>OY757916.1:62448317-62478317 GCA_963585895.1 Sepioteuthis lessoniana | reverse complement strand
AAGAAAAAAGAAAGAAAGAATCAAAAATCAACGAAAGAAAGAAAGAAAGAAAGAAAGAAAGAGCTGAAAATCAAAGAGAAAAGCCGAGAAAGAAAGAAAGAAAGATCATACAAAGCGCAAATACCACACTGCGATATACAATCTAACGCTAGAGACTCTAAAAATTTTATCAAAATATCTATTACTGCCAAGCATGGATAGACTGTACTCAGGTCATAATCCGTGGCATCCGTTAAGGTGTTGAAATTTCATTTTCTGTCTGGGTATATATATTGTGTTGAATAGTCAACAAGTTCAAGAGACAAGTCAAAAAATTTAGAGTAAGCGCTCAACGTCCCCTGGAAGAGGTAGGTAAAAGCCTCTTCCGCTGCCACATTAAGCTTTATATTGTTTATGAAGAGCTTGTATTTTCTGACTATGATTTAGAAGAGGGTCCCTGCTTTATTGGAAATCTGCTGATGACTGACCAGACCAACACGAGACAGACAATTTTCCCCGTATAGAATATGAGGAAAAACAATCAGGCTTTAAATTGATTGATTGACTGGTTAGTTGGTTTTAAATGGGTTATTTTATGTCTAGAGGTTTCGGAATTGCATTTATTATACCATTCAAATTAACGTTTTTTATGTAGTTCTTTTTAAAAAAGATTTTTGCTTGCACATAGTTCAATCGAATACGAATAATATCTAAACCAATCATTTTGACCCATAGATGTGACGGGGTTGTCCTTGTGGTGTAATGGTTAAAGCGCTGGACTGCAGAATCTTAGTAGGCCAGTTCGAAGTCCAGTCCTGCTATTACGATCCCTTTCTTTGGGAAAGAAATGTGCGCCCTTATCCTTCCAGCTATGGGTTAAATAGTACTGATACTGTTCTTCAAGAAGGATGGCATTAAATAACCTACGAAGGTTGATATGCTATTATACAAAAAGAAACAAACAAAAAAACCTATAGATGTGACAAGTACTATAACTCTGGATCAAGGAGAACCTGGGAGTAACAGCAATGAAGAGGCAATTCATAGACCGTCAGAGGTCCAGAACTAGAGCCTCACCATCAGATGTAGTTTAATGTCATACCCAGAAAACTTTTGGGGGGAGTATTCCTTTGAAGGGGATAAAAGCTCTACTCTTAGGATTTAATAGAGATACCAAAGAAATAATGATTAAAATTCTTCACTCTTTCCAAAAGAGAAGCTGGGTGGGTGTCCTCTTGGTGTAATTGTTAAAGCACTGGACTGCGACATCGTAATAAGCGAGTTCGAACTCCAGTCGGGCTATTATGTTCACTTTCGGATAAATACCCTTGGGAAAGATATGAACCTCTTTATCCTCCCAGCTATGGGTTAAATAGCTTTCATGAAGGGTAGCTTTGGCAGTAAATAACCAAGAAGGTTGATATGCCATTAAACAGAAGAAACCAAACCAAAATAGAAGCATTAATTCATCATTGACCGTTGTTGCAACGGGTACCCAGTTGATTCGTGGATCGTCTAGTTTTCTTAAAAATGACTTAGTCTGACAGCAATTTGTTACTTTGGCTTTAAATTTCATTTGAACCATGATATTCTCAGAGACTAATTGAATGGTCTAACCTGTGAGATGATCATGATTTGATAAAAGAAAATTTGACGGTTGTTATATTTAGGTTCGGTTTCTTTATTTAATGGCACATCAACCTTCGTGGGTTATTTAATAATTTGTAGAATAGTCGTGGTACTATTAAACGCATAGCTGGGGTTTCATAACTTTCTCAGAAGTATTAATCCAAGAATAAAAGTAATAGACTGACTGGAGTTCGAACTCACATATATTGCTCAGTCGACTGGGGCTGCAGAATACACCGACTACACCTCTGCAAAGGAGTAAGACTCCCCCAACGAGTGTCCTGGATATGACACTATGCAATATGATGGTGAGGCTCCAGTAATGCAGGAGCTTTGGGGAATGCAGAGTAGCTCTTTATTTCCATCACTCCCAAGTCCACTCTGGGCCGAAGTGGTAGCATCTGATAGGGTCCTATGTATGGGTCAAATAGAACTAAACTGTGTACTTAGGTAAAACTGAATTGTTTGAAATACAACTGTTTATATGTATTCAAATGGATTTGCTATTATACAAAATACAATGGTTGATGCGGCATAAATTTAGTCAAATCAAATCACTTACAATGATGTATCAGTCCAGTACATTAACCATGACGCCGCAGGGATTCCCCCTCCACCATTTGTTACTCTTAAAAGGATTTTATTCCGTTCTAAAAATACTACATTTTTTATCAAGGTCACTTCGGGTGGTGTAATGGTTAGCAAGCTAGACTAGCAAACCTTTACGAATGAGTTCAAGTCTCATTGGATGCCCCATTCATTTGGCCTTGTGCCATATCTGAGCAAAAAGCTTTGTAAATTACTGAATTTCTTACTGGAAACTTGAATGTGAACAGTATAATAACTACGTTTTTCAGTCGGAAAAAGTCTCAAAGATTTTAAGACGAAAATCGCTTATACCAAGTTTTAATCATGAAAGAGAAAGGACAATACGTTCAGGAACCTTGCACTCTCGTAAAACAGCCAAACTCAGGTAGCCAGTTTTGTTCCTTATATTAAAGGGATTAAAATACAAGTGAAACTACTCGTAGTACTTGAAGGCCAACTTAATCCTTGTAGTATGGACGGCCTCCGAATCTCTTACATTCTCATTGTACTTTGTCTATTTGGTAACTGATACTTATTTATCCACCCACCAACTGTCCCAGTATTCCCCTCTACTCTCTATTTCCCCTATCTCTCTCTTTCTCTCTCTCTCACTCGCTCTCTCTCTCTCTCTCTATTTGTGTATTTTATTTCCTTTCTTACTTTACGTATCTAGCAGTATACGGACACAACTTTTTTTCTTCATTGTCTCTGACTTGTTTGCCCAAGAAAATCTGAGTACAGGTCGAAGAAATTTAGCTGTTTTAAATTATTCCGTTGCTCAATTAGTTATAAATGTCTTTTCTTTTCTTTTTTTTTTTCTTTTTCTTTCCGTTATTGCTTCATTTCTCTTCTTATCAGGAAATCTGTTTTTCTTTCTTACTTTATTATAGATTTTTACTTGGATTTGTCCGATAATAGGCTATAAATGCGGAGGTCGTACTCACCACACTGTCAATCTCATCTTCTAGTTCCTTAACCATTACTCTGATGCCAAATGCATTCGTGACGTTATGATATTCCACTTATTCATTCATACTAGTAATGTAACATGAAAAAAAAAGAAATACTGATGGAAAACAGAATTCCAATACTGATGGTCAATGGCAATTTTGTCTGAAATACAGGTTCGATTCGGTTTCTCTGTTTAATGGCATATCAACCTTTGTAGGTTATTTCATGCCAAATACATCCTTTAAGAAGAACAGTAGTGGTGCTGTTTAGCCCAAAGCTAGGAGGATTATGGGGTTCTTACCTTTCCAAAGTGGACGTAATAGCATGACTAGAGTTCGAACTCGCTTTCTACAATTCCAGGGGCCGTCACATTAACCATTACATCACAAGGACATCCGCGTCATGAATAGAGCAAATACATATAAGTAGTAGATATACTAATATAACTTATAATGCTATATATATATATATATATATATATATATATATATATATATGCGTGTGTGTATGTGTGCGGTCGCGCGTGAAAAATTAGACCATTTTTTTATGCTATTATGATTTTTTAAATGATTTTCGGCTTAACAATAAACCAGGTGAATTTTTATCTTTGTCACACCCAACTCTCCCTTCCTATCGCGAAATATATATATATAT
This sequence comes from Sepioteuthis lessoniana, assembly GCA_963585895.1. NCBI lineage: Eukaryota > Metazoa > Mollusca > Cephalopoda > Myopsida > Loliginidae > Sepioteuthis > Sepioteuthis lessoniana. Next base: position 62,474,516 of record OY757916.1, on the reverse strand, counting down.
ATATATATACACGAGGATCATTAAATAAATTTCCTGACTTATTTTGTATGGGCACTTTTATTAATAGTACACACATGAAACACTAGTCCCCTTCGAAGTAATCTCCTCCAACTGTAATGCACTTGTTGTACCGTTCCAACAACTTCTGGAAGGCCCCATGAAAGTCCTCTTGTGGGAGCCTGTCAATGACCTTCGTCACAGCCTCTTTCATCTCCTCAATTGTCTCATAATGACAGCCTGTGAGCTTAGGAAATAACCAAAATCACAGGGAGCAAGGTCTGGACTATAGAGAGGGTGACGAACTGTCTTGATCCCGATCTTGGTCAATTAGTCTGTGACAAGGATGGAGTTGTGGACTGGTGTATTGTCCTCGTGGAAATGCCACTGACCCGATTTGAAGAGTGTTGGCCTCTTCCGACGGAATCTCTTCCTGAACTCCCTTAAAACCTCAACATAGTAACCCTAACCTTAAACCTTTGACCAATCAACTCTGGTCTATTGACTTCCTTTTTCCTCTCACACCTCTCATCACCCCTCACAGATTCCCTGCCTTCCTTGAATCTCTTATGCCACTTAAAAACTGATGCTCTATTCATGCAAGATGCTCCAAAAGCAGTCTGAAACATTCCATACGTTTCTCTGGTATTTTTTCCAAGTTCAAAACACAATTTCATTGCATATCGTTCTTCCTCACGTCCAGATTGCATGATATTTGAAATTCACCAGCTGTGACAATCAGGCTTTAGTAGGGTGTATTCCAATTCCTGCTGTAGCTGTTCATTTAAACCTGAAATCATAAAAATTGGTCGGTCATCTCATAAGACGTATAGCAATAACATAGTGAATTTTCAAGAGTCTACGACAATTTTAGATGCCTGTACAAAAAAGTCTGAAAATTTATTGAACCTCCCATGTATGTATCGTAAGATAATGAAAAGTCAAGACTTAGAGTTTAATATTGACTATCCTCAGGAGAGTTGGTATTCTCAATATAAAACACGTGGGTTTTTATTCAGTTTTATCAACATATTTCATATTTGAAAATTTTGTTGCATTTTCGCGTCGAAAGCACTGTAAAAACATTACTGATTCCAAACGCATTCAGTATTCACCAATCTTCAGGGCGACCGGGGTTCCATCCTAGGTCGAATCATACCAAAGACAAAAAATGGTACTTGATGCTTCCTTACTAAACACTCAGCATTATGAGATCCGCATCAAGGATATGAGGGTCAATCCAGGGAATAGAGTAACACCTTCTACAACTCGGTATGGTAACAATTGAAAAAAGAGCCTTCGGATGACCCTTGATTCCGGCCGGCAAACTGATATATATATATATATATATATATACGAGTAAATGGTAGCTCAAAAGTAACTTACCAATTTGAAATTTTTTACAATTTAATTATATACCTCATAATTTTAGCTTCAACGTCATTTATTTTTGAATTGGACGAAAATTTTGTAATATATATATATATATATATATGTGTGTGTGTGTGTGCGCGCGCGCGCGCAAGTGTGTATATGTGTGTGTGTGTGTGTGTGAGAGAGAGAGAGAGAGAGAGAAAGAGTTATTCAATCAATAAGGTGAAATTCTAATATAGACAATGCATTTTTTGGAATTGGTTAATGTTACATAGCCATATACACGAATATGGCCATGTGCGAAATGGACATATAATGTTCATAACGATAGAACATATAAAGAACATAGGAATCTCGGAATTCGAAAACACGTAACGACTTCTTATTCAGGTACGAAACGTTTTCATTAACTTTGAGTTAAAGGTTTCGACGTAAGGAGGAGAGACACAATTTTCTATGCTGTCTTATTAATTTGGCCCCCATCTCGTGCGGCCCTCATAGGGCACAAGTTCGCCTCGCGTCTGCGAGCTCCAAAAGTCGATCCTTCTCGTTTGGCGTCTAGTACCCAACTCTGAAACTTTCTTCAGATTCTCACACAAGCTTCCGCGCGCTTCCGGTGCGTGACGTCACCTGCACCCTGTCATCCCGTTTCGTCTCGGACTATTATGACATCTGAGTGACACCTTCATCCGCCCGCGCGCACCAGCGTTACCCTGCCTCAATGCTGCACATAACTAACCCATGTGCTGAACCGAAAGGTTCTCAGCCTAACTAAACTCAAAGGCATGAACCGAAATCCCTCGGCTATTATATGACATTTACACAAAAATATTTTAATCTCACGAAAATATTTGTTTTGATGTGATTAAAAATGTGGCAAATCAAATAGAGTCCTATTGGTCGGTCAACAAATCTTTGGAGGCTGAGAAGTGTAAAGCATGGGAAATTTACTGAAGAATATGTTATTTGTAGACATAAGCTCGTTTTCGAGGAAAAAACTGTTTACAAATCGTATAAACATGTGTTTGATACAACAAACCCGAGTCAAAAGACAGTACATGAAAGGAAAACAGACTGACTCTCTGGGAAAGAAAGGTTTCGAGCGCAGCTGTCAGTATTCTGCAACAAAAAGGACCCCTCTCTATTGATTTCCGAGAAAAAGGTGCAAATGTAAACAGTGCTTCATACAACCAACTCAGTAGAAGTTATTTGTTAAATGTCCCTTATATATATATATATATACGAGGTGCATACGATAGGTTTCCAGACTTTTTTCGTATGGGCATTTTTATTGATGGTACACACATGTCACTCTAGCCCCCTTCAAAGTAATCTCCTCCAGCTGCAATAGACTTGTTGTACCGTTCCAACAACTTCTGGAAGGCCCCATGGAAGTCTTCTTGTGTGAGCCTGTCAACGACCTTCGTCACAGCCTCTTTCGTCTCATCAATTTTCTCATAACGACAACCTCTGAGCTTAGGGAATAACCAAAAGTCACAGGGAGCAAGGTCTGGACTATAGAGAGGGTGACGAACTGTCTTGATGCCCATCTTGGTCAAATAGTCTGTGACAATGATGGATTTGTGGACTGGTGCATTGTCCTGGTGAAAATGCTACGGACCCGATTTGAAGAGTGCTGACCTCTTCCCTAGGAATCTCTGCCTGAACTCCCTTAAAACCTCAACATAGTAACCCTAACCCTGACACTAACCCTTTGGCCAATCAGCTCTGCTGTATTGACTTCCTTACTCCTTCCACACCTCTCATCATCCCTCACAGACTCTGTACCTTCTTTGAATCTCTTATGCCACTTAAAAACTGATGCTCGATTCATGCAAGATGCCCCCACAGCAGTCTGAAGCATTCCATACGTTTCTCTGGCATTTTCCAAGTTTAAAACAGAATTTTATTGCATATCGTTCTTCTAAAGTGTCAGATTGAATTTTTGAAATTCACTAGCAGTAACAATCAGGCTTATCGTTCTTCCTCACGTCCAGATTGCATGATATTTGAAATTCACCAGCTGTGACAATCAGGCTTTAGTAAGGTGTATTCCAATTCCTGCTGTAACTGTTCATTTGAACCTAAAATCATAAAAATTGGCCAGTCATCTCATGCGATGTTTAGCAATAACATAGCGAATTTTCTAGAATCTACGACAATTTTAAATGGCCGTACGTAAAAAGGTCTGTAAACTTATTAAATGCACCTCGTATATATATATATATATATATATATATATATATATATATATATAAGGGACATTTATCAATAAAAAGTCAACCCTCTTTAGTCAGAATTACCCTGATTATCCTGTTGGTGAAATCTGGGTAGATTGTTTTTAGCTCTTTCCGAAGTACGAACTCGTAAGCGACGCTCTCCTATAGACCCCTTCACACGGACGAACAAGTGTTGGACGAACAGCAAGAACTTATCTACGACTGCTCTGTACGGACACGGGTTGTAGTCTATAAGACCTACCAGAAGCGATGAACGATGGAGACAAATAGCGAGAGAGAAAGAGAGAGAGAGTAAGTGAAATCCATGCTAGAGATGATGATTATGATATATATATATATATATATATATATAAGCAAGGCATTCAGCGGGTGATTTTGTTTATAGTGGAATTATTTGCCAACCTGACACGTTTTTTGCATTAAACTATCAGAGCAATGGGAATATGTAATGTTTCTTCAGAATTATATTCAATTTTCAAAATATAAAAATGACCTAAGGTAGATATAAACAAAATTGGCGACGAAAAGAATGCGTTAGTCAAACATAGTTTAGGAACTAATCACAATTTTAACTTTAAATATTCTAGAATGTTAGTCAATATACATAACAGAAAATACAGAATGATTGTTAGTATCGAGAATTATTTCTAATTATAATACAATTAGGCAAAGCCAAATTTTCTCTACTCATCTCTTTATTGAGTTAAATTAGTACGAAAACATTATAAGATCCAGTGTTTAAATTTGTTGAATTTCATTAACTATTTTAATTATATTCACTTTTAACGCTTCTCAGTAGCATTTCAAATCCTGACTTTTCTTAGATTACAAACAGCCACAAAATAAATCAACTTTTTTTTCAAACAAATGAAAAAAAATGTTTTTCATTCATTTTTTGTTTTTCGTTTAATTCATTTATTTGTTCATTTGTTTCGCAAATATGTTACACCTAAACACAAATTTTGAACATTAATTACGTCACACTGTCTTGAAACAGAACGCAACAAACAGTAATAGAATGATAACAGTTTTTTTTAATTATTTGTTTCATTCTTTAAACTTGAATATAATTCAGAAAGTACATCACAAATTAACAATGCCCTGATGATAGTTTAATATATAAACCGAAACGTTTCACGATGGTAAATGATTCAATTATAAATAGAATCATCCTCTAAATACCTTGTTTTTTGATATTTTTATACTTACATACCGTCGGATTCATTTCCATTTTTCCTCACACAAACACACACACTCACACACACATACACATATACACACACATACACATACACCCACACAAATATATATATGTATATATAATTACGTTAGCAATGTTCACGGTCGGCGGAAACATGTCATACAGGAAGATAGCATTTAAAAACAGTAAGGAAAAAGAAAATGGTGGGGGTCAATCGTAAGACGCAAAAGAAACGAGAGCCTAAAGAGGGCGGAGGCTTTGTGTTGTTGGCAATTCAGACAATGGATGAAATGGACCGGTTATTAACTATAAGAGGAAGACGACAAAATATAACCACAAAAAATAGAAGAAACTTCTTATTTGGATGATGTCATCCGTTGGTCGTTGTCTTTTTTCTTTTATTCTTTTTAAATAAAATCATACGAGACTGTGTCACTTCCTTTATGATTCCTTATATCTAGACGGGCAGACATAAGAATGTCTAAAAATCTTAGTAAAAGAAGCAGATCTGCAGTTCCGAAATTTTTTTTTTTAATTGTAGCTTTTGATATGATATGCAGAAATATATGTAGGTATTTACTTTGCATAGTTTAATCATATTACAAAAAGTAAATAGAATACGCAAATAACGTCTAATCATTATTTCACAGTCATTGTGTTTCTGTAAATCATTATCGTATGCATGCATATAAATCAGGGAACCAGTCTGCCTGTCTCTCTCTCTCTCTCTATCTCTCTATCTCTCTCTCTATATATATATAGTGCAATTAGAAGGAAATCCCAATCTGGTTAAATTGTTAAGACATTTGCTGTTTTTAAGTCTAACTTGTAAAGTCATCTGACGAGACGGAGAGTATAATAATATTCTCCGGCGAAATAAATTTATAATGACAATTTAACCAGGTTTGAGTTTCCTTCTAATTGCACTATATACGCTCTGTATGTGAGTTTTGTTAAATAAACCTGGAAGGAAAAAGAGATGTAATAATAGCCATACATCCAGCACTCATATAGATTTATATGATATTCCTCTTGTATTCTATACACGAATAATCCACACCCACTGTCTTCGGACGCTGACTGGATATATATATATATATATATATATATATACGAGGATCATTAAATAAGTTTCCAGACTTTTTTCGTATGGGCACGTTTATTGATAGTACACACATGAAACTCTAGTCCCCTTCAAAGTAATCTCCTCCAGCTGCAATGCACTTGTAGCGTTCCAACAACTTCGGCAAGGCCCCATGGAAGTCCTCTTGTGTAAACGTGTCAATGACCTTCGTCACAGCCTCTTTCGTCTCATCAATTGTCTCGTAACGACAGCCTGTGAGCTTAGGGAATAAGCAAAAGTCACAGGTAGCAAGGTCTGGACTATAGGGAGGGTGATGCCCATCTTGCTCAAATAGTCTGTGGCAAGGATGGAGTTGTGGACTGGTGCATTGTCCTGGTGGAAATGCTACTGACCCGATTTGAAGAGTGCTGGCCTCTTCCCCAGGAATCTCTTCCTGAACTCCCTTAAAACCTCAACATAGTAACCCTAACCCTAACACTAACCCTTTGGCCAAACAACTCTGATGTATTGACTTCCTTTCTCCTTCTACATCTCTCATCATTTTCTTCTTGGAGTGTCTCATGTGTCTAGCCACACTGAGGAGTTGTGATACAACGAAACAGTCTGTCGATGATAATATATATATATATATATATATGTATATGTATAAAATTTATTGAAATAAATCTATTATCTAAAAGTGACCGATTTTTGAGAAAAAAATATATATTGCCCTTACTCGTCGGTTAACTCAGGCGCGTCCAAGCGTAGGAGTCCATAAAAATGGGTCAGATATGTGCAAACACTGGATGCAGTCTAAAAGACCTATCAGAAACTCTGGAATGATTGGGACGGAGAGTGAGACAGTCAGGGAACTCCACGCTGTCAGCTTGATGATGATGATGGTACATATATGTGTGTGCGTGTGTGTTTGCGTGTGTGTGTGTGTGTGTAATGACACGCAGTTTCTTCCAAGCAGCGGGCGTGTCGATACTGCTGTATGGATGCACCACCTAGACGCTAACAAAACAGCTCGAAAAGAAGCTAGACGGCAACTACACAAGGATGTTGCGAGCAATATAAAACAAGTCCTGGCGACAACACCCCACAAAGCACCAACTATACGGCCACCTGCCTCCCATCACAAAAATTATCCTAGTTAGATGAACCAGGCACGCAGGACACTGCTGAAGGAGCAGAAACGAGCTCATAAGTGATGTACTCCTATGGACCCCCACTTACGGCCGAGCAAAAGCAGGACGACCAGCTCGAACATACATACAGCAGCTATGTGAAGATACGGGATGTAGTCCAGAAGACCTGCCGGAGGTGATGAACGATAGGGAAAAGTGGCGAGAGAGGGTCAGGGATATCCGTGCGGGCGCCACGACATGATGATGTTGATGAACTATAACGAACACGCCGTCTCAAAATATCAACTTCAGTGAGTTATTTAATGCCAAAACTATCCTTGTATAAGAACAGTTGAGGTATCATTTAACCAATAGCTGTGATAAATAAGAGGGTTCATACCTTTGCCAAGGGATTGAATCCGAATATGAAATCAATTGCACGGCTGTCGCTTGAGCTTGCTTACCGCGATTATAGCCACTACGTCATAGGGTTGATTATGCCAAAATTAGATGCACTTGGAACGGCCCTTAAAGACAAAAAAAAAAAGATTTGCAGAAATAAAGATCAGTTGAAGAATCGAGACCTTTCAGCCCCATCCCATTTTTTTTTTCATCATACAACGTGTGAAAGCACGTGCGATACCCTAACCTCATCAGCCGCCAACCAGGGTGATAACCCAGTTTCGGTAGCTCAAGGCGATACGGCCACTCCTGGCGCTACCAAGCAGCTTTTGCCACCGGTCAGGGTATTTAAAAGAAATATATATCTAAATATACACAAGATCAACTAAAAGCAGACATTACATAATGTTAGAATCATTAAAAATACTTAAAAGAGTCCTGGAGACCTAAAGAGACTGGCTGTTACTCAGACTTGATTAAAAATCACCAGTTAAAACTACTGTAAAAAAAACTCGCGTAGAGTTAGAATAATAATGATTTTAACAATAATAATAATTATAATGAGCTTGAAATGATCCCTAAATGTTTAGTAAGTGGGCTAGAGGTGTTGGAAATCGGAGGACAAGCTAATAACATCCAAACTGCAGCATTGTTGAAGTCGGCCAGAATACTGAAAAGAGTCCTGCAGACCTGAAAAGACTTTCTGTCAATCAGACTTCAGTCAAAGACCATCAGCTAACGCTGGTGTAAAAAATAATAAGTAATAGAGTAAAATAATAGTAATAATAATAATGGCAATAGTGTATTGAACCTGAGTGTTTGGTTAAAAAAGCAACAATAAGATGAAGTCATAAAATAATGATAAAAAAAACCTTCTCTAAAAAGTCAAGTTTCTCATAAAGCCACAATTGATAGTAGAACAAAGTTGGTGCCGAGAATGGCAGCATAAGGCGTGACAGAATTACTACAAAATTGTGTTCCGTGAGTGAAGTGGTTATATTTCCTGAAAGGCGGGCTCTAGTTGGTGTGAGATTCGAGATCAAGTTTTGTTTTCAGCTACTTCTTGATTTCCGATTTTGCCCAGTTTATTCTTCCGGTTTAAGAATATTGTCATAATAATAAGCAGGAGAAAAATTATTAATAAGATAAGAAAATGTGTATGTATGAAAATGTACTAAAAGTGTATGCATATGATAAATATGCAATAACCCTTCCTTTGTATGACACCCTTTGTATGACACTCAGCAAAAAGATCAGGGCTTTTAGTTTGGATCGAACTCATTATCTGAACTACTTAGCCTTGCTAGCTAGCAAAGCATTGCTTTAAACTTGGAGCCTGAGATTTTTATTTAGCTTATTTTAAAAAAGACACAGTAATGGGGAAACCCTATGAGGATTGAACTCACTACATGGATCCCCTGTAGGCTGTGGCTGGAGATTATGCCGGTCGCATCTTTGTTGAGAAGTAAGACACCCCGATCGACGAAGCCACATGTTTTCCGTAGGTGGCCACCAGTAATGTTTCATGATATGATTCAGGATATTTAGCAGTCCGTAACCCGGAAACCAAAATGGATACGTGACCAGTAACACACCACTTTGACCATTACTGGGCTAAATGTGCGATCGGAGAGGCTCGATCTGATAAATCAGCTTTTCGCATCAATCCCTCGCACCTATGAGATTGAAGCGACCATATTCTTTAAATTGCTTTTTAAGCAAACAAGTACACAACTCTATTAATTTTAAGGTGCTTGAAAACAGTGGCTGAGGGTTAACTGCACTGAGACAGTGATATTCAAAACCATCTAAAATGCGTGTAAACGAATGATTAATATTAAATAGAATGATGAGCGTTAGATAGAAATACTTGAAAGCATTAAACTGTGAGCAAACAATTGATTAATATAAAATAAGATTATTAATATGAGATAATGCTTGAATCTATTTTAACTGTGAGCAAACAAATGAGCTCTAACTCGTTTAAAAATAATGTTACCTGTAAAATATACAGTTAAAGATTATATATATATATATATATATATATATATATATATATATATATATGAACAGCATTTGGCATTAAATAACCCACAAATGTTGATATACTACAAAACCCCACCGAATCAAAACATCACTACTTGGACTACTTAGGCTAGTTAGCTAACTATTTCTCTAAGCTAGGTTCCCTAAATTTTTATTTAGTTTAGTTTAGCATATAGACATAATGATGGGGACACACTGTGTGAATCGAAATCCTTTCACAAGTTAAAAAGTTGTTAATCCCTGAAAAACAAAGGGGGTAGAGAAAAAGGAATTAGCGCATGAATCTGAGAAGAAAGAAAGAAAGAAAGAAAGAAAGAAAGAAAGAAAGAAAGAAAGAAAGAAATGTGCGTGATTTAATAATGAAAGATTTGGAAAAGAAAAGAAAAACAAACAAATAAAAAGCAATGTGCTGATGTATATGGTCACCAAAAAAGCAATAAGTGTCAACGTACAAAATTTGTGGATTTTTTGTAGAGTTTTTTTTTTTTTTAAGGGAAAAAGCCATCTAAAATGTTATATAAAATGACATTCTATAAGTCTGTCACAGGCGATGAATACACTTAACTCACTATATACAAATACATATTAATTGACTTGTTTATACATACTGATACACAAACACGTTCGCACCTCCACATATACTCAGAAAATACTGATACATTTCAATGACTATAGACACTCGCACTTGCACATACGTAAATAAACGCCGTGTGGTCACGCTGCTTATCGAACAAAATAGTCAAAATCTGTAGTCATAGAGTTTTGGGAAAGAATTCTAGCAACACTTGTACTATTACATATAGATATATATTTTACCCAACAAGCAAGAAGGTTACACAGGTCAATTTTTCAGAAAAAATTAACAAGTTTCAATTCAACGTTTTCTTTCTCCTAGACCAGTTGTCATACAAAGAAATAAAATGCCCTGTCTGTCCTATCGTTTATCCATCGTTAGAAAGAAAATAATTGGATTCATACCTTTCCCAAAGGGTATTAGCGCAATATAAAATGAAAACTGTCTAGTCCAGGATTTGAACTCAGATCGCCGTGTCCATTTCTTTTGATGATAACCATTACACCACGAGTGCCTTACATGAACTGATAAATAAGCATGAGGCTGGATTTCTAATAGTTCAGCATTTTTATAGCAAAAGGAAACTTTTTATTCAATGGATAAAAAGTTTTCTCCATAGAATCATTCGTCAGTCATTAAAGGGTTTTTATTAGTTTTTCCGTCCTGGATATGTCACTAAACTGCATCTGATAGTAAGACTCCATATCCAGGACAAAAAAAACTAATATTGAGTAATCCTTCATTGCCATTACACCCTGGTCCACTTAGGAAGTAGTAATAACTATTATGTTTCCATATATGGATCTAATAGATCTGTTTAGAATTAGTTATATTCGGTAGGACTGTATGCTTAAAAATGCTCTATTTAACCTAACAAGTACTACCACTCCGAATCAAATTAAACCGGTGAATAATAGCAATGAAGGAGTACTCTATATTCCCCTGATCTCCAGAACTGGAGCCTCACCATCAGCTTCTGTTTAGTGTCATACCCAGGATTCCTCTTTTTTGTGGGTAGGAGATCTTGCTCTTCTGCGGGGAATACAATCAGAGTATTCTAATTCCCACCAATAGCACTATTCATGAATTTATTTTGTGGTTATACGGTATCAGTAATTTTTCGTATCCAAGTACAAAAAAAAAAAATACATGATCTTGAAAATTTTGCGCAATACAATCAACATGTTCGCACGTTTTCTTGTAATGTTAAATAAAAGACAGTAGTCGGTCTGAAATTATTCAGGACATTGAAAGTATAGTGCATTATTATCAGGTACAAGTCACTTAGCAACGAAGATGATTTATTTTCACAATCACATGTAGATATCTATGAATGCTTTTCGAAAATTAATCTCTCTTTTGCCGAATAATTTATTCTATATATTCCTTTATTGAACTGTTTCTTTGATAAGCGTAGATATTTAATATGCTTAGCATATCCGCCCAACACCTACTAAGACAAACTATTAGTTACAAGCGAAGTCACCCGACTTGCTCGATGATAATTGCAATTTGTATAATATCGTTCATGAGTAAATACACTCCTAACAACAGGTCTCCTGGACTCCTTTAAGTATTCTAACTTATTTTAACAATGCTTGGATCTGGACGGTCTCCATTCTTCGTCTGATTTTCAATTTCCCCCAGTCTCTTTTCCAGGCCTTTGGGGACCGTTTCAAGAGCACCAACTACAGTAGTTAACACAGTCACCTTCATGTTTCACAGTTTTTTCAGCTCTCTAGCAAGATCCGAGAAGTTCTGTATCTCTTCGCTTTCTTTCCATTATACTCTATGATCCTCTGGAGCGGAAAAATTCACATTTTTTTCTTCTTGTTAATTAACATTTCATTTTCTTGTGGATAGTGTTCGCAAATGGCTCGGGAGACCGGGGTTTAATCTCGGGTCGAGACATACCAAAGACTTAAAAAATGGTACTTGATGCCTTCTTGCCTTACACTCAGCAATATAAGGAAGGGATCAAGGGTAAAGTGAAGCAATCCTGGGAAAGGAGTAGCGCCTTCCCCTAAATATCGATTTAGTAGCTAATGAAAAAGGAGCCTTTGGGTCACCCTCAACTAAGGTCGCCAACTTTAGTTAATTAATATTAAGTCTGGTTGTCTGGCCGGGACTGGGTGATCCGTTTCTATTTCAAAGCCTCTGAAACTTCAATGGATCTTTTTTGTCATAAGTTTTATTACATCATTGTTATCTTAACCAGAGATAGTCATCATCATCAATGATTGACGACAGCACAGATTCCCTTGATTATCTCTCTCTCTCTCTCTCTCTCTCTCTCTCTCTCTCTCTCTCTCTCTCTCTCTAACTGCTCCAATTTGACATCAATCTTGGTATCTCTTGTAGACAGTACCCAGTTTGAGCACACAATGTAAAGTTTTGCTTGTCGGCCAAAACTGGTGTGTCCATGTATAGGAGTCCATTAAAGAACGTTGCTTATGAGTCCGTCCTTACTTCTCCGGCTGTCCCAGCATGTTTTGCTCATCTCTCTTGGGTAGTTTACAAAGTGTAAGATAAGTAGCCGTACAGCTGCTATTTCAAAAAGTGCTGCTTCCAGGATTTATTCAAAGCAGCACGCAGTACGCAGCATGCTTGTCTAGTTACTATCTAGCTTTATCTTCGTTAGTGTTCAAGCTGGGTGCAACCATGCAGTAGTTTTGACACGGCTACAGCTCAGATTTTCCGTTTTATTTTATCAGAGAGATAAGATTTCTATAAGATCATTATATTTCTAATAGAAGAATCAGAATGTATATTATTAGGGATTATTTTATTTCCAAACACTTTGGCGTAACAACTCTATAACGAAGAATCTCCGTCCAAAAATAAATGTATATACCAACATTATATTTCTGCGATTTTATTTTTGGTTACTGAAGTGTTACAATTCTATTTTAACAGATTTAATAAAAGGGGATCTTATTCCGTAAACGTACACATATTCGTCCTATTGTTCAACACACTTGACTCATCGTTTCTAAAATTCTTAAATTCATTTAACTATTAAGATTTTAAAAAATCAAGAAAATTAATGATTTCTACGCGAAACGATCGTTTCGTAGCCTTCTGGCTGAAGAGTTCATTTTTAGGAATACACGAAAGGAGATTCAATGGTATTGAAAAATTTATTGAGTAGGTTATTCAAAGACTAGTTGAAGAATTTTTATTTAGAATGTTGGTATGAACACAATATTGACTATACAAAGGAATATACATTATACATGAATAAAAGTTTCGTAAAGTTTTGTTTGATTTTTGTTTTGCTTAATGGCATATCAACCTTCGTGTGTTATTTAATGCCAAACCCATCCTTGGAGAAGAAAAACAGGGATACTATTCAGCCCATAGCTGGGGGGATAAGGCAGTGGATTCATACCTTTACAAAGATAAAAAAAATAATAGATACTTTTAGCTTAAAATCAAGTGAAAACTATCAGGCTACGGACTTGTTGATACATTTTTCGAATATTAGAACAATTTGAGATTGGCTGAAAGATTGATATACAGTGTATGGATTTCTATTATATTTAGTTAAACTTAATTTGCCCAGTCAGCTGGGGCTGTAGAATACACTGACTGCACCTCTGCAGAGGGGTAAGACCCCCCCCAATCAGTGTCCTGGATATGACACTAAACAATCTGATGGTGAGGTTCCAGCAGTGCTGGAGCTTTGGGGAATGCAGAGTACCCCTTCATTGCTATCGCTCCCAGGTCCACTCTGGCCCGGAGTGGTAGCACCTGATAGGGCCCTATCTATGGGTTAAATACAACTAACAGCATACTTATGCTAAAATGAATTGTTTGAGTAAACTGAATAACTTGAAATAGAAATATTTTTGACAATTAAACCGTACTTACATTTAAACTGCGTGCTTATGCTTAACTGAATTATTTGAAATAGAACTGATTTTCGACATCAAAAATGTATTTACACTTAACTGAATTGTTACATATAACTGCTTGAATAGTTTGAAATGGAAATGTTTTTGACAATTAAACTGTACTTATGCTAAACTGAATTGTTTTAAATAGAACAGATTATTTACATAAAAATGGATTTGGCGTTAAATAATCTACAAGGGTTGATATGCCATAAAACCCAACAAACCAACCAAACCAAACTTAATAAATATTGGTATGATGAGTATGGCTTACAGTTATTATTTGTATACTCGTGTATTGGTCGAATACTGAAGATCTCATTTTTAAGTGATCACTGACGTCAACCTATGCATGTGTAATGATTTTGTAAGGGTGAAATCCAAACAAAATAAGAAGGATGAGGAGCAAACCTTGGTTTTAAAAATTATTCTATAGATTAATTATTTCATGACTGTACGAGATCAAATTAAAAGTGAGTATATTCGCTGGTTTAAAAAACAAAATTTTATGTGTTTCATCTATTGACTTTCTGATACTTCATATTTTACTAAAAATTCTTGCGCATTTTTTTTCATCTTTTCTCTCTCTCTCTCTCTCTCTCTCTCTCTCTCTCTCTCTCTCTCTCTCTCTCTCTCCTCTCTCTCTTTCTTTTTCTTACACTCTTTGTTACCCTGTTTATACTTCTTCACTCCCTTACCCCACTCTCTCTCTTTCTCTCTCTCTCTCTCTCTCGTTTTATTTCCCTCTCTATTATTATCCTTATTTAGGATTCTTCGTTCTACTTACTTCCTAAACTACCCCCTCTCTCTCCCTCTCTCTCTCTCACACACACACACACACACACTCATATTCTTTCCTTTCACTATTATAATCCCTATTTATACTTCGTTTACATTGCCTCCTAAACTGCCCTCTATGTCTCTTTCTCTGTCTGTCTGTTTCTCTATTTCATACACTATTTATTACCCCTATTTATACTACTTCAACCTCTCACTCACTCTCTCTCTCTCTCTCTCGCTCTCTTTCTTTCGATTTTCCCCCTCTATTATTATCGCCATTTAGGATACTTCGTTCTATTTTCCTCCTAAACTACTCCCCTCTCTCTCTCTCTCTCTCTCTCTCTCTCTCTCTCTCTCTCTCTCTCTCTTGCTATGCCTGTTTTTACTTCTTCGTCCTCTTTGCATCCTAAATTACCAGCATCTGTTCAAACCCAAGCGTGTGATAATTCCAAAGCTGGAAGATAAGTACTTTTAGTTATTGGCGCCTTCACACTGGCGCCCCCAGATCAATAACCATGTATTCCACATCATTTCTTATTACTGATCCGCTATCTTTAGTCGTTATCTCATATTTATTTTCTTCTCCTCTTTGCTTCTCTTTCCTCTTTCACTCAAATATGTGATATCATAAATCCCCACCTCTTCTCTCAATTTTTTCTCCCGCGCAGAAAAGGAGAAAAATCGCCCACTCAGCATTTTGTCATGTACCCGCCATCAACCATTTTATTTTTTCAGCAATGCACTCCGAGCACCTTAATGACCACCGATCAGCACTCTCCGTATCTTTTATTCACAGATGGCACTCTTTGTTGTCAGTATCGTAAATATGGCTCCACCGACTATGGTCGTTCCACAACCAGACACAACCCTCACCAGACAGACGAAAAAAATCCTAAGATATTCAAGATAAAATAATGACTGAATAGTTTGATGGATTTTTCCACCTAATTTCCCACCCATAGCCGTTATATACTCACACACACACACACGCACACACACACACATACATACATATATATATATATATATATATATATATATATATATATATACATATATATATTGTTTTTAAGGTTTTATTATAATGTACTTTATCATAGCCATTAATATCATTATATTAATATAGCTCAGTCGGTAGGGGCTGTAGAATACGCTGACTGCATCTCTGCAGAGGGCTAAAATCTTCTCTACAATAAGTGTCCTTGGTATGACACTAAACGATCTGATGGAGAGACTCAAGTCTGGAAGCTTTGGGGAATGAGGATGACCCCTTCATTGCTATTTCTCCTTGGTCCACTCTGAATAGAAGTATTAGTATTTATTAGGTTTCCAACTATGGAATAACAATAACTATTTAATATTTTACAATATTTTAAACCATTTAACTCTGTGTAAGCAAAGGACTGTTTAAGTGACTCAGCAGTATTACGAAGCAATACTTGGAACCATTTAACTATAAGAAAATTTATGAATATTGTTGAATAAAATTACTACTGCTAAATTGCAATACTTGAAAACATTCAACTATGTACAAACAAATGAGCTCTGGCTTGTTTATATATAATGCTACCAACAAACTATTTATTTACAAATCATATATATATATATATATATATATATATATATATATATATATATATAATTCATATGCATGAATAGGATTTGGCATTGATTTAGCTTGGTTTGGTTGAGTTTTATGGCATATCAACTATTATAGGTTTTTTAATGCTAAATCCCGTTTATACATATATATCAAATGTATATGATTTGTAAACACATTTTGTTGATAACATTTGTTAATGAGCCTAAGTTCTTTCTTTGTATACAGTTAAATGGTTTCAAGTATTGCAATATAACAGTCAGAATATAACATCAGCTATTTGTTTGCACATTGTTTGTACGTAATTTCATCTTTAAATGGCTTAGAAATAATTTTGTCTCAGGTTTAGTCGGGTTTTACGGCATATCAATCATTGTAGGTTATTTAATGCCAAATCTTATATATATATATATATATATATATATATATATATATATATATATATATATATATGATTTGAAAAAAAACATTTTATTGAAAACATTTCTAAACGAGCCGGATCTCATTTTTTTGCACACAGATAAATGGTTTCTATTATTATTTTGTAGCAGTAACAATTTCACATCAGTAGTTTGTTTGCACACATTTAAATCGTTGATTGGTTGGGTTTTATGGCATATCAACCTTTTTAGGTTATAAAATACCAAATCCCGTTTATACATAAAAACAATTATATAATTTGTAAACACATTTTGAAAACATTTTAAACAAGCTTGAGGCTCACTTTGCGGATGTTTGATGGATTTCAAGAATTTCTATCAAACACAAATGATTTCATTTACTAGTTATCATTTGTTTGCACACATTCTAATGAATATACATATGATTTTTAAGTAATTTCATTTTTAATTGAGTTAGAAATAATTTGTTTGCACACTATTATTGCTATTGTTTCTACACCGTGAAATAGTTTCAAACACTAAAAATTCAATTCAATATTAATCATTTGTTTGCAAAAAGGGAAGTGGTTCCAAGTATTGCTATTTAACACTAATTATTTTATTGAAAACTTTTCATTTATTTGCACACGGTCAAATGGTTCCAAGTATTGTATGTTATAATAATGTTTCAATTTTGGCATATATAGAAAGAGTTTCAAGTATTGCTAATCAAGATTAATAAATTTATTCGCTTGCACACAGTTAAATTGTTCCAAGTGTTACGATGTGTCGCTAAACATTCGATTAAACATTAGTCATTTGTTTGCACACTGTTTAAATATCTGTTATGGTAATTTACCCACGCGTACATGAACTCTCCCAGCTATAAAGGTACCGCTCTTAAGTAGAAGTCGACATTCCATCAGACAGCCCTGACTGTCGGACTGAACAGTTTTGCTGGTAATCCTCTCATTTGTAAATGTTGTATTACTGTTCTTTGTTCTTTCTGGTCCCTAACAAGGCCACAACAATATCAAACAGTTCTATTTGACTCATCGATTGGATCCTAAGAGGCGCTATCACTCCGTGTTAAAGTGGATCTAGGAGTTATAAAAATGAATGGGTACTCAACATTCTTCAAAATTCTAGGACTGAAGCTGCATCATTATATTGTTTTGTGACATATCCAGAACCTTCGTTAGTGGGTGTCTTACTCTTCCGCTGATACGCAGTCAGTGTATTCTACAGCCCCAGTCAAATAGGATGGATTTAGCATTGAATAAGCTACAAGAGTTGATATGCCATAAAACAGAACCCACCAACCAACCATCATTATATCAAATGTTATGATTTGCTTGTCTAACTCGATAACTATCTGTTATGGGGACATATCCTACCATACCCCAAAGATGGACTCACTCGTCCAACCTAAACATATTCACCGAGCATAGCTCGCTCGGAGAAGACAACTTCTCGTTTCTTACGAGACATTTGGCAGACAGCCAGAACGGCTAGTACTTCTTTTTGTATGACTTCCTTTTTCTGCTAATACAATAACGTTCACCTATCACCCGCTGTTTGAGTTGTTCTTCCACCGGTCTTATCTGAAGACCACGACATTATCCCACTAGGCATGGCGCCCATCAATCATAAGTTACAGATATTTGGGTATGAATTTGCAATACCAAAAATTGTACATAATCAGGCATTTTTAATAACTAAAGAAAACGAAGAACATATTTAATTTTTAAAAAAGCAACTTAATGACTGCCGCAAAAATTCTGAAACTTCATGAATGTATGAAATCTTCAAAAGAAACAACCGGAAAATTTAGAGACAATTTATCAAGTTTCATGATGTTGATAAAGTTTAATTTTTTAATCGACATGCACATGCATGTCTGATATATATATATATATATATATATATATATATATATATATATATATATATATATATATATTGTCCATGTAGTGCATCCATATAGCAGTATCGATGCGGCCGCTGCCTGGAAGAAACTGCGTTTCATTTTATCGGTTAGGTCTGATTTCCATATAATCGATAGCCTATTGATAGCTGTCCATGCTTTCGTTAACCTCGTGTCGATGTCCTTTTCGGTTGATGAGACGCTGCTTCCTAGGTAAGTGAATTTGCCTACTAGTTTAAGAGGGGTTCCGTCTAGAGTGGTGATGTCACCCGTACGGCTGGAGAAGAAGCTAGAAGGCAATTACACAAGAATGCTGCGAGCAATCTTGAACAAGTCCTGGCGGCAACATCCCACAAGACACCAACTGTACGGCCACATGCCCCCTATCACGAAAACTATTCAAGTTAGACGAACCAAACATACAGGACACTGCTGGAGAAGCAAGGACGAACTCATAAGTGATGTACTCTTATGGACCCCCGCATATGGCCGAGAAAAAGCAGGACGACCAGCACGAACATACATTCAGCAACTATGTGAGGATACGGGATGTTGTCCTGAAGACCTGCCTGAGGCGATGAACGATAGGGAAAAGTGGCGACATGATGATGATGATGATGATGATATAGATATATTAAAAGAAATGTAAATAACAAAAGGTTTGACATGAAAAAGTGCTTGCTGCAATCGAAAATATGAATACGTAGCATCTAGTAGTCAATATTCGTGATATTCGTATTCGTGGCGTAATGAATTGAAGTAAGTGGTTTCGAACTCTACTCGCGTTATCATGTTCATTTTCCGACTATTACCCTCAGGAGAAGTATTGAGTCCATCATTTTTCCAGCTATTTTCAACAAGTATGGCTTTCTTTGTTTTTTGTCAAATAGCGAACCAACTTTCGTGGGTTATTTAATACAAAAGCCATCCTTGTATAAAAACAGTAATGGTGTTATTTAACTCATTGCTGCGGAAATAAGAGGTTCATACTTTTCCCAGGAGTATTAGTCTTAAAATGAGCGTCATAGCCCGACTAGAGTTTGAACTCATTTTACCATAATTTTGCAGTCCAGCACGTTAGCCACAACGCTACAAGGACCCCTCCCAGATGCATTCTTGGTTTCAGTTTAAACACTGTGTCACGTGATATCCTGTGGAGACGATAGAGTTAAGATTAATACTATCCTCCCGTTGGAATGAGCAGTGGAAACCCGTCAAAAAAGTGACCGTTAAGAGAGAATGTGGGTCACAGAGGGGATATCAACAGGTGTTGGTACTTAGTAACCTCAAGTCGCCGGGCACCGGAAGGGGAGGGAGAGAGAAGCCAAATGATTGGCTGGGACCCCAAAACGGAAGTGGGGCTCCCCCCACCCCCTCGGCGGAAATAGATAGTAAGAAAGTTAGTTTTTGAGCAGGGCTCGTGGCAGACGAGCCATAGCCATTTTACTCCGGGTTGAAGACAAAAGAATAACTGAGACACGAGGGACCCCAGGTTCTTCAAGCCAGTGTAAAAAAATAGAACAAAGTCTATTAGCCCGTGAAAGAAGAAAGATTCTCCAGTGGAACCCCGTCGAAAAATAAGATAAGTAACTTTGGGGCCATTTCTCCTTTATACCCAAATTTTGTATACCACTCTCTCTCTCTCTCTCTCAATTTGAAGAAAAACAAAAGTCAAGAAAAGACATTTATATTCGTGGACTGTCCAATTATTATATGTTTTGACACTTTGAAAGTGTATATAACTGTAGTAAAGGAATCATATATTTTTATGTTACCACGTGGTCTATGTTGTTACTTCATGCTTCCTTTTCAGCTTCTATTCGCCTTATGTTATCTTGCTTAGAATTGTCCTATTAATTCCCTAAAAATATCACACGGGAAATCGGAGTTGCCGACTACTACAATATAATATTATTACGACTAAAACCTATAGGCTCATATCTTCTGTTGTCTGGGGGGAAGAAGTTTAGCGGCCTGGTGGGTGTGTGATAGTGTGAAATTTGGAACCCCTTGCCAGCGGTGGTCAGTCTGGCCCTAAATTAATCCCTCACGTAATATGCGAGGTCTTATATGCCTGAGAGAAAAACTCTGAACGAGGACTTATTCTATAAGGGATCAAGTGCCAACCTGTCCCGTCTTCACACGTGCGAAAATAAAGTCCCGTTTTGGGATTTTTAGTCAATTTGCCGTCACAACTGTTACTAAAGGATATCTGCTTATATCCGTTTTGATTGTAAGATATTCCACATGAAATAAATAATGATATCTTTAGCTTAGGAGAAAATTAATATTTAATTGAAAAATTAGAATACTTATTATGGGCAATATTACGTGTACGTAACGGCAACTCAGCAAAAACGGTACATCAGAGAAAGATTCTTATTAAAGCA
This sequence comes from Sepioteuthis lessoniana, assembly GCA_963585895.1. Taxonomy (NCBI): domain Eukaryota; kingdom Metazoa; phylum Mollusca; class Cephalopoda; order Myopsida; family Loliginidae; genus Sepioteuthis; species Sepioteuthis lessoniana. Next base: position 62,453,513 of record OY757916.1, on the reverse strand, counting down.
ATGCACTTAAAATGATTTAGTTCAGAAAAATAAATTTTCAGCCCACTTTTTAATAGAGGAATGACTTTGTACGGTCTGCGTCCGCGTCGAATGCTATTTTTTAATCATCAAAATTCTAGATAAGACGGAGATAAGTACAAAACGCTAATCAGGATCCTTCATTACTTCCTTAATAGCACCATCAGCATCATGATGGGCCGCTGTTACTATGGAAATCCAACGAAGCAATTCATTGGCTAGTAATAATTATAACATTAATATGACAATGATATCCCACTCTGATACTATTTAGATCCCATTTGGTGATGATTAAAATACACTAACTGTACCCTCTGCTGAAGGGTATGACCCCCATCAAAAAGATGTGACCTGGGTGTGATACTAAACTGCATCTGATGAGGAAACTCCAGTTCTGGTGATCTAGTAAGTGTGGAATTTCCCTTCATTGCCATTCCACCCAGGTCCATTATAATCTAGAGTGGTAGTACTTTGTAGCGTCCCATCTAATGCAATAGAAGGTTAATTTTAAAGTTAGAATAGTCAAGTGTCAACGATATAGAGTGATCTGGAGAGTGTGGAGAACCCCTTCACTGCTATTTCTCCCAGGTCTTCTTGTTAGAATTCTATGAATGGGTCACATAGATCTGTTCAAACTTGTACTTGATAGGACCCTGTACAAAAAGAAAAAAAACCTATAAGAAATAACTATACAAACAAATGTAATTATGAAAGTACAATGAACGCGATTCTTTAACCTTTTGGGATAAAATAACTCTAGACGTGTTGACATGCTGGTAAAATCAGTCAAACTAATAATTCTATTTCTCATTGAAATTATCTAGGAATCTGGTTAAAAACGGTTTCTGATAGTTTAAATTGATTTCTTCAATATTTTCAAGGTTTAAATACTGAAAAGATATTTCAGTCATTTGAATGAATGAAAATAGGAAAATATTAAGCTAGTTTTTTTCAGTTAAATACTATGAATTATCCCAACCAAATCGATCTTCTTTTGAGTTCATTTTACTTGTTGTCATTCTAAAGAATGATACGCATTAACTTGGCGGGAGTCCGCATAGCGTAGGGGCTAACGTGTTTCACATCGTAATAAGCAAGTTTGAACTCCAGTCCAGCTAATGTGTTCACTTTTGTACTAATACTTTTTCGAAAGGTCTGAAATCCATTATTTTCCCAACGATGAGTTAAATTGCACCACTGTTGTCCTTCTACAAGGATGGTTTTGGTACTAAATACACAGAGTTTGATATGCAATCATATTCATTGGCCAGATCAGAGTATTTTTTGTGAAAATTGACAATAACTGTCACGATAGGATTCAGTTATTCTAAGACCCCATAACAGACGTAACATAAAATATTCCGAAGGCCACATATCAAGAAATTACGTGGGTGGATCTTTGATTTAGTTGGTTGGTTGGTTGTTTATGCTTTATGACATATCAACCTTTGTAGGTTGTTTCACGCCAAATTCATTTTCATACAAATAATCAGTTCTATTTCAAACAATTCAGTTTAGTATGAGTACACAGTTTAATTGTCAAAAAATTTTCTATTTGAAGCTATTCAGTTTATTCAAACAGTTCTAATTCAGCTAATTCAGTTTAGTATAAGTACACATTTTGTTTACACATAGTTAAATGTCAAAACACTTCTATATTAAACAATTCCCTTATGTATAAGTACAGTTTCAATGTCAAAAACAGTTCCATTTCAAACAATTGAATTTAGCTTAAGTACACAGTTTAAATCTAAGTACACAGTTTAATTGTCAAAAACATTTCTATTTCAAGCTATTCAATTTATTCAAACAGTTCTAATTCAAACAATTTAGTTTAGCATAAGTATGCAGTTTCTTCTATTTAAACCATGGATAGGACCCTATCAGGTGCAACCACTGGGAGCAATGGCAATGAAGGGGTGCTCCGCATTCCCCAAAGCTCCAGCATCACTGGAACCTCACCATTAGAATTTTTAGTGTCATATGCAGGACACTCATTGAGGGGGTCTTACCTTTCTGCAGAGGTGCAGTCGGTGTATTCTACAGTCCCATCCGACTGAGTAATTTGATTCAGCGACTGAAATGACTTTTCATACCGAACCCGAGATGCTTTCAATAATTTCTTGAATAATTTTCTGTAAGCTTTTGTCATTACAGATATTTATCCAACTTTAGTCTACAGTTTACTCGAGCTGAAGACAATAATGCCTGAGTCTGTATCTATCCGACTTCCCACTAAGTTAAATTTGACGTGGAGTCATTTTGTGGTAGGGAGCCAAGCATGAAACAAAACTCATGTGCGGCCATTTCAAAAAATGTTTAGTCCCGTCGGCACTCCCCCTTTTAAGGCGACTCTAGCGCTGAGCAATAAATTCAACTCTGCTAAGTAGGTATTACCTAACGGGGTAGAGCCTTCTGGAACCAAGCTAATATTGTTTTCTTATTGATAAGAGTAATCGTGTTCTTTTTTTAATCTTTTTTTTTTTTACATTTGACCGAATTGTAATCGCGTCTTCCAAAATCATCATGGCTTGGTTTAGGGAATGAAGTTTAAGAGGGGATCGTCCATCTTGACTGCAGGCACACTTATGGCTGACAATGCTTATTCAAGAGAAGCAGGTATGGCTGTAATGGCTGCTGCTGAAGAATTTGTCATAGTTTGAAGCAGTTTTTCCTCCCGCGTCTTTTATCTGCAGGTGTTTTTGAAGTAAGAGATGCAAGGTTGATGGTGACATATCAGGAATCATTGTCCTTAGCAAGAGTGAACTATCGATGATGTGACGGGTATGATGATGTGACGGGTATGAGAGATATTTTTTTTCAAATATTCCTTGAGACACTTCTTTGGTACCTCTATGTTGCGATGGCCAGTACAGAACTCGCTGTACAATGTGATCTTGGTCAGGCGTTGTAACAGGGACTTCAGCATTGGTGACGAAGTTACTTCAATGAATGTTGAGGATACTGCGGAGGTAGTACTAGTAGAACAGCTCGATGGGTCGTATATAGTGATGATAAATGACCCACAACTCTGAACTATATAGGAGGGGGGCAAGGAAAACCATTCAATACACCCTGATCATTGTGCTCTTCTTCAGGTGTTCGTTGTTCCAAACGAGTTTGTACTGTCTGCTAAATACTGTTCGCTTTTGATAATCTGTTGTTGATTCCCTTGGCGATCTGGGCATCTGACCTGATGGCGCACTCTAGGTAGGTTAACTGATGAGCTGTTTTCGATTCAGTCTCTTGAATGATGATGTAGGAATTGCGGTTCTCTTTCCGAGGTGATAGCTACTGGAGTGCCTCTGTCTTCTTCAAGCTAACTTCTTGCCCTTAAATACGACATTACTTTCCAAATGACCTTATAACTTCACCTTCAAGTATTTCTTTTGCTATGTCACCGAAACACGGTGGACTTAGAAAAATTGTCTGTGTGGCTGCAACACAATAGCGTCCCTATGAACACCACAAGAGCATCTGGGAAAGTTCTGTGGGAATTTTTTCTAGTGCACCTCATCTCTCTACACGGTGATATCCAGTGACCAGCTCCCTTACCAGTCTACCCCCTTGTGATTATTTCCTCCGGGCATACCTCACTGTATATATCTCTCACTCATTGGTCCCATAATCAGGTTTTATTGTTGTGGCATAACTTTTTCTGTAGTGTGTCTTGAGCAGGAATAGCCAGGCGAAACCCATACCTTTCCAGACATGATCAGAGCCGATTTCCTCCATCTTGTTAGCTTGCCTTAGTCGTGAACACCCCTAGACTGGTTGTCATATTAAAGTTAAAGAGCTCGGTCTGCCGTACTACTTACCTATAACTGAAGGAGAATAGTTGGATTCATGCCTTTATCTGTCGTATTAGAGGAATGTGAAAGGCAAGCAGGCTCGAATACCAAGGCAAGCAGACTCGAATACCAAGTCCCTTTACTGTAACGATAACTTCTACATATGAGCGCTTCCATATATTTAGAAAAGGTAAGAAATTATTAACTTCTTTTACATTGGTGAATCTTCTGGCCTGTTCAACTTTGTGTCAATCTATAACAAAAAAGCAAAGATATCAAAATATCATTGACAGACTCAATAGAGTTGAACCAACCTGAGATTTATCTTTAAAAAACAAACTAATACTTATATACCTTTCCGAAATATATTAATTCCAACTAAAAACAAAATATTTTACTTTCTGAATAACCTAATCATCATCAAGGAATGCTAACAGCATGAATTCCTTTGACTCTCACGCACCATCCACTCCTTCTGGTCATCTTTCTTTGTAAATCTTCTTAACAGCATCCAGTGTCCGTACACAGCTGGTTAAATAAGTTTTTGCAGAACGGTCAACATTTGTGTATCCATGTGTAGGGCTCCATAAAAGAAAGTCTTTTATGAGTTTGTTCTTATTTTTCAAACACAACCATGCACATCTAGTTCATCTTACGGGAACGGTTTGTGAGATGGGAGGAAAGTGGCCGTACAGCTTCTTTTTTATAGCGTGCTGCTTCAAGGATTTATTCAGAACAGCACACAGCATCCTTGTGTAATTCCAAATGTTTCCTTAAAGTTCAAATAGTAAAGCCATACAGTGGTCATGACCCAGCAACAACTTGCAATAATTCCCTTTTTATTTCATCAGAAGAGATCACACTTTCATGTGGTCAATATTCGTCTAATATCAGTCCATATGTATGTTGACATCATTTTCAGTAAGTCTAATAATTTCAGAGGCTTACTATTTAGTGTGGGAATGGCACCATGTTGATTAAAACATATTAACTATGTTAACTATTGTAAATGTTAACAATTGTATCATATTAACTATTGTACCATTTCTTATAGAGACCAATGTCTCCAGGCAATGAAGCAATAGATTTGGCTTGAGCAGTTGTATTGGTAAGAAGCACTTGATCACTGACATGGTTTCCGCGGGATATCGTTTACTTCTTACTTAAGCAAACAAATGCATGACATAATACGTTCATCATTTTAAAGTACTTTTTGTTCCTTTCTATCTAAACACCAATGTTCCTCTCAGTTGATAGACCATCAAGTAACTTCATGAATACACCCAGTTCAAGCAAAAGATCTTTGTCACATGCAGTCCGATATAAACAACTGACTCTTTCCTTAATGACCTGTTTTGAGAACTTCCGATTGGCTTCAAATGTCCCC
>OY757916.1:62378317-62443317 GCA_963585895.1 Sepioteuthis lessoniana | reverse complement strand
CCACTCTGGCCCAGAGTGGTAGCATTTGACTGGGTCCTATCCATGGGTCAAATACAACCAAACTGTATATTAACTCTAAACTGAATTGTTTGAAATGAAGAGTCTTCGAATTTATCAGTGTACACAAAAAATGTACTTATGCTAAACTGAATTGTTTGAAACAGAACTGTTTATGGGTATCAAAATCGATTTGGCATTAAATAACCTACAATGGTTGATATGCCATAAAAAAATCAACCAAACCATAAAAGATTAAAATAGGCGAAGGAAAGGCGTAAAGAAGATTATGTTACGCCTAACTTCTTGGTGAAAAAAGACTAGTTTGTCTAAAATACCAACATACCCTGATGGTGTTACTTCGAATACATTGACTGTATCTCTTGCTGAGAGGAAAGCCCTCCCCCGAAACGTAATGTTCTGAGTATGACATAAAACTGCATGTTCTGGAGATCTAAGGAGTCAGGAGTACACCTTCATTATGATTACTCCTAGGTTCACTCTGACCTGGAGTAGCGGTACCTGTTAGGGTGCTATCTAATGCGCCCAAGATCATTTTATAAGTTACAATAGCATAGTATCTACATTACTATATTCTACAAGGATGGCTTTGGCATTAAATAACCCACGAAGGTTGCTATGCCAAAAGAAACCGAAACCGAATCGTAGTACGAACGTTCCTCTAATTAAGACCTACATATGTTCTATCACTCTTAGCAAATATAGCAAACTACATCCTATATATATATATATATAGAGAGAGAGAGAGAGAGAGAGAGAGAATCCCGAGTCGGGATGTCTTTGCTGGTCGACTAGCGCGTCCATAGAAGAATGTCACTTATGAATTCGTCCTTTCTTCACAAGCAATGCTTAGCATATCTAGGCTGTCTTATAGTATGGTTTGTGAGATAAGAGACAAGTGGCCATACAGCTGCATTTTGTTAGATTCTGCTTCCAGGATTTGTTTAAAACAACAGTAGAATTCTTGAGAAGTGCCCATGTAACTTTTTCGTTATATTCCAGGTGGTGCAACTATCTAGTAGTACCAATACGGCCATAGCTGGGAAGAAATCCCGTTTTGTTTAATCAGCGAAATCAGTTTTCTAATCAAAAGCAGTTTCTTTAAGTAGATGAGATATTGCTGTCGAGATATGTGAACTGGTCCACTAATTTCAGAGTCTTGTCTTTTAATGAGAAGATGGTAGAATCTTGTTTAAAAACACATGAGCTCTGTTTTATCTGCGTTCACGTAGAAGCCAAAACCTCTTGCTACTTGCTCCTGGCAATGTATCATTCGGATTGGGTAGGTGTATTTGTGAGAAGTACAAGATAATCGGCGTGGTCTGCAACTTTCATAGTTTTTTTTGCGGAATTTCATCGACTTCTTGTTTTTTTTATGTGAAACCATTTTCTTTTATTAGATCTACTGACATTCATAGTTAGTAATATGGGCAAATTATAAAGATATGGGGCTAAGCTATCCCCGTGCAAGACTGCAGAGACAAGGTCAAAGAAGTTAGTCTCATCATCGGATGAGCGAACCATTACTTTCGTTTTTTTGTAAAGCATCATTATAGTATTAATTATTTCTTTAGGAAAGCATATGCAAGTAGTATATGCTCAATCTTTCCTATGTGTATGGAATCAAATGTCTGGGAGAAATCCACGAACTTGAGTATTTCCTCGAGATTCTTTAAACATACTCCTTCGATGATTCGACAGATATTCATAAACTGTGAATTTGTGGATCGGTTTCTCTAAAAGCTGGTCTGATTTTTCCTAAGAATTAATAAAAACATTTATGTATATAAGTAAGTTTTGATTCCTTGTTCAATGGCAAATAAACCTTTGGAGGTTATTTAATGCCAAAGCCACCCTTGTAGAGGAACAGCAGTAATACTATTTAACCCACAACTAGGGGAATAAGAAAGTTCATACCTTTCCAAAGGGTATTTGTCTAAAAGTGAAATTACAACTGGAGTTCGAACTTGCTTACTTAGAGCCCGCTGTCCAAGTCCTTAGACGTTATGCTACTGGTACTCCTCTATATAAGAATATTAATATAAACATATATGCATGAGTGAAAGTGTTTGTAAATACATGCATAGATAGATAGATAGATAGATACATACATACATACATACATACATAACTATACTATTAAACAACATCAAAGATTCTCAACGAATGGATCAGAAATTTAAGATTCACAAGCTGTAATTTGAATATGTTGGTTCAATACTAACAGTAAATCTAAACAAGCGATTCTAGTTAAGCTGAGACTAGTAGGATGGTGTAGGGCCAGAGCAGTTACTTTCCAAATGATGAAACGAGAACGGTAAATATTATATTGATATCTGATGAGTTTTGTGGTGTCTCCCTTTTTAACCTCAGCACCCGTGTTAGTCCTAACGATCAATTGACCCCTAAGGTCACGCCCCATCTACCAAAAAAAGAAAAAAAGAGTGAGAGGAAATTTGGTGGGTGTTTTAGGATGCAGTCGAGGACGGTTGGGGGTAGTCGGTGGAGCAGTGGTGGGTCTGGTAGATGGAAACAAGGTTTTGAAATGATGATGCTTGGTAAACACTGAAGTTTGGCCTAGAGTGTTTGCAGTAGAGTTGGGGGTCCCGACGTACCGGGCCGAATTAACAAATATTGGACTAGCAAGTTCATCTGAAAACTACTCCCATCAAATAATTAGGGATAACAAATATACTTTGCAAACGTAATCACATATATTCAAAGGTGGATGTGCAGGAAAAGTGGGACTGGGTTGCATATATATATATATATATAAGTTGCAGACACAAAATAAATTCAATCAAATACTTTATTATATATACGAATAAACTTACGCGTAATTTATACAAAGACTGAGGTATAAATGCAATACACACATACATACACACACAGATAGATAGATAGATAGATAGATAGATAGATAGATAGATAGATTTACATCCAGACACACAGAGGAATATGAATATGCATATGAGTGAGTACGTGTCTATGAAGTACTTTATACATACGAATAATTTATACAAAGATTAATGTGCAAATGAAATATATATAAAAATTTGCAAACACACACACACACATACACACACACACACACACACACACACACACACACACACACACACACACACATAAATATATATTTATATGGAGAAAAAACACAGAAAGAGAGACAGACAGAGTTCAAGATAGTATCGCTTTTATGCAGGTATATACTTAAGTTTAAGCATATATATATATATATATATATATATATATATATATATATATATATATATCTGTGTGTGCGTGTGTGTGCCAATCCTTTTATCCAGGAGTGAATGTTTATATAGCTATTCATCTCTCTCTCTCTCTCTCTCTATATATATATATATATATATATATATAAAAGCATAAACACTGGTACATATACATGTATTTATAAATACCCATGTGTATATATAGAGAGAGAGACAGACAGATAGACAGACAGGGGAAGAGAGCACAGCAAAATATTCATATACGTGGCCATGTGTTTTTCAGAGACTGTATGCGTAATATATATATATATATATATATATATATATATATATATATATATATATATAGATAGATAGATAGATAGATAGATAGATAGATAGATAGCGAGAGAGAGAGGGAGAAACCGACAGATAGAAAGATAGAGATAGAAACACAGACAGACAGACAGACAGACTTGTATTGATTTTCAACTCTATTGTCTGTTAGAACCAAGTGTGCATATTTCTATGGCTGTTAAAAAGATGGAGTATGTATTCACAGAATTCATAAAGTTCTGCTTAGATTAGCACATTCCTCTCACATCTATGAGTAAATAGATTGACAGCCTCGGTTCTCTTGCCTTGGTACGTCATACGGTTTAAAAGAAAAAAAACTGAACACAAATCAACTCCATTCCACTTATAAACGGACCTTGTGTCGCATCCCGCTCTCTATTTCCTCATGATACAGTTCTTAAGTCGTTTGAAATCCAGTTACTTGGTTGGTTGATGGTTGCTTAATCTTGGGGATCAAGCATGAACCCGTTCTTTACGCATTCATTGGCTTTATATCTCAAGAATGAGCGAACATAGATACTGATATATGGTTAGTTTTCAAAGCCTATGCGTAGTATAAGATCGACAGTATGGAGCACCTAGTGAGAATTTAAATGACTTCTTAGTGTTAAATTATCTGCTCTACTCGAGTGCTAACCGCAGTTTTATGCGCGAAGGATATCTATTTGTAGGTATTAAATAGATTTCTTGACTAAACAATAAAACTGTCGCATTTTCTAGACGTAAGAAAGAATAAAGATTAAAAAAAAAAGACTATGATGTCCATGAAAAAAGATTTGGTTCACATTCCTTCAAGTTTATAAAATAATGATATAATTTTTTGTCCCAATGCAGATTTCTCAAAAGAAATTAGTTTATCCCACTGCAGCTGACCTGATATCTAGGGATAAATTTGTTTGTCCTTATGCAGCTGGCCACATATCTTGCGAGATCTCTGTCAAGGTTGGTGACGAGATATCTCGAGATAAAGTTGTTCCGGCTGCTACTGACGAGATATATCGTGAGGTCTTTCTGTGTTGATTAGGAAGACGCGATATCTCGGGATAATTTTGCTTTTGCTGTTGCTGACAAGATATCTCGCAAAATATATCTGTCTGGATAAGGAAGAGCGCATAAAATGTTTTTTTCTTAATGAAGATTACGGGATTTCTCATACAAGATTTCTTTGCTATCATCATCATCATCATCATATCGTGCTGGCAGCACGGATATCCCTGACCCTCTCTCGCCACTCCTCCCTATCGTTCATCGCCCTAGGCAGGTCTTCAGGACAACATCCTGTATCCTCACACAGCTGCTGAATGTACGTTCGTGCTGGTCGTCCTGCTTTTGCGCGGCCGTGTGTGGGGATCCATAAGAGTACATCTCTTATGAGTTCATCTCTGCTTCTCCATTTTGCCGGCATATTTTCGCTAACCGACAGATCTGATGACGATATAAATTTTACAAAAATATTTACTTTCTGGTTAACGAATTCCAGTTCTACATATTCTATAACATTTATGCCTAATGCTAATAATGTGATGGGCGTATGCACCCAACCCCTCCGATCTGACACAAGATCAATTTTTAAGTGAAGTACAGCTGTTTCGAATTTAGAGTTTTTCTTCTCCTAGACTGGCAACCATACCCAAATAAAAAGGCCAATCTGCACTAGTATTTACTCCAAGCTAGAGGGAGAATAGTTGGATTCATAATTTTCCCAAGTGTATTAGCGCTATGTGGAATGCAAACAGCTTAGCCTCAAATTTGAACACTGGTCACCGAGTCCATTTCCAACGACGATAACCGTTTCGCCATAATCCTCTTCTAGTAGTAGTAGTAGTAATAGTAGTAGTTAAAAATATTTCATCACCGTCCAAGGCCATACCAAACAAATACTTTACATTCCAAATTTATTCCTTTTCTCGTTTTGCACCCATTGTCTAAGGCACACACGCACACATATCTTTTCATGAATTACTTTGTCACTCGTTCTTCTTTGACTTTTAATTTTGATATGAGAGTCTGTCTGTGTGTCCATTGGTGTGTGTTTGAAAATGAGCCACTTCTATGAGAGCTTGGAGAGTGCTATTGTTGTAATTAAACGTTTCCCGTCTCCCTTTTGTCTTAATTATTTACTTTATATCTCCGACATCTTCCGATAAATCGAAAGGCGAATTAAGCCCGTTAGGTCGTTTCATTGGGTACAATGATATAAAAACAAGCAAAAAATCTGGGTCTTGTTAATCGTAACCCCGACCGGACGAACGATCGGAATTGCTCAATTGGCTGACTCACTGTTTCATGAACACAGACTTTATACCCTGCCATGTTTCTATTCCGATAGCGGTCAGTCTCCGTTATTGTAAACTGTGTGGCCTAAAGATCAGATCGATGAAACAAATAAAAAACATCAAAAATAAAGAATAAGCGAAAATATAACAGAGCTTTGATTCTCATAACGAGCTATATCAGACCCCCGCCTCTAAAACAAAGTAAGACAACCTACTTTCTGCGGTCTTCGGGATAGGATTAAAGCGTGGCATCTGTTTATCTTCACTTTCAGGGAGGACATGCATACACCAAAAAATCAGCTTGCTCTTGTGGATTTTAAATCTGTGGCAGTGCCTCCCCTATTGTATCAAGGTTGACGGTTGGAGTAGTTCAACGCCTTCATGACACTTGGCTACTTCGTTAAACTAATCATACATCGCACTCTGCAACCAGTTAATTGATTGATTGATTTTAACAGCATGTCGACCCGTCGAGGGTTATTTTATGCCTAGAGGTCAGAGAATCATGTTTATGATATATTCATATTCACATTTTTTGTGTTGTTATTTCTTAGCAGGGGGTTGCATACAGTTATATGGAGAGGGAATAACCCTAACGTAGTGGTTAACAAGCTAGACTGCGACTGCGACATCTATAAAGTTTCACGCAATTTTATCCAATACTATTAATCTTTATTATTCACTGCTAGACTCAGATGATTGATTGGTTTTTATGTTATGTCAAATCATCAAGGGTTATTTCATTCCTTGGGATAGATAATTTTATTCATTGTACGTTCATGCTTACATGTTTCGTCTAGTTGTTTATTAACTTGTCGGCTATTTAATGTCAAACCCTGTTTATATATATATATATATATATATATATATATATATATATATATATATAAAAGACTGTTTCTTGTATCATAACTCATCAGTGTAGCTAGACACGCGAGATGCTTCAAACTGGGATCGAAACCCGGCTAGCTTTACTTCAGCCTGATAACATAAACTCACAGGCAGCAGTAGCCCCAACGCAAACAAGGTAATTTAACGTATATGCATTAAGTTCCTTTTGTTTACATTTTACGCTTTTGCAGACCGAAGTGCTCAATTCATTAGAAGAGATTTCCATCATACGGGTGGCAACAGTTAATTCCTTCGCCAAAGTGCTTAACCCCCTGGCGAAAAGCTGAAGATATCATTTTTTTAACATTTTTAAACGAGCAAGAATTGATCTGTTTGCACACTGTTAATGGATTTCAAGTATTATTATCTAATACTAATAATTCAATTTAACATATTGCCCAGTCGGCTGGGGCTGTAGAATACACCAAGTGTACTTCTACAGAGGGGTAAGACCCCACCCAATGAGTGTCCCGGATATGACACTAAACGATCTGACGGTGAGCTTTGGGGAATGCGGAGCACCCCTTCACTACCATTGCTCCCAGGTCCACTCTGGCGCCGGAATGGTAGTATCTGATAGGGCCCTATCTATGGGTTAAATAGACCTAAATGCATACTTATGCTAAACTGAATTGTTTGAATTAGAACTGAATAGCTTGAAATAGAAATGTTTTTGACAATTAAACTTTACTTACATTCAAACTACGTGCTTATGCTAAACTGAATTGTTTGAAAAATAACTGTTTTTGACATTGAAATTGTACTTACACTTAAGTGAATTGTTTAATATTGAACTGTTTTGACATTTAACAGTGCGTATAATCTGTACTTATACTAAACTGAATTAGCTGAATTAGGACTGTTTGAATATACTGAATAGCTTAAAATAGAACTGTTTTAACAGTTAAACTGTATACTCATGCTAAACTGAGTTGTTTGAAATAGAACTGTCCATTTGCATAAAAATGGATTCGGCGTTAAATAACCTACAAAGGTTGATATGCCATAAAATCCGACCAACCAACCATCAATTTAACATTAACAAAATACCGTTTGCGCACTGTTAAAGAAAATAATTAAATAGTTCTATGATCAATTGATGGGATTCTAACATGTTCTACTACTCAGGGTCAGAGTGGATCTAGGATTAATACCAATGGAGGGGTACTCTACATTCACCAAAACTCCGGAAGAGTAAAGTTGTTGAAACTTATTTTAACATAGAGATCTTATAAGTGTGTGAGAGATGAATTTGTAGGGGAAAGAAAATTTCGTATTTTAGTTTGGCGCGCAATTTAATTCGACACTTAATTTCACCCAATCAGGATGACTTATCCTATTCAACCCGGGACTTCTTTACGGGCAGCAGCAAATTGGGTAAGCTGCCAAACCCACTCTCTTTGGCTGGAGAACGCCGTCCAGTGTAGATGCCACACTGGCCGTTCTTCAATAGCAATAGCAACTCTTAACCTGGACAACGCCGCTCAGTGCAAACGTCTCACTGGGGGCTCTAGAATAGCAACAGCAGCAACATGGACACACAAGGGAACCCATCTAATCTATGGATTCCTTGCAAGGAATCCCAGTTGAATATAAATGAGATACATTCCGTGCCTCGCGCAGGCACAACTTTATGTCACCCCAAAATTGGCTATGTCAGCGCGATGCTTTTATTCCGCTCTCGACACCTAGCTATCAATTAACCTCTGGGCCACTTTAATGGAGACAACGCATACTCTCCTCCCCAAAAACCACCAGACACACGAAACTACCGATGACTCTAAAGTTCAATCCCTCACACGTCCGACGACACACGCTGCCATCTCAACCTTCTCAACTTCTCATTAGTCAATTTCGTCTCAAAAACACAACCTCTCCACGAGTCTTGCAGCACCAAAAGCAAACCCAATATTCCATGCCACAAAATAAAACTTATTTCTAAAAGACACCTTTCGACTATCGCCATCTTACTTCATCATCTTTTCCTTTATAACCTTAAAAACTTAGCGAGGAAACAACCCAACGTAAACACACGTACGCTACATACTCTTCCTCGCTCAACAATAACAAAATATTCCTTCTCGCTTATATCACTCCTACAAAAATCTTCGGCTAAAAATGGTCACCTCCTACTAAAGATTCAATGAAAAATGTCCCTTGTCTACACTTTTCCACGTAGCAAATGGACACGGCGCCTCGAGTTGCAATTCTAGACTAGGCTGTTTGCATTTCACCTAGCGCTAATACCCTGGCGTAAGATATGAATCTAATGTTTCATCCTCCCCCAGCTAAGAGTAAATAGAAGGGCATGGTATGGCAACCGCTCTTAAAGAAGAACAACTTTGAATTCAAACCTATTAAAATCCACTTATAAATTGACCTTGTGTCACATCCTGCACGTGCGGAGGAGTTGGGTGAATACGCATACTTCCAAACGATATTCAGTTTGGTAGATAAATGTCATGAGACTGGGCGTCTGCAGGATGGAAAAGTTTTCAATCCAGCCATCGAGAATGTATCCATGAGGTAAACTGACACATCCAGAAAATTTCATAGATAGTGATCATAGATTGTGCTTATAAATAGTTTACGGAGGTGCCCGTGGTGTAATGGTTATCCTCGCAGGAAATGGATTCGGTGACACGAGTTCAAATCCTGGACGAGACTGATTGCATTTCACATAGCACTAATACCCTTGGGAAAGGTATGAATCCAATTATTCTCCCTCCAGCTATGGGTAAAATAGTAGGACAGACTAGGTTCTTCAGCCTTGGTGAGGCAACTAGTCTAGGAGAAGGAAAACTCTGAATTGAAACCTGTTAAACTCCGCTTAAAAATTGACCTTGTGTCACATCCTGCCCGAGCGGAGGGGTTGGGTAAATATGATAAATAGTTTCGAGGTTTAAAAATAGTTGAAATACAAGTTGACTGCATTCCTTTTGAATCGCAGTGTATTTTCAAAAGAGATTTTTGACGCGGATTATAGCAATAAGTAGAAAACAATAGTAAACATCTGTCGTCATATACCTGAGAATTAGTACATACGCTAATTTCATACAAAAATAGGAACATTCGGATTATTAAGCAGCTGCTTTTAAATATCCTCTCCCGATGAAGAGTGAATGCAGTTTGGAAATTGAAGATGATGTCTGAAGATTATCGTGTAACACATTATAAAACGTTTACTATTTACGACAATCTCAAATTTATATAATAATCTAATTTTTCTGAGCGACCATAATTTGTCAAAAACAACATAACAACGCAAGATGTTTGCTCTTGCACTGACGTAAAAATGATCTATTTGGGAAAATATAGCACTTTCCCGTTTAATTTACAGGTTACAAACAGGTGGTCAGCCTTTACGACCGCCCTGATCATTTAAGTTTCTTCAAGGGAGATAACTATTAAATGCTAATTACAGAATATTTTCCGTTTATTGATTTGTGTTTAAATGAGAATTCTGGGGAGTAGAATACACCTTCTATATCTCTGCAGAGGGGTTATACCCCACCACCACGAGTATCCTGATATGACCAGCCTTGGAGATTTGGAGAACGCGAGGTGCCCCTTCATTAACATCACACCTTGGTCAACTCTGTCCCGGAGAGGAAGAACCTGATAAAACAAACAACGAGTGCAAACAAATGACTGATGTTAGATTGTGACTGTAATAATGCAATACCTGAATTCATTTAACTGTGTGCCAAAAAAAAAACAGGCTCGTTTAAGAATAGTTGCAAGATGTGTTTACAAATCATATATATATATATATATATATATATATATATATATATATATATATATAAAGATCTGGCATTAAATTACCTACGATACTTGATATGCCATAAAACCAAACCAAACTTAACAAAACAAAACCTTAAATTCTGTAGTTAGTACATCACTCGACATATATATGTAATGATTCAGATCCTCCAGCTCAGGACATAATTGCATCACTACTATTTTTCTGCAGAGAATGCTCTTTCATTAAATAATGCACTAACGTTGATATGCCATTAAACAAAAAAACCTAACCAAAACTATATATACATATATATATGGTGTGTATTAAATCTTTTTTAAGTATATGAGGTGGGTTTGAATTTAAAGGAAACCGGGCTCAACGGCGTAACTGAAATGATAAAGTAATGATGTCTAGTCATTTAGATTAGTTGTTTTCAAACAATCTGGTGTTGGGACTACTTTCTTTTTCTGGGTCTATCTCGTCGACCCCAAATAAATAAGAATGAGATCTCATGAAGCCATTATGAGTAAAAATGAGATCTCGTGGACTCCCGTATGAACAAAAAATAAATTTAACAAAAATATTTAATGAAAGTCTCATTCAATTTTTGCACTGAATAATGATATTTAAAAAGAAGGATGTGTGCTCACCTTGCTGGACACAAATTGTCAAAGATTAGTGATATTTTTTTACAAAGATACTTGCAGTTCTCTTTGCTCGACACGTCTGGTTATGCATTTCATTATCATTGTGATAAATGTTGAAAATGCCGTTTTGTATAAATATTTCGTTGCTAAAAGTAACAGCCTTTTTACGGCTTTTTGAGACTACAATAGATACTCAGGGACCATGCTAAGCCAACGTTTTGGCAATGATTGCTGTTTTATTTGAATTTTCCGAGATGTATACTATTAAGTAGAAATACAAATTTGCGGTTCTATCGTTAATCGGATAATATACTTTTTCAAAAGACCCTTGCGGAATCCCTACTCTTGTGATCTCTTGACTAAAAATTGAAAATCAATGATCTAAATTATTCTCAAGGTGTCTAAACAAATCCTAGATGAGTCAGTGCAGATTCTGAATACTTTTTCATTAGATAGGTTTCTATGCAGCTTTTTTCTCGTCTTTTAAAAACTGAAAGTTCATTTGTCGAGTAACATTTGAGGACGTGGATGACACTAAAAGTAATACAACGTCATAGCCTCCAACCACATTAAAAGTCGAATTTCAGAAAGTGTTTTAACAAATGGAAAACTTGCTGCAGTAAAATGGTCGGTTGTTGTATTTTATGGCACATAAATTTAATTTAACGCTATATATATATATATATATATATATATATAGTCATCTACAGACAGACTGTCTTGATACATGAAGACACTTCCGCGTAGCTAGACACGTGAGAGGCTTCAAGCTGGGATGGAAACTCGACTGACATAAAGCCAGCCGGATATCTTACCCAAGAGATATCGTCATTCTCTGCATTATCGAAGGAATTTTTTCGTATATGTTTTTACATATATCTTATCGGCTACCGAGTGTGCTCAATTCATAAGAGGAGCTATTGAATTTCAGCTTAGGTGGTAGCCAGTAATGTCTCGATTACAGTGCTCAACCCATGGGAAGCGAATAGTTTGTAGGTAACATTATTTTTTAATGAGTCATTGGCTTGTACATAGTTGAATGGTTTCATCGGTTCTTAGATTAATGGAATTCAACCTTCGTAGTTTATTTAATTCCAAAGCCATCCTTGTCGAAGAACAGCAGTGATACAATTTAAACAATAGTTAGTGGTGGGGATAACGTCTTTCCGACATTTCCCAAGGTAAATAGTTTCGATAGTTGTTATCCAATACTATCATTTCTTTTTTATGTTAATGATTTGTTTGCTCACAGATGGTTTCAAGTATTGTTATCAGACACTAATATTTTTATTTGCACACAGTTAAATGGTTTCACGTATTGCTGTTTAACAGTCAGCGGGGGCTGCAGAATATACCGACTGCATCTCTGCAGAGGGTTAAGACTCCCCCAACGAGTGTCCGGGATATGACACTAAACCATCTGATGGTGAAGCTTAGAGGAATGCAGAGTACCTCTTATTGCCATTGCTCCCAGGTCCACTCTGGCCCAGAGTGGAAGCACCTGGTAGGGTCCTATCTATGGGTCAAATAAAACTAAACCATGTATTTTGCTAAACTGAATTGTTTGAAATAGGACTGTTTTTGACATTTAAACTGTGTACTCATGCTAAAATGAATTGTCTGAAACAGAACTGTTTATATGTATAAAATGGATTTGGTCTTAAATAATCTACAGTAGTTGATATGCCATAAAACCAAACCAAACTAAACCAAACTAATATCTCTATTCAATCTTAACCATTTCTTTTTACACAGTTAAATAGTTTCAAGCATTGATATTTAACACTAAAAATTCTATTTGATAATAAAGATAATCTTTAGTTAATGATTGAACCGTTCTATTTGACCCATAAATAGGAACCCAACATGTACTACTACTTCGAGTAAGAGTGGACCCGAGAGTAATGTAATGACTCATTCCTGTCTTAGTAAATACAGCTTCAGTCTCGATACTTTTCAAACACACCTTATACCCCATTGGTATTAAGTAAGAATAGTTTCACTCTTCATGTTTATTTTGTGATAATTTCTTATGGAAATACACCCACGTAGTCTCTCTCTCTCTCTCTCTCTCTCTCTCTCTCTCTCTCTCTCTCTCTCTCTCATACATACCTATATAACAGCCATGTTGGGTTTTATCTTTAAAATGGGCCATCACGTGATATGGAAGAACAAGTGAGAAAGTAATTTATGAAAGAGATCTTTACTGGGGGTAAAAGAAAGAATTGGCGGGGAAAATGTTAAAGGTATTTCAGCAACGCATCTGCTATATTCGAAATTGATGTTATTTAGGAAAGTTTCATAATAGGGAAAGGAGTAGCGCCCTCCACTACACCTCGGTGTAGTAGCTATTGAAAAGAGAGCCTTCTGGTTGCCCTTGACTACAACTTCATAATCTTTAAGTAGAGAGCTTCAAGAAGTTGGTGTTTGAATTTCCAGGAGGAGAATACTTCCCAATAAAATAAGTACATTGGCCTGACTACAACGAATTGTCGAGCCGTTTAACACCTCACCTATCAGACACAAGTTCTATCTCTCAATACACCAAAACAATTTCGTGTCCCACCTCTAAATACAGAAAAAAATTCTAATAGAAAATATTTCATATTAACCAAAGAAAAAAACAAACAAAAATTCCAAATTCTTGGACCTGAATAAAATAGGCAGAAACGAGGAGTGAAAAGTTGGATAAATCAAACACTGAACTCAAATTAAGATATGTGATATTTCATTGGGCTTTATTTCATCTCGAACTTCTTCAGATAGAGCTCTGACAGAAGTTCGCGATAAAATAAAGCCGAACGAAATATTACACAGCTAAATTTGAGTTAAGTGTTTGATTAATCCAACTTTTCACATATTTCTATCATACTGTCAGATTCACAACAATTTTTTCATTTCAACACACACACACACACACACACACACACACATATATATATATATATATATATATATATATTGTTAACAAATTATTTGTACAAGATAAGGATACATGAAACCATATGACTGTATGCAAATTATTTTAATTAAGAAAAGCTTCTTGAAGCTGTAACTATGTAATATTTCTTTTACTTTTTTCTTACTCTAACCCAGTCACTGCAGAGGAGTAAGTCCTCACCTAATGAGTGTCCTGAATATGACACAAAACAATCTAATGCTGGTGCTTTAGGGAATCCAGAGTACCCCTTCATTGCCATTGCTCCTCCGTACACTCTGGTCCAGATAGGTAGTGCCTGATAGGGTCCTATCTATGGGCCAGATAGAACTGTTGGACATTTAAACTGAGTGTAAACAAATGACTCACGCTAAAATGAATTGTTTAAATAGAACAGTTTGATCATATATCTGTGTGTAAACAAATGACTGATGTTTAATTGAATTGTTAGTGATATTTTGCTTTACTTGGATCTATTTTACTGTGTGCAAAAGAATGAGCTTAGGCTCGTTTAAAAATGTTATCAAAAATGTGTTTTTAAATCATATACATTTCATATGTATGAATGAAGAGGATTTAGCATTAAATAACCTACAATGGTTGATATGCCACCAAACCAAACTAAATCTTTTTCTTTTTTTCCTAAGCAGAAAGTATTACTTGCCAATTGCTTATGGCTAAAGTAAATGGAAAAGACCTATCTTAAAACTTTACAATTTTGACCAAGAAACACATAAAGAAAGCATGATGGGAAACTATACGTGGGAGCTGGTGCCTAAAAGGGATTTACATTGCCGCCAAAAAATGTATCTTTATTTTTTATAGGTTTAGCATTAATACGTGCATTTTTTTATTTGTATGTTGTTTTATTCTCACCTTATTTAAATGAAAATATGCAAATGTGTTCGTTTTTACATTAAAAAATAAGTGAATTTCTTAAATTCATTATCCAGGACAAAAATGCAAAGTTTGAAGGAATTAATGAACATTTTAAATTCATTTACAGCATAATCAATTAGATAACAAACACTATTCAGGAAAAGAATTTGTGTGACACAGTAAATAGTTTACCAATGATAACTGTCTCTAGTTTCTTCAGCCCTGTCGGTAGTAGCTGTAGAATCCAAAGACTGCATCTCTGGAGAGGGGTAAGACACCTCCCAACATCGAGTGCCCTAGATATCATACAAAACTATCTGATGGTGAGGCTCCAGTCCTGGAGATTTGGGGGAATGTCGTTTACCCCTTTATTACCATTGTCCAAAGGTCCACTATGACCCGGTGTCGTACTACCTGCAAGGGTACTAACTATGGGTTAAATAGAACTGTTTGACCAAACACTGTTTAACCATTTAACGGCGTGCAAGCAGTAGCAATGTTTGTGGGCAAACAAATTAGCTCTGATTGAAAAAATAAAATTCCCAACAAACTATTCCCTTACAGATTATATGTATATCTATTTAACTGTGTGCAAACAAATAACGAATGTTAAATTAATTTGTCAGTGTTACATCGCAATATTTGAAATCTTTTAACTTTGTGCCAACAAATGAGCTCTGGCTTGTTTAAAAATGTTACCTACAAATTAGTTTTTTACGAATCATATATATTTAACACACACACACACACACACATACACACACACACACACATATATATATATATATATATATAAAAGCAGGATTTGGCATTAGATAACCTATAAAGGTTGATATGTCATAAGACCTAACCAACTAGTTACTGGAAACCATATAATTGCTTGAAATGTTAAAACCATGTAACTGTGTAAAAATTATTAGTATAAGATAGGAATTCTTGATACTGTATAACAGTATGCTAACAAATTATTATAGATATTAGATAGAAATAGTTACATGAAACCACATAATTATAATATTAATAGTATTAGATAAGCATACCTGAAACCATGTAACTTTGCACAAATTATTTATATCAGATATGAATATCAGAAACTATAAAACGCTGTATCATTAGAAAGAAATACTAAAAAACATAAAACTGTGTGAACATTTTTTGAATTAAATGGGAATACTTGAAACCATATAACTGATTATTATTATTATTATTATTATAATTATTATTAATGATTACAATATCACCTAACCTTGGCCAGATGACCAGACTTATCGATAGTCAACAAAATAGTGAACTTGCCGAATTGTGGACTTTGCTGTCCTGGCAGACCACGGAGTAAAATTGAAAGGAAGTGAAAAGGAAGATAAGTACCTGGACCTTAAGTGGAGGTGCCCGTGGTGTAATGGTTATCGTCGTAGGAAATGGACACGGCAACACGAGTTCAAATCCTGTACGAGACTAATTGCATTTCACATAGCACTAATACCTTTGGGAAAGGTATGAATCCAATTATTCTCCCTCCAGCTATGGGTAAATAGTAGGGCAGACTAGGTTCTTCAGCAAATAGTCTAGGAGAAGGAAAACTCTGAATTCAAACCTGTTAAACTCCGCTTAAAAATTGAGCGGACGGGTTGGTATATATGATAAGTACCTGGACCTTGCTCGGGAACTAAAATAACTGTGGAACATGAAAGTGACGATGATACCTATTGTATTTGGTGCTCTTTGTACAATCACCAAGGATTGGTACAGAGACTGGAGGAATTGGAAATAAGAGGACGAGTAGAGACCATCTAAACTACGGCATTGTTGAGATCGACCAGAATACTGAGAAGAATCCTGGAGACTTGAGAAGACTTGTTGTAACTCAATCTCCAGTCAGCAACCACCGGCTAACGCTGGTGAGAAAAACTCTCAAATGAATAACATAATAATAAAAAGAAATGGAGTATAAATTTTAGTATTAAATAGGAACACTTGAAACCATATAATTGAATTCAAATTATCTGGCTTGTTTTTTTTAATGGCATATCAAACTTCATGGGTTACTTAAAGGATCCTGTTCGAAGAACAGTAGTGGTACTGTTTGACACATATCTGGAAGGATAAGGGAGTTATGAATATTCTAAACAATTCAACAGCAGATTTTTTTTAATTATATAGTACTACTTTCCCTAGGGTTCGAAAGTAATATTAATAGCGCGACAGGAATTCGAATCACTTACGGAGTCCAGCAAGTTAACCATTATATAATATGGTCTCTACCCAACGAAAAAAATTATTTGCATCATAAAAGAATACTTGAAATGATATAACTGTATACAAGTTTTCTGTACTAATAATAGTTATTCGGGTTACTAAAGGCTACTTTAGCTATTTGGGTCGCGAGGTGCTTTGGGCCCTCCTGATTACTCGAACGTTCAGTCCGTCCCCTCTCAGGACTAAATAAAGACAAAAGAAATGTTTCACTTACCTTTGGTAATTTATATAAGTGTCCGATAGAGAGAATAATTTTCGTGGTGTTTAAGACTGTTATGATGCATTAAAGATTGGGGGGGGTTGTTATTTTTTTTAATTCTTATTTACTTATCTCTCCCAATTTGTGTCCACGACGTAATTCAGGTATTTCATTTGTTTTTACCCGATACATAAAAGTGTAGTGTTACCTTTCAAAGAGATAAAATAACCATATGTCGTGTGATGTAGGCAATATACGTTTTGCAAGCTATGGCGAAGTTTATTTCTCTACTGAACGTCTGCTAAATAGGACTTTTTACATTAGTTCTCTCTCTCTGTCTCTGTCTCTGTCTCTCTCTCTCTCAGTATATATATATATATATATATATATATATATATATATATATATATATATATATATATCGACAGAGAGAGAGAGAGGCATTCGCGGTGTAATGGTCACCATCGTAAGAAATGGACACGGTGACTCGAGTTCAAATCTTTGACAAGAATATTTGCAATTCACCAAGTGATGCCCCGGGAAAGGTATGAATGAAATTATTCGCCCTCCTACTATGGGTAAATAGTAGGGCAAACTTGGCTCTTTAATCCTCTCATGGCAACTGGTCTAAGAAAAGGAAAACTCTGAAATCAAAACTGTTAAACTCCGCTTAAAAATTGACCTTGTCTCGCATCCTGTTCGTGTGGAGGTGTTAATATATATATATATATAAACTCACCCACTAACAAATAACTGGATCATCAAATGGAAATTCGAACAGAAATGGATTTCGTTTTAAGCGTTAATGTCGGTGAATACATTTCATCTCAAGTAAGATATTTAAGAAAGTATAATTTAAATATATACATATATGTATACGAACGAAAGGTATTACATAATGTTTTATAATTCCCGAACTGACGTGGTTCGCTTGCGGGCTGTGCGGTATGATACTAAGTCCAACGTAAAGTTGGACGGGTTTCAATCCCAGCTTCAAGCGTTCTACGTATCTCGCCACACTGAAGAGTTGTGATACAATGAAACAGTCTGTCTGTGGATGACAATATATATAAATATAGACATATATATGTACCCATATGCATATCATGCTTAGAAATTTTCCAATTGATTATGGATAATATACTAGCTCGTGACTTCCGGTTATTTGGATTATTCCTTTTAAGTTTATTCACAGACTTAAATGATATGGTATATATATATATATATATATATATATATATATATATATATATATATATATATATATATACCATTCATATATATATATATATATATATATATATACCATTCAAGTTAGACGAACAAGATATGCAAGAAAGTAATCATTAGGTTCTCCAGTGGACCCCTACACATGGACATGCCAGTGTTAGCCAATCAGCATTACATTCTTTAGCTTTGTGTGGACACAGGATGTAGTTTAGAGAACCTACCAATGGTAATGGCCAAAAGGAACGGATGATAAGAGGGATAGCAAGGGGATCCAAGCAACCAATACGACTTGACGATTGTAATGGTTGGTTAGGTTTTATGGCAAATGAACACATATTAATGCCTGATCCTGTTCTTAAGTATATATATATATATATATATATTAAATATATGATTTGGAAACGAATGGTTGGTTGGTAACATTTTGTTATAGTGATATACCCAATGAAGTCACTGCATGGACCCTCCCAGACACTATAGATAGTGACTGGTTCGATAAACATGGCAAGCGAGTTTAGTCAGTTACCGGTATCCGTTACATTTGTTTGCACACAGTTAAATGGCTTCAAGTATTGCTATTCATCACTAAAAAATCAATTTAATACGAATTTGTTTGAACTCAGTCAAATGATTAAATCGTTTTATTTGACGCATAGATGGAACCCGAACAGGTACTACCACTCCATGTCAGGGTGGATCTGGGAATAATGGTAATAAAGGGTCCCCTACATTCCCTTAAGCTCAGTGACTGGAACTTCTTCATCTGATGGTTTAGCATCATGTCCAGGATACTCATTGGTAGGGGTCTTACCAATCTGCAGAACTACCGTCGGTATATACTACAGTCCCAGCCGACTGGGTTAGAAGGTAATGGTATATATATATATATATATATATATATATATATATATATATATATATTATTATTATTATTATTATTATTATTATTATAGATGAATGACAAAACTTTGGGGTTGAGATTTTATAAATCTTTTCATGTTCCTGATCGTGATAACACTAACGATGATGAAGACTGTGTTATGATTATTCAAAATCTCCAATGTTGTAACCCGAGTACGAATTCATAAATATACTTCTATCATGGAAAATGACCCACGAATTCAATAAAGAAAATTTCGTACATTACTTACGAGGATCATTAAATAAGTTTCCAGACATTTTTCGTATGGACACTTTTATTGATAGTACACACATGAAACTCTTGTCCCCTTCCAAGTAATCTCCTCCGGCTGCAATGCACTTGTATCGTTCCAGCAACTTCTAGAAGGCCCCATGGGAGTCCTCTTGCGTGAGCGTGTCAATAAACTTCGTCACAGCCTCTTTCATCTCCTCAATTGTCTCATAACGACAGCCTCTGAGCTTAGGGAATAAACAAAAGTCACAGGGAGAAGGGTCTGGACTGCAGGGAGGGTGAGAAAATGTCTTGATGCCCATCTTGGCCAAATAGTCTGGGACTAGGATATCCTGGTGGAAATGCTACTGACCCGATTTGAAGGGTGCTGGCCTCTTCCCTAGGAATCTCTTCCTGAACTCCCTTAAAACCTCAACATAGTAACCCTAACCCTAACCTTTTTGCCAATCAGCTCTGGTCTATTGACTTCCTTACTCCTCTCACACCTCTCATCATCCCTCAGAGACTCCCTGCTTTCCTTGAATCTCTCATGCCACTCAAAAACTGATGCTCGATTCATGCATGATGGTCGAAAAGCAGTCTGAAGCATTCCATACGTTTCTGTGGCATTTTTTCCAAGTTTAAAACAGAAATTTGTTGCATATCGTTCTTCTAAAGGGTCCTCACGTCCAGATTGCATTTTTAAAATTCACCAGCTGTGACAATCAGGTTTTAGTAGGGTGTTTTCCAATTCCGGCTGTAGCTGTTCATTTGAAGCTGAAATTATAAAAATTGTTCAGTCATCTTATAAGATGTATAGCAATAACATAGTGAATTTTCAAGAGTCTACGACAATTTTAAATGCCTGTCCAAAAAGTCTGGAAACTTATTGATGCACCACGTAGATGATGCTTTAATTTATTTAAACTATTGCAATGGTCGTAAAATGGATTCTGTGCGGAAAAATTAACAATAATTTTCAAAATCCATCACAAGAATTTGGATATAACGTCAAAGTTAAAACCTTTATTTTCTTGACGTCACTTTCGATTTGATCGACAGTATGAGGTAACCTTTTACAGAAAACTAAATGACCAACTGATATATATTAATAATAAATCGTATCATTCACCCACCATTTCAAAACATATTTATGCATCAATACCTCATTGGTTAGTTACAAATTTTTGCAGCTCAATTGTAAAATACACCAACTATATCTCTACAGAGGGGTAAGATACCCACAAACAAGTATCCTGGATATGACACAAAACAATATAATGGTGAGGTTCGAGAAATGCTGGAGCTTTGACGAATGCGGAGTAACCCTTCATTGTCATCACTCCCAGGTCCACTCTGCCCCAGAGTGGTAGCGTCTTATAAGGTCTTATCTATGGATCAAATAATTATTGTTGTTTTTTTAATGCGAAAGCCGTGCTTGTAGAAGGACAGTAGTGAATGGTTTAAATTATTTCTATCCGATACTAATAAATTATATATACTTATATCCTTTCAAATGATTCGTATCAATCAATAGTCATTACTTAGCACACATTTATCTGGTTTCAAGCAACTAATGATTATAATCCTCACAAACCAATTATACGAGGGGTATACGATAAGTTTCCAGACTTTTTTCGTTTGGGCATTTAAAATTGTCGTAGACTCTTAAAAATTCAGTATGTTATTGCTATACATCTTTGAAGGTTTTAACTTTGACGCTATATCCAAATTCTTGCAATAAAATTCTGTTTTAAACTTGGAAAAATGACACAGAAACCTATGGAACGCTTCAGACTGCTTTTTGACCATCTTGCATGAATCGAGCATCAGTTTTTGAGTGCCATAAGAGATTCAAGGAAGACAGGGAGTCTGTGAGGGATGATGAGAGGTGTGGGAGGAGTAAGGAAGTCAATACACCAGAGTTGATTGGCAAAAAGGTTAGGGTTAGGGTTACTATGTTGAGGTTTTAAGTGAGTTCAGGAAGAGATTCCGTCGGAAGAGGTCAGTACTCTTCAAACCTGGTCAGTGGCATTTCCGCCAGGACAATGCACCAGTCCACAACTCCATCCTTGTTACAGACTATTTGACCAAGATGGACATCAAGATATTTTCTCACCCTCCCTGTAGTCCAGACCTTGCTCTCTGTGACTTTTGTTTATTTCCTAAGCTCAGAGGGTGTCCTTATTTGTTTTTTGAGGCGATAAAAGAGGCTGTGACGAAGTTTATTGACATGCTCATACAAGAGGACTTCGATAGGGCCTTCCAGAAGTTGTTGGAACGGTACAACAAGAGCATTGCAGCTGGAGGAGATTACTTGGAAGGGGACTAGAGTTTCATGTGTGTACTATCAATAAAAGTGCCCATACGAAAAAAATCTGGAAATTTATCGTATGCACCTCGTAACTTCAAGTAACTATTCCAAATCAGATAATTTACAGTTTTAGGAAATAAAGAATTCTTATTCATAGTTTCAACTGATTATTGCTATTTAAGAAAAATCTTTTTGGTGAGCCACAAAGTGATAAGGTTTCAAATAACTTAGAATAATAAACCTTAGTAAACAATTATAGCTTCAAATAACAATTCTTAATACAAATAATTTACTGTTATATGACATGAAGTATTCCCATCGAATACGAATAATTTTTAGATAGATCTATTTGACGAATAGATGGGGCCGTAACAGATCCCCACATTTCGCGTCACTGTTGACCTAGGAGTAATGGCAATGAAGAAGAATTCTACTCTCCTTAGGGCTCCAGAACTGGGACCTCACCTCGGGATACAGTTTTGTGTCATACCCAGGAAATGGAAAAACTGGATGTTTAGTTTAAAAAAGAAGTAGATTAATTTGTTGGCAAATTCATTTATATAATTTTTTATGAAAATATTTGCTAACTTTTTGGGTGGATCGTTCAATTTGCCGCAAGCTAGAATTTTCAAGTTTGATAATAACATTCTCGTGAAAAAACAATTGCAAACTTTTTTAAAAAAGCCAAAAAAAAACAGGTCATTAAAATAAAATTAATCCTGTTTATTTTTAGAATAAGCAATTTATAACGCAAAATATGCAAATTAGCTAAACATCGCTAGTTTTGTCAAATGATATAACAAGCAAATCAGGAACCAGTTTGATATGGGAAGAAGTGGGTATTTTGCCAATACAGTTTATGTTGAATCAGGATCACCACCAAAAAAAGCAACACAGTGTATATATATATATATATATATATATATATATATATATATATATATATATATATATGTGTGTGTGTGTGTGTGTGTGTGTGTGTGTGTGTGTGTGTGTGTGTTTAAATTTTTTATAGACAAAATATTTACGATTATACGTATAAATAAATGAAAACTTTCATATACGCCCAGCCGCATATACTGCAAGAAAACTAGTTTGACGGGGGTGCAGTCACGGTACCAATTATTTTAAATTAAATTTGACAGCACACCAATTGTAATATAGTCCCTTTAAAACGCATCATCATTATCAGCAGCAGCAGTAACAACAACATCAACAACTACTACTACTACTACTACTTTCTTCATATGATCACCACCTTACTTCTTCGTCGGCTGGTGATTGTCATGTTAGTGGTAGGACTGTCAAAAGACAACTGAAACATTTTTCAGTTTTTGGTCGCTGATATCAACCTTTATTTGGAATTTTAGTTCGAGAAAAAAGGATAGGTTCGACCGGGACGATATGGTTTTAAATCGGTCGGTAAAATTCGACAAGAATTTAACTCTATTTATGCAGACGTTGACACCAGTCTGGCACTGCTCAGGTCCACTTAAATTATCAATATCAAATTCTCCCACAGGAATTTCCGAATTCATTTAACTTAACGGAATATTCTCTATTCTATGTACTCAATGTAAAAAAACAGTTGCAATAAGACCTGAGCTATGTCACTGGATCATATCCAGCAATAACGAACCTTTAATGAGATTAAACTTGATTTTTCAATTTTTTATAAATATCAACGTGCCGCCACATCAAACTTCATCTGTTTGGTTTGTTTTGGTTTGTTTTGATTTTAGTTGTATGGCATATCAACCTTTGTAGGTTATTCAATGCCAAGTCCTGTTCATACACATATATATTATAGATATATAATTTGTAAACATAAGTCAACAAAGTTAAATGGTTCCAAGAATTGCAATGTATCACCGACAATTATATTAAACACAAGTTTACACACAGTTGAATGATCAAATTGCTCTATTTCAAACAATTCGATTTAACGTAAGTCATTTGTTTGCACTCAGTTTAAATGTCAAACAATTCTATTTGACCCAATGATAGAACCCTATCAGGTGCCAGAACTCCGAGCCAGAGTGGATCTGGGAGCAATGGTAATGAAGGTTTACTCTGCTTTCCCCAAAGCTCCAGCATTACTGACACCTTACTATCAGATTGTTTTGTGTCCTATCCAGAACGCTGGTTGGGAGGGACCTTACCCTCTATAGAGAATCAATCGATGTATTCTACAGTCCCAGTCGACTGGGCTTAATTCTTTTTGTGATCATTATCATGCATAACATTTTATATTTGCTCTACCTTTACACTTTATATATATATATATATATATATATATATATATATATATATATATATATATATATATATATATAGTGAAATGAAAAATCTTTAAAAAAACGTTTTTTCTTTCATCAGAAAATTGCTCAAATACTGGCCAATAGATTAAGAAAAAATCAAATAGATAAATGTTTTCCCCTCCTCATACCTGTCTAATGACTACAAGTTTCACGGATTTGCAAATTGCATACTTCATCAAAAGATTGAATTTTTTTTTTTTTTTTTTTTTTTTGTCATGAGCATGAAATGGTGGCGTGGAGAAACAGATAGATAGATAGATAGATAGATAGATAGATAGATAGATCAGATTTGGAATCTAAATATTATCAAAATTTCTGAGATGAATCTTGGTAATTTTTATAATTTGGAGTATTCGGACTACTATCCTCATCTTCATTATTATATTTACAACGTTTCAGCTGATGCGTCTTTCGGGCTTCTTCGGGTGTTTCATTTCCTTTGGCCTTCTTCAGATGTCGAGATGTAGGCAGAAAAATAAAATTTACTTTATAATTTGGCGCAACCTGATATAGTATGTTAGTGACGTAATTTTTACGTGACGTAAATATTGCATTGAGAACAGAGATTTATTTTGCAGAATTCAATGGATTTCAGATGAACCGATACAGGCTCACCTGAAGATCGGTTTCATGAAACTCACAGTCGTGTGTTCCTACCCTGTACTATTTTATTTCATATTAGAAATAGTGTAATATTTATCTGCACTTCTTGTGTTTTAGACCGTGTTTTATAATTTATAAAATAGATTATATTCTCTTTAGTGAGTTTTTCACTTTTAGACCGGTAAATATTTCTCTCTTCGCCCCTTTTAATCAAACTCGTCTCTCTTTAGAAAGCAATAATATACTATGACTTATGTAGGTTCTCACATCTAAAATTAAATTTGGCGCTAAGAAAAGTGATACAAAACTGAAAGCAATCACTTTCATTTGACCTAAGATCAGAGAACTGATGTCTAACTGCAAGTTCAGAGATAACCTGAATCAACTTGAGCCGACAGCATGAGGCTCATTCATATCACTTGTACAGATCTTTTTCTTGGACTGCAAATGATTTTAATTTAATAAACTAGCTAACAGTGTAACAAAGAATGGAATAGCATTGCCTTCTCATTTCGATTTTTTTTCTCTTAATCTGGGCGAGGTAAATGATGAGCATGAAAATTCCACCAAGATATTTCCATGATGGAAACTAGATACTAATAGAGCTTCCATCCGAATAAGATAAGTGATAACTGTTGGTTTGGAGGTGCCCGTGGTGTAATGGTTATCGTCGTAGGAAATGGACACGGCGACACGAGTTCAAATCATGGACGAGACTGATTGCATTTCATATAGCACAAATACCCTTTGGAAAGGTATGAATCCAATTATTCTCCCTCCAGCAATGGGTGAATAGTAGGACAGACTGATTTCTTCAGCCTTGGTGAGGCAACTAGTCTAGGAGAAGGAAAACTCTGAATTCAAACCAGTTAAACTCCGCTTAAAAATTGACCTTGTGTCATATCCTGCCCGAGCGGAGGGGTTGGTAAATATGATAACTGCTGGTTTTTTCAACCAGAGACTAACACTTCCTCCAAGCAAAAGACTAAAAGTCTGAACGCTATTGAGCAATGCTTAAGTTGATTATATTGATTGTTTTGGTTTCTTTGTCGAAAGACAAATCAGCTTTCATGGGTTATTTAATGCCAAAGCCATCCTTCTAGTAAAACGGTAGGGTTAGTATTTAAACCAATCGCAGGGGGATTCAAAGTGTATTAGTCTGAAAGTGAACATAATAGTTCAGCTGGATAGTTTGGTTTGATTTGGTTTTATAGTATATCAACCACTGTAGGTTATTTAATGTCAAATTCATTTTATACATATAAACAGTTGTATTTCAAACCATTCGATCTCTATGTAGGACCCTTCTTCCGGTGTCGAGGCCGACGGCATTAATTTGCGGTTGGCTTTGATGCTAGCGGGCATTGTCCAACAAAGGCAGACTTGGGGCTGAGCCATCTTCGGGTGGGCGAGCTGCATCATTGACACCTTTGTCCCTTTGTATAGCACTGGACCTTGTTATCCAGTTTAAGCTATAATCAGGCATACGTGCCCCGACCCAGACATCAGACCAGCCAAGCTGGGTCGGGGCACGTATGAGGTCTGAGTCGGGGCACGTATGATGCCTGGGTCGGGGCATGTCTGATGAGCCTAGCTAGTCTGATGACCAGCTAGGCTCATCAAACCCACATTATACCATGTGGGCCGATGACCAGCATAGTCGAGCAGGGCTCGAGCCTTGGCTCATGCTTGTCCTTCCCCTCCCCTAAATTCCCACTATAATCGACCTTCGGGTCATTGACTTAGTGTCAAGTTCTGTCTGGTGGGAGGCAAAGACAAATATACCCTATATAGGACCCTATCAGGTGCTACCACTCCGGGCCAGAGTGGAACTGGGAGCGATAGCAATAAAGGGGTTCTTCATGATCCTCCAAAGCTCCAGCATTATAGGAACGTCTCAATTTGATTGTTTAGCGTCACTCGTTAGTGACACTCGTTAGGGGAGTCTTCACCTTTTGCAGGAATGCAGTCGATGTATTCAATAGCTCCAGGCGACTGGGCCAAGCTCGACTGGAGTTCGAACTCGCTTACAATGATGTTGCAGTCCAGCACGTTAGCCACTACAATATGAGGAATCCTCGAATTTTTTTAGGATAATTCTTATATTTCTAACAGATTTTTCTTTCGAAGAAATTCTTTTTATAAACTGATGTAAAATGATTCGTTGTGAATATGAAAATAGAATCTAATAAAGTATTGAGGGCTCACTAAATTTTGCTTTATGCCGGCCATGTCGGTGGGGTTTAGATTATACTGAATGTATTTCCTAAAGAAGAGTAAGAATCTCAATATAAGAAAAGGAAAGAGTCCTGAGTATGACACTAAACAGTATCTGATTGGGAAGTGTCAGTTCTGTTGATGAAGAGTACTCCTTCATTCTCATTACTCCCAGATCAACTCTGACTCCGAACGGTAGTAACTGTTAGAGTTCCATAGATGAGTCAAATAGACCTGTTTAAAAATTATTTGTATTAGTTGGAGGGAGTCTTCGTTGAACTGTTGCTAACTAACCGGACTGTGACAACGTAGTAAGCGAGTTCGAACTCTAGTTGTGCTATTATGCTCATTTGGGAAAGGTATGAACTAGATTATCTCCTCAGCCACGTCTTAGATATTACACTACTCTCCTTCTACAAGGTTGACTTGGATATTAAATAATCCGCTATCATGATGGGGAAAGGTATCAACTCCTTTGTGGTTTTTTGAGTTGAATAGTCTCTCTACTTTGACAAGGATGGATTGGATATTTGATAATCCAATATTATGCTTAGGAAAGGTATCAACCCCTTTATAGTTTTTGGGTTAAATAGTCCCTCTACTTTCCTTCGACAAGGATAGCTAGGATAGTAAATAATCCAATATTATGCTTAGGAAAAGTATGAATTCCTTTATGGTTTGGGGGTTAAATAGTCTCTCTACTCCCCTTCTACAAGGATGTCTGGGATATTAAATAATCCACAATTGTGCTATAAAAGACTAAGACACCAAACGAAATTCGATAGGCATACTCGATATCACATAACCGAGAGCGAAAACTTACGAAAACATGTAAATATGAATAAACACTGTATCCAATACCCTAAGCTCTTGGCATAAAATAACCCCGGACGGTTTGACGTATTATTAAAATCAATCAACCAATTAAGTCTGATTTCCAATATGATTATGTGGCATGTGACTTGCTGTGTAAAATGTATATAATACTTGAAATTTGTATAACTTAAAAACGTTATCTGAGGACAAAATTATGACTTCAGATTTGAATTTAGCCGCCCAAATTCAGTTACACTTTCTTTTTGTCACAGGTGAATTTTCCCGTGATATTTACAAAAAACACACGAAAAACACTGTTATTGCATAGCATATTTATAATTGTCATATCCGTTACATATATATATATATATATATGTGTGTGTGTGTGTGGAACATAGATTCACTCAAGTCCGTGTTCCATGTTCATGATCTTCAGATGAGCTTCTATCCACATGTCTGAAGTCAGTTGAATTCAGTTGAATTCAACAAGATATCTGTTCTCAATATTTTATGCTACACTTAAGTCATGTGATTATTTATGTAGTCATGTGGCTCAATCCGGCGCCAAATTCATAACAGACTCAATTCAGTTGAAGTAATAATTAATTTAATTCTATCTATGAAAAAGAGAATAGTAAGCCTTCACTTTTCTTTGATATTTTATTAATTAGAAATAATAACTTAGAACGAAGAGTGTACAGTAAAATACGAATAAAAAATGACCATAAACATTTCTATCATGACAAGAAACCAAAACCGGAATTATAATTGTTTTTTAACCGGCTCATTGGTCTAGTGGGTAGAGTGTTCGCCAGTGGTCCGGGAGACCTGGGTTCAATCCCAGGTCGCGTCTTACCAAAGACTTTTAAAATGGTACTTGATACCTCCTTGCTTAACACTTAGCAATATAAAGTACGGATCAAGGGTAAAGTGGAGCAATCAAGGGAAAGGAGTAACGCTCTCCTCTTCATCTCAGTCTAGTAGCTATTGAAAAGTGAGTCTTTTGGTCGCCCTTGACTACGGTCGCCAACTTTACTTACTTTACTTATCTAGGAATACATAAGTTCAAAAAGTTCTAAGCCTAACCCAGAAAGAAAAGCCATTGTGGAATATCCTTTGTTGTAGCAACACACAATCGTTTCATATAAAACTAGAAAAGCTAACTCAGATTTCGGTCTTAATTTCAGTGTAGGGGAAGTCCATACATGGGTGAAAGGTGGGTGACAAATGTAAAATGTAGGTGAGGCTGAGAAATTTTTGAACGACCCTTGAAGTCCCCAGTTTCATGAAAATTTTACATACGTCGAAAATACCTTCCACTTCTGAACATACACTCCTAACTAGCACACCAGAGGGCGTCGTTAGTCATGTAAATTGATTTGGATCATCGAAGAGTCTCAGCTCTTTTAACATCATTCTTTCCCACATCAAGTCAACTCCGAATCAAAGAGGATCAGTCCCTGATGCGTCTTTCGCGGCATATTGATAACAAACACTCTGAATTTATCATAGTTGGACTAACGTGGAATAAGTTTCCATGGATTAGATTGGATATTGCAAGTTTGCAAAAACACTATAAAAGTCTTTCCATTTAATATGAAACGCAGAGTAGCATATTAGATTGGAGAGTTGGAGATGATTTAAATAAGTCTAATCCTTGTAACAGAGAGAAAGATACCAGGAGTTAACTCAGTTTTATTGACAGATAGTGAGAATTGAAAGCTTGACTGTCATTGGAGGATCGTAAAGTCAGGTGACTAAAATCCTATAACCTAAAAGTTAGATTTTAAATTTAAGTTAGTTAGGCGAGACCTTTTGAAGTGTTAAGATGTAATTTTTCTCTTATTTTCTTTGTTTACTTTATTTGCTTTGTTGTTGTTGTTTTTTCCTTTCTTCGTTGTTCTTTTTATTTCTCTCTCACTCCTTTTTCTTTCCTTCACCATCTTCATTTTTTGTTACTTTATATTTCTTCTTCTTCTTCTTCTTCTTCTTCTTCTTCTTCTTCTTCTTCTTCTTCTTCTTCTAGGCAACTAATCCCATTTTTCTCTCGTCTTTTTTCGTTCCTGACTGCATTGAATTTTCATTAACATACATTTTCAAATCACGTACACTACAGAGAGCGAGTTAGAGAAAAGTACCAGCATCAAATTCCCAATCTCGAACGCGCAAAATTTTTATATTAAATCCAAAATCGATAATACACAACAGAATAGTAAGTTTAGATTATTTCATGATACAGACGAAACCAGTAATCACATAAGTGAATATAGCGAACTGGCGCAAAAAGAATATTAGACTAGACACGAATGGGTGGGAAAGGTAACCCTTTGGGAATTGTGCAAGAAACTGAAATTTGGCCATAATACCGAATTCTCTGGGATTCTGAGATGCAAACAGATCACCAAATCCCGGCCAGAATACCATACCAAGCGACAATTCTTCACAAAACGAGAACCCGCAAGATAGTGGGCTGTGCTGTCCCGGTGGACCACAGAGTGAAAGTAGAATCAAAAACGAAAAACGAGACAAGTGTTTTAACCTTAGCAGAGAACTTAAAAAGTTATGGTACATGAAAGTGACGGTGTTAATAAATGAAATTAGTAAGCTTAGAATAAATCCCAAAGGCTTTTGCTAAGGAGACTAGAAGAGTTGGAAATCGGAGGACGAATCGAGAAAATCCAAACTGCAGCATTGTTGAGATTGGCCAGAAGACGGAGAAGGTTCTTGGTGACCTGAAGAGACTTGCAGTCATTCAAACTCCCGTGAAAGACCTTCAGCTAATGCTGGAGTAGAAAACCCACAAGAAGTGAAATGATAAAGACATGCACCCCAAACTATTGTTGTAAGTAAGTGCATGTTTGGATGCATTTCTTTGTGCGCATTCATAAAAACGTACGAGTTTCCATATAATACATCTGACTTAGGATTAAATAATTTTGGTTTCTTTGTTTAATGGCATATCAACTTACGTGGTGTAATGGTTATCGTTGAAGGAAATGGACACGGCGACACGAGTTCAAATCCTGGACGAGACTGATTGCATTTCACATAGCACTAATACCCTCGGGAAAGGTATGAATCCAATTATTCTCCCTCCAGCTATGTGTAAAATAGTAGGGCAGACTAGGTTTCAGTCTTGGTGAGGCAACTAGTCTAGGAGAAGGAAAACTCTGAATTCAAACCTGTTAAACTCCGCTTAAAAATTGACCTTGTGTCATATCCTGCCCGAACGGAGGGGTTGGTAAATATGTTATCAACTTACGTAGGTTACTCAATTCCACGGCCATCCTTGCTGAAGAACAGCAGTGATACTATTTAACCCTTGGTTGAGAGGCTGAGATGGGTCATACTTTTCCCAAGGATATTTGTCCGAAAGTAAACCTAACTGCGTAGCTGGATTTCGAACTCGCTTACTAAGATAACGCCATCCAGAAAGTTAGCCACTGCACCACGGAGAATCTCTTAAGATTACATAAGAGATGATACCAAAGATCGAGAAAATTATGACAGTACACTCAAACTGAAGGTAGTACAGCTTTTGCCGCTTCACTTTTTAAGCAGTACTCTTCATGTGTCATGTCAGCGGGATTTAGAATACTCTAATTCCCCTACAGAGGCGTAAGCATCCCATAAAGGAGTGCTCTGCCAGCTGGGGATGTAGAACACGCCGACTACACCACAGCAAAGTGGTAAGACACTCCCCAACGAGTGTCGAGGATATCACACAAAACTGGGTCTGATGGTGAGTTTTCTGTCCTGGAGCTTTTGGGAATTTAGAGTACCCTTCATTTTCTTAATTCCTTGGTACTCTCTGATTCGAATTGATAATACATTTTAATGCCTAATCTGTAGGTCAAATAGAACGGTTCAATCATTTACTAAAGATTACAATCATTAAGTAGAACAAATAGTGTTAGATCGCAACTCTTGAAATCATTTAACTGTGTGCAAAGAAATGAGCACTATTTTAAAAATAAAGTTTGCATAGTTGGAATCCAAACAGGTACTACCACTCCAGGTTACACTGGCAATAAAGAGGTACTTCACATTGCCTAGATCTTCGGAACTGGAGCCTCGCCACCAGATGCTGTTTAATGTCATGTCCAGGACTCGTAATACTCCGCTTAAAAATTACATCGTGTTACATCCTGCCTTGGGTAAGGGGGTTAGGTAAATACATACTAAGGACGGACATTTTGGAGGGTATGACTTACACATCTGAAAAGGATACAGTCCTATTGTGAGCCCGATCGACAGGGCGTTAGGAAATTAAGATAGATAGATAGCTAGATAGATAGAACGATCTAGAGCGACAACTCAATTTAAAGTTGATGGAGAGGGATGGGTTCTGTTCGGCTATTTCTACCCAAGGAAAAGTGTCCCACGACTAAATCAGATTATGGTAACAGAGACCATTTATTGATTAAGAGGAGCTCATCATTATCATGTCGCGCCGCCAGCACGGATCTTCTCTCTCGCCATCCTTCCCTATCATCCATCTCTCCCTGAATGTATTCAAGGCTACTTCCTGTATCGACACAGAGCTGTTGTATGTAGGTTCTAGCTGGTCGTCCTGCCTTTGCTCGTCCATGTGAAGGGGTCCACAGGAGCATGCCACTTGTGAGTTCGTCCCTACTTCTCCAGCAGTGTCCCGCATGTCTGGTTCGTCTAACTTGGATAATTTCGTGATGGGTGGTAAGTGGCCGTACAGTTGCTGCTTTGTTGGGTACTGCTTCCAGGACTTATTTAATATTATTCGCAGCATTCTTGTGTGAATGCCGTTAAGCTTTTTCTCCATACATTTAGTTAGGGTTCATGTGGTGCATCCATACAGCAGTATCGATACGACCGCTGCTTGGAAAAAACTCCGTTTCGTTTTATCAGTCAGGTCTGACTTCCATATGACCGATAGTCTATTGATAGCTGTCAATGCCTTTGCTATTCGAGTGTTGATGTCTTCCTCGGTTGATGAGACACTGCTTCCTAGGTAGGTGAACTACCGTTTAGTGTGGAGATGTTGTCTCTTTGATTAAAGCACATGAATTACATCTTGTGTGCGTTGACACGGAGGCCTATGCCAGCAGTGACTCATTCCAGGCTATGTAGCAGGGTTTCGGTTTGGACGGGTGTTTTTGTCTGAAGCGCTATGTCATCGGCGTAGTCCGCGTCCGTAATTGTATGTACGAGGTATCTTCTGCTCCTTTCCTTTGTCAGCTTGAAGCCGACGTCTTTCATTTTATCAATATAAATTCTAAGTACGTAGTCTAGACAGATGATAAAGAGGTATGGAACTAATGTGTCTCCTTGCAACACACCTGCTACAATGTCGAAGTAGTCTGAGTTTCCATCCGGAGAGCGGGCTTTTACTTTCGTGTTTCTATACACCATCATTATGACTACGACAATTTTTTGGTGTCGGCCGTAGGCGAGCAGTATTTGCTCCTACTTCCATCTGTGCACGGAGTCAAAGACCTTGGCGAAGTCGACAAAGGATATTGTTGCCTCTAGGTTTTTTGCACGTACACCTTAGACGGATAGTCAAATTTTGTGACATCATGGATTGATTTCTCCGAAAACCATTTTGGTTCTTAGTTAATCATATTTT
This sequence comes from Sepioteuthis lessoniana, assembly GCA_963585895.1. Taxonomy (NCBI): domain Eukaryota; kingdom Metazoa; phylum Mollusca; class Cephalopoda; order Myopsida; family Loliginidae; genus Sepioteuthis; species Sepioteuthis lessoniana. The sequence goes on along the minus strand of OY757916.1, from coordinate 62,409,655 downwards.
CTTTAAGATTTTAACAAACTATTATATAGCAACACGTAATACACTTTTTTTTCAAACACAAACACGCACATTTATATGTGTGTGTGAGAGGGGAAATGGTAGATTTTGGTGAATCTGACAAGATGACAGAAATAAAGGGAAAGTGGATATATCAAACACTTACAACCAATCTCTGATGAAACCTCGTACACTTGTTCCCACCAAGCTATGACCATCTACCAAATAGTCACAGTCAAAACCAAATGACCCCTACTATCATCACCCGAACCTATATCTATTTCCCTCCCTGTTTTTCCCTTATCAGTCTCTTATCTTTAGACCCTTTCCCTCCCTTTATACATTTTTACATTATTTCATCCATTTCTCCAATTGCTAAAATGTAGAAAATAGCAAAAAATATTTAGTCTGAAGAAGTTCTTCAGTGAATAAAGAACAAAATATTACAACTAAACCCGTTGCGAGTGTTTGATTCATCCAATTTCCCCTTTTTTATCATATATCTCTATATGTATGTGTGTGTGTGTGTGTGTGTGTGTGTGTGTGTGTGACAAATTTGCACACGAGCAGGATGTGACACAAGATCAAATTTTAAGCAGAGTTTAACAAATTTTAATTCAACGTTTCCTTTCTCCTAGACAAGTCGCCATTCCAAGGTTAAAAACTCAATCCACCCTACTATTTACCAATAGCTGGAAAGAGAATAGTGGGTTGCATACCTTTCCCAAGTGTATTAGCACTATGAGAAATGTAAACAGCCTCTTCCAGGTTATTCGGGTCGTCGGGTCCATTTCCTAAACAATAACATTTACATCACGAACGCCTTATATATATATATATATATATATATATATAAGCTAATATTCAAAAGGTTCAGAGAATTTGAACTCTTTGATCAATCTCTTCATCTGTCAACTTGCCTTGCTTTTCGTGTGTTTCGCCCGAAATTTCGCAAACCTCATAAAATTGCTCCACCCAGGAAATTACGAATCTTATTTTTTAATTTCAATTTTTCTTTCTTTGATGAAGCCATTTCAAACGTTAAGCATCATACACACTCAGACTCACATACTCACACATTCACAAATACACGTATATATATATATATATATATATATATATATTTGCATAAAGATTGTTGTTGTTCCAATAAAAAAAAGTAAATATTTCAAAATGAATAGGTCTATAAGTGATTTCAAATTTCGTAATTAGAGTTTTGTTTTTTATCGTTTTTTCATAAACTTATGTGCTACACGTGTTTCAGACATTTTCGTCCTCTTTCGGTGACTGGATTTTCGCCGAGCGGTTAACACTGCCAAAATTCAAACGAATATATCCGCAGCGCACGTTCCACATAAGTTCATGAAATAATAAAAAGGCGTAAATACTAAATCTGAAATCATTTGCAGACCTATTTATTCATTTACATCTCTCTCTCTATATATATATATATGACGTCACGAATGGGGATTTTAATGGAGGATCAGCAACCTTAAACTCAGAGTCATAAGTTTGTTTTTATTTATCGTTACCCGATCTTATAGTTTATATATATATATATATATATATACACCCACACCCACACTCGACCATAGTCGACGGCGACTGAAGGCTCCCTTTCCAGTAGCCCCTACACAGAGGGCACTACTTTTTCTCCTGGATTACTCCAATTACCCTTGATCCGAAACTTATATTTCTGAATTTTAAACAAAGAACCATCAAGTACTAGTTTTTGAGTCATTGGTATGACTCTACGTCGGATTAAACTTTGGTCTCCCGGACGATTGGCAAACCCTCTAACCATTATTCCATTGAGTCGGTCTGAATTCAAAATATGAAGAGTTTTGATTGGAATGATCTGCGGTATTATATATATATATGTTTTGGATTCAGAGTATATTTCCCAATCTCTTCAAGAATTTTATCCATTGTAGTGCGGGAAAATAAATAGATTCAATCCTTTCCCGGCAGTCATGTCCAGGATCTGAATTCTTCGAGTCCTCTCTTTATGACGATACCATTATGTCACGCGCGTATTAAATTTGGACTAATTTATTAACAAAGTGTTGAACTCCCATATATATATATATATATATATACTGTAATACTAGGTGGGGCTGGGGGGAACTTATTCATTTTTAAAAGGCTACATAGAATTTGTAACTAATACCACACTGAACAAAATAAGAGTTGTTGAATACTAACTTACCTGAACCTCGGACTCGTAGTTTTTATCCTGTTTCATACGATATATATATATATAATACCTCACAAAATTTCGGCCACCAACTTATTATAGCTTTATAATATTGTGTAAGCCTAAGATCCCTCTTACATTTTAAACTTTCACCAGTGGGATGCAAAGGAAGTTAGGTAAATGGCAATGGAAGATTCATCTAGCTCATGTTTTGCTCTTGCTTTTTCAGCTACGATCAGAAACGATTATGGCTTGGACTGGTGCACACTGTGCATTTGCTGTTGAAACGTTTTTTAAAACAGTAAATCTGTAATTGCCACACAGTCAGCTTTTCGAGCTCATTTTATTTTACATTCGATTGATGCTGTTTCAGTTTCAATTTTTAACCCATATCCGGAACAGCCTCAAGTTGATATTTTCAATTTTTAACCCATATTCCAAACAGCCTCAATCTGATATAACATGAAATGATAATCAAAAGCTCTCTATGAAACAATTACATATTCACATATAAAAAAAAAAAAAAACGTTTCATCAGCGCCGGTCCAAGCCGTTATCGTAACTGATCGCATTTGAAAAAAGAAGTGATAAGACATTGGCAAGATGGACTTACCATTTCTACTAGCCTGATTTTACTTACAGTACACGAAAAGCAGTTTAAAATGTAGGAGGTATTTCTGCTGCACCAGTTTATAAGGGGTTGTCTCGTATTGGGTATCCTACAGATGAAACGTTGGTTTATAAGGGGTTATTTAGTATTGGGTATTCTACAGATGTTGCGAGCAATATTGAACAGGTCCTGGCAGCAACACCCCACACGGCGCCAACTGTACGGCCACCCACCACCTATCACGAAAACTATACAAGCTAGACGAACCAGACATGCCGAACACTGCTGGAGAAGCAAAGACGAGATCGTAAGTGATGTGCTCCTGTGGACCCCCGCATATGGCCAATCAAAAGCAGCACGACCAGCTCGAACATTCATACAGCAGCTATGTGATGATACGGGATGTAACCCCGAAGACCTGCCGAAGGCGATGAATGATAGGGAGACGTGGAGAGAGAGGGTCAGGGATATCCGTGCTAGCCGCACGTCATGATGATGATGATGATTCTACAGATGAAACACTGGCCCCTAGTGAAGCCCCCTCTCACATATCTCCGTTTGATCTGTTGGCTGGAGCTGTATAATACACCGACTGCATCACTGGAGAGGGGTAAGACTCTTTAACGAGTGTCCTGTATATGATATTAAACAATCTGATAGTTTGGTTCCAATAATGCTGGAGCTTTAGGGAATGTGGAGTACCCCTTCATTGCCATCGCTCTCAGGTCCACTCTGGCTTGGAGTGGTAGCACCTTCTAGGGTCCTATCTATGGGTCAAATAGAACAAACAAATGACTTGTGCTAAACTGAATTGCTTGAAACAGAACTGTTTGATCATTTAACTGAGTGTAAACAAATAACTGATGTTCAATTGAATTGTTAGTGATACATAGCAATACTTGGAACTCTTTAAATATGTGCTGAAGAATTAGCTTAGACTCATTTAAAAACGTAATCAACAAAATGTTTTTACAAATCATATATATTTGATATATATGTATGAAGAGGATTTGGCATTAAATAAATTACAATGGTTGATATGCCAAAAAAATAAAACCAAAACATATACCTGTCTCATTCGAAATTCTTGCTTAGAAATATGATCATCAGATATAGAAATTATTCCAATAAAACCATTGTTTTCTCTGAAGAATACGTCATGCGAAACATCCACTTATAAACTGTCTATTGTTAGGAATTTACAATAGTTTAAAGTGGGCAAAGGCTTTTGCACTATATTGTATATAAATGTGTGTACGCAGGCATGTGTTTGTGTGTGTGAGCGTGTGTGTGTGTGTGTGTGTGTGTGTGTGTGTGAGCGCGCGCACGCAAGTTTTATGTTACTCATGATATCACGGCTGGTATTTCTTAAATAAATACGTCAAAACTTTCATTCACTCTAATTATTACATCGAAGTATTGTGACGCAGCAAATTTTGACTTTTGAGGGGTGCGGATAAATTAAACAATCATAATTGTATTTTAGCACTTACTGCATCTGGACTCGGCAAACACAGGAAAGGTTTCGTTTTTTTCTCATCACCACCCACTTACTTTACCCCTACTCCGCCAATTTTATGTTCTGTTTTAGTCACTTTACTCTTTCTGATGGCAACGGATTTTATTGATTTTAATGGCATATCAACCCGTCTGAGAGTTACCTTTATTTTACGTTTATATCTAAAAGATTATGCCATCCCTGTTTTTAAAAGAAGCAAAAGATAGTTTTCCTTATTATTTTCCATATATGTGAACTTTAGATTGTTTGGAATTGGTTTAAAACAAAAATTACAAAAATTGTTTTAATCTCTGAAAATATTTACTTTGGGGCAGGCAATTCAAAATGACGACAAATTAAACAATGTTCTAGGCTTGAACAGAGGTTAGTCATTAGTTTTTTGGTAGCTGAGAATTGCAAACCATGTGAAATTTATTGAAGAAATGTCTGGTGTATACAGAGATGCATGTCTCAGTAAAAAAATATCTTTACAAATGAGCAAAACATGGGTTTGCCACCACGAACCAGAGTCGAAACAGCAAGCAATAGTGTAGAAACACATTGAACCTCCGGTAAAAGAAATCTCCTGGCGCAGGATATGCGGAGTGCGGAGTCTTCCGGGGCATGAAAGAATCCATCATAATTGATTTCCTTAAAAAATCTGCAACTGTATTCAGTGCTTTCAATTTCTATCTCCTTCGGCAAGATTTACCTTACCTATTATATGTCCTTCGTGTATGTATATATATATATATATTGTCATCCACAGACAGACTGTTTCGTTCTATCAGAACTCTTCAGAGTGGCTAGACACGCATGGACGCTATATATATATATATATATATATATATATATATATATATGGCTTAGTTTCTTTATTTTAATGGTGGATCAACCTTCGTAGGTTGTTTAATGCCAAAGCCATCATTGTAGAAGAATAGTAGTCATACTATTTAACCCATAGATGGAGGGATAAGTGGGGGGGAGTAAACATTTCCTAAGGGTATTAGTCTGAAGGTGGACGTAAGAGCGTGACTGGAGTTCGAACTCACATTAAGGCCGCAGTCCAGCATTTCTACCATTTAACCATAAGGTCTCTCTCTCTCTCTCTCTGTATATATATATATATATATATATATATAAATGTATACATATATATGTATATGTGTGTGTGTTTCATAAGATACAGGTGCCTGATTCAACTTAGACTTATCAAACTACCTCCTTCTTATTTTATGACTTATGACGTCGACAGTAAAGTGTAAGAACCAGTTGGGTGTACGTAATGGAAAAGTGATTGGTCTACACTGTTCACTCTCGCCATAATCAGGTAAACTACTGACAACTTCTTTTGTTATTCTCCGTCATGTGTACAACATTTGTGCACTTAAATGCCATATGCCTAGCCTCTCTCACACATCATTTTTATTTTTTATATCTTTTTATATATATATATATACTTCTTTTGTATCATTATTTTTTTTTGTCTGTGTGTGTGTATGTTTTTTTTTGGGGGGGGGGGGTATTTAAATCTTTTCAGCCTTTTTTTTTTTATTAATATCATTTACAGGTGAAGTGGGGCTGTTGTCCGAAATTTTATTTCCTTGTCTACTTTTTTTCTATTATTTTCTGTTCTACTTCACTTTCTCTTAACTTTCACAACTCATGTTTAATCAAGGTAAACCTGATTTTATCAACGAAGAAGGAATGTTAAGCTGCCAACAAACATTATATATATATATTTATTAGACCTATTTCTTCATCATTTCCAGGGGACTCATAGCTAAATTGCTTGACTGCCATATCATGGTGAGTTCTAACTACATTCACTCTATTACGTTCACTTTGGAACTGATACTTTTTTAAAAAGGCATGAACCTTCTTATTACCCCAGCTATGATTTAAACAGTCCACTACTATCTTTCTACAAGGATGTTTTGGCATTAAATAACCCACGATGGTTAATATGCCATAAAAACAACGAAACCAAACCATCATCTTTTAATCGATCAGCTATCTTTTTTCTTTTTCTTTTTTTTTTTCTGTTTGATATTTCAGACAGGATTTTTTAACGAATGCATCAAATGCTTTATTCATTTTAATTGATTACTCATAGATTGAAACTGATTGATTGATTTTAACGGCATGTCAACCAGTCTAGAGTGATTTGACACCTAGAGGTTAAGGAATCGCATTCGTTTTCCGTTCATATTTATATTTTTTGTGTAGTTGTTTCTTAAGAAACAGATTTTAAATGCAGTTAAAATCGAACAATCATCTTTTTGTCAGTCCGTCTCTGACTGCCATGTCTCAATGACATCTAGAACTATAGCCACTAAATTTTCTGTTTAGTTTTGAGTGGTTAGATTTACACCGTATGTATATTATTCGTGATCTTTATCTTTTTATTTAATCATATAAAGTAGTTATCTTGCGAAATAGCTCAAGACAAAATTTATGACTTTGTTCCATTGCTTTTTCTGGTTACTTTAAACCAACATGAAAAAATATTGTTCTTGTGTCTATTTTTGTAAAACAAGCAATAAGCACTAAAAAAGCTTAAAATACAAGTGCTATAGTGCGAGTTTTAGCTGGTAATGTTATAATTTTAAAAGTTGATAATTTGATGTGTATCTGTACTGAAGGAAAACAAAGCTAAATCAATCTTTTCAGATGTTTCCCGTAAATTTTCTGTAGAGTCACATCATATTTACAGACTTTATACTGTGATTAATTGCAAATAAACTGTTGTATCGTGGTATGGAAAAAATTCACAGTGAAATAAAGTTAATTGTTTATTACCTCAAGAGGTAGAGTCCGACTAGTAGTATAAGTCTTACGCTGTTGGTGTCACGTCCGAAGTTGGTCTTACTACTGATCGACGTCCTTTCAGAGCTATCTCTCTGCTTTATTTTCTGCTTCTGCTTCTCCGTGCTTAAGAGACACGCCGTCTTTTATACTTCCGCGATACCGGAAGTCACGTGGTACGAGCCACTATACAACATAAACAAATGAGGTAAAATACTCAATAAATATGATTCCATAATAATCTTTCTTCATAAATTATAATGATAGGTATTAGCGCAAGCTCTGACAACACACTAAATTAAAATTGGATTGGAAATTACTTTAGTCTCCAGGTTAAAGTGTTTAAAACTATCGGCATTGTATAACCAATTTGCGGTGTAACATACATACAACAATCAAATCATGATTATATATATAGTATATATATATATATATAATTTTTAACTATAAAATGGAAAAACAATAAAACAGGATCAAAACACACAACTCTGATTTTCATGTTGTCAAAAACAGATAAACGAGTTTAGACAAGGTGAAATTCAGAGTCATCATTTTTTCTTTTAATTGTTATTCTGTTTTATATTGAAAATATTATGATATATGTGCATATTATGATATATGTGCATATCATGATATATGTGCATAAAGCACAGGAAAAAAAATTTACGAATGGAAATAGGTTTAATTATAAATTTTAATCATAATTGCACACACACACACACACACAAATGGATTAATAGATATATAGATAGATTGTATTACCCATAAATGATTACATCCTAACAATATTTTAGAAAAGAAAAGGATTTTTCTTTCATACAGAATTTTATTTCAAGTGAAACATTCTATTATCAAAACGTACATCATTAAGTATTATTCATTCCCACACTCTACAGCACTGAATCTGTTCAACCAATACTAAAATTGAATTAACGAAAAATAGATTTTCACTCACACACACACACACACACACATATATATATATATATATATTGTCATCAACAGACAGACTGTTTCGTTGTATCACTACTCTTCTGTGTGGCTAGACCCACGAGATGATTCAAGCTCGGACTGAAACCCGGCTGACTTAACGATAATCGAATATCATAACGCCGAAGCTATCGTTATCATCAGAGTACGTGAAGGAATTTTATACGTATGTCTTTCTTCATATACGCTATCGGCTACCTGGAGTGATCAGTTCTTGCGAAGAGCTATATATATATATATATATATATATATATATTAGAGTTGCACTTATTGTTGGACTGCTAGATATTCAGATTTCTGGTTTACCGAGTGCCAATTCAGATTTTTGGTTTACCTAGTGCCAATGCACGGGCAGGATGTGACACAAACACAATTTTTAAACTGAGTAAAGCTGTTTTGAAATCAAAGTTTTTCTTCTGGTATACTAGTTGCCTTAACATGGTCAAAGAACCAACTCTTCCTAACTATTTACTCATAGCTGAGGAGGCAGAGGAGATTGATGCTTTTTTCCGTGGACATGAGCTCAAAGTGTAAACATTGACAGCTTCGAATAGGATTTGAACTCAGGTTACCGATCTTATTTCCTACTAAGGTAACCGTTTTACTGAATGTGTCTGCAGTAGATTCGGGTAACAAATAATACAAAATCATACCCGTTTTGACTGTTCCACTAGAAATAATAAAACCCTGGTATCTTTGCTGTGGAAGAAAACGTTTTTCCTCTGTATAAATTCTTATGAGTGTACTTATAGGCGATAATATATATATATATATATATATATATATATATATATATATATATATATGTATATATATATATATATATATATATATATATATATATATATATATATATTATTGTTATTTGGTAGCTGTCACTGATTTCGCCGCTATTGTTATAGTTGTTGCTGCTGTTGTAATTGTTTTCATTGTTTTCAGTTCATTTCCTCTCGCCATACCTCTTTTTCACCCGCTTCGTCTTTCCCCTTCAACTACCTTTCCCCCTCCTCCTCTTGTTTCTCCTCCTCCTTCTTTTCCTCCTGCTTCTTCTTCCTTTCTATTTTCTTTCACTCAGTAAGATGGCGGCTCCCCTTGCATGTGTCAGTGAAGTCGGTCGATGGACAATGAAATGAATTACCCTTTTGCCTAGCGTTGACTCTGCAGATTGACGATAAATGAAAATACAAATTGGACTCCCAAAAAGCAACAAGCTGCTCGATTCAAGTCCACAGAAACCGACGCCCACAAGAGGTTCTTTGATGACATAAAAAGCCAACAGCACAATGGTTATGCACAGGGGCAGGTGGTTAAGTGAACACAACAGTTATGGTTGTTAAACAAACCTGAGGGTGTCTTTTTGAAGTCGACATATTTGATTGTAACTAAAAAGAAATTTCGAATTTTAAGAAACAGAGATTCGATCACGTATTTGGACCAGATAAATAGATGTCTCAATAAGATGCGACCCAAATTTTACACATAGATAAATAGATCGATAGATATGAATAGACAGACGTAGATAGATATATTGATAGATATGAATAGACGAGGTTCTTCAGCCTTTGTGAGCAACTAGTCTAGGAGAAGGAAAACTCTGAATGAAAACCTGTTAAACTCCGCTTAAAAATTGACCTTGTGTCATATCCTGCTCGAGCGGACGGGTTGGTAAATATTGATATGAATAGACTGACTTAAATAGATAGATAGATATGAATAGACTGACATAGATAGATAGATAGATATGTATAGACTAATGAAAAAACTTAAACACTTGAGGTGGGTGGGGTGGATAAATACAAACTTCACTCATAAAATAATTAAACTCACATAAATCATTTAAGTTGTAGAATCTCTGTCCTCATTCAAACACTTTACTCTTACAATCCTTGAACTTGCTCAATTACGGCACTCAGTCATTACTTACACTGCCACTTTTCCTGCACTCGTACACTCACTGCACTCGAATTGTCACTTATATATAGATATTGGTATTAGTGAAAAGAGAGAAAAGTAAATATTTTCAAATGAATATGTCCATAATGTTCATACAGTTGGGTTTTTTTTCTTTTTTTTTTTGTAGTTATTTTTGTTCTGTTGATCCTTGTCTTGTCTGTATGATTTCTGGTGGCTGTAATCAGTCTTCCTCCGCGCTTTTTTATGTAGTTTTCGAGTCGTTGTATCGATGCATCAACGCTATCTTCGATGCTGGTAAGTCCTCTTCCTCGTTCTTTTCTTGACACATATATACCATCAACGTCATCTCTGGGATGTGTAAGGCCTTATGCATCGTCATTAGTTTTCATGTTTTCTGGTCCATTTGTTTAAGTATCGTACGAGGGAGACGGTCCAGGTATTTATTCCTTTAATAAGGTCTCTGCTATATAGTTTGGTTTCGAGTAGCTTTCTCGTTCTCCTGAGATACTCTTTTTTCTTTTCTTTTTTTTTTCTGTCATCATTTCCCTTTACAAGGCAGTTTAACAGAGACTTTGAACAGTTTTTAAACTGTCCCCAACAACATTTGCGACATCTTGTTCGCCAACAAGGAAAGTTCGTTAGTTTGAACAATAGATATGAATTATTTTCGATCATCCCAATTCTAATATGGTGAGCCATGGACCCGGAAAAAGGTTAATCACTGAGTTCTCGTGAATAATACGCACCCGTAGCTTTTCGGCTGAAAAATCTTTAAAGGTACAGTGTTTTATACACGAATAATATTTTTATAACACTTAAACTAACGTTTCCCTTTACACCAAGACTTAAGTACGAGCACCTGATTTTTTTTTTAATTACACAGGTGATTGATGTCTTGTTTGAATTAATAACTTTTCTCAATGAAACGAAAAAATAAAACAAAAAATGAAAAATTCTGACTACAGTCTGATTTGAAGGAATTCTATAAACGTTAAAAGAATTCTAAAAAATTTTCATTTTTGTGCTTCATTACTTTTTGAAAATATTTTTCTGATAAAGCATTTGACATCTATTATCCTATTTACCAACCCCTCCGCTCGAGCAGGCTATGACACAAGGTCAATTTTTAAGCTGAGTTTAAATTCAGAGTTTTCCTTCTCCTAGACTAGTTGCCTAACCAAGGCTGAAGAACCTAGTCTGTCCTACTATTTACCCATAGCTGGAGGGAGAATAATTTGACATCTATTATATATGCCCTGAAGATGGTTTATTAAAAACAAACAAACAAAAAACGAAATGGGAGGATTGCACATTATCACCTATAAAAATACATCTTCTAAATATCTTTTAATATTTCATATTTACATACAGTCAAATATATTTCCATTTTTCTCAAATATGTATACATATATATATATATGTATTGTCATCCACAGACAGACTGTTTCGATGTATCACAACTCTTCAGTGTGGATAGACACGCAGAATGCTTCAAGCTGGGATCGAAAACCGCCTAATTTTACTCTAGACTCGCTATCTAACCGCTCAGCCATTTCGGCGACATACGTCAGCTCAGCAATTACAACGCATTTGTATTAGCTTTCGTTTGTTTACATTTTGCACTATTGGATACCAGAGTGCTGGATTCGTTAGAAGAGTTTGCATTACGCGAGTGGTAACCGTTAATTTCTTCGCCAGATTCCAACCCCCGGGAGAGGTGGGTATATATTATCATCCACAGACAGGCTGCTTTGTTGTATCACAACTCATCAGTGTGGCCAGACACGCATATATATATATATATATATATATATATATATATATATATATATATATCTTCGAACGTGTAGGATGCGACACAGGTCAATTTCATGCGGAGTTTAACAGATTTAAAGTTAGGCTTTTTCTTCTCCTAGACCGGTTGCCCTACCGGATTTGAAGAATGCTGTCTGCCCTACTATCTAGCCATAGCTGGAGGGAGAATAATTGGATTCATACTTTTCCCTATATATATATTTATGTATGTGTGTGTGTGTGTGTGTGTGTGTGATAGAGACGGATCGAGTAAGAAAGGCAATTAACTTCTACAGCACAGGTTAGATTTTAAAAAACTTTATTCATCTCTCTCTCTCTCTCTCTCTCTCTCTCTCTCTCTCTCTCTCTCTGCGATTCTCAGTTTACATATATATATATATATATATATATATATATATATGTATATAGGTTTCTTTATGAATATATGCATGTGTGCATGGATGTGCACGCGTGTATGTATGCGTGTATGAATTCATATATGCGCAGTTTCTTCCAAGCAGCGGTCGTATCGATACTGCTATATGGATGCACCACATGGACGCTAACTAAACGTATGGAGAAAACCCTTGACGGAAATTACACAAGATATCTGCGAGCAATATTGAACAAGCCTTGGAGACAGCACCCTACAAAGCAGCAGCTGTACGGCCACTTACCATCCATCTTTAAAACCATCCAAATTAGACGAACCATACATGCGGGACACTGCTGGAGAAGTAGGGACAAGCTCATAAGAGATGTGCTCCTATGGACCCCTTCACATGGACGAGCAAAAATAGGACGTTCAGCTCGAACTTACAGCAGCTTTGTGCCGATACGGGATGTAGCCTTGAGGACCTACCGGAAGCACTAGACAATAGGGAGGTATGGCAAAAGAGGGTTAGAAATATCCGTGCTGATAGCATGACATGATGATGATGATGATTAATATATGCATGTATCTGTGTATGTATGTATAGATTTATACATATATGCATGTATGAATATATGCATTTATGTATGTGTGTATGTATGTATGTATAAAGGCATGTATGTATGTATGCATGTATGTAGTTTGGTTTCCTCGTTTTTCATGGTATATCAACCTTCATGGGTTATTTAATGCCAAAACTATCCCAGTATACTTGTTATACTATCTAACCCATAGCTCCCGCGATAAGTGGAGGTCATACTTCCCCCTAAGGTATTTGTCCTAAAATAAACGTAATAGCGTGACTGGAGTTCGAACTCGCTTTCTTTGAGGCCGCAGTCCGGCTCTTTAGCCACCATGTCTCATTTACTTCCGATGTATGTATTTACCAAACCCTCCGCAAAGTCTGGAGATGACACACAGTAAATATTTAAACGGATTTTAACTGGAGTGAATTCAGAGCGTTCCTTCTCCTAGATGAGTTGCATAACCAAAGCTAAAGAATTCAGGCTGCCCTACTATTTACACAGAACTGAAAGGTGAATAATAGGATTCATACCTTTCCCAAGGGTATTAGTGCAATGTGAAATGCAATCAGCCTCATTCAAGATTTAAACTTGTGTCGCCGTATCCATTTCCTTCAACGATAACCATTACACCACAGGCACCTTCCTATATATGAATATATTAATCTACAGGGCCGACCTTAAGCCAAATGGAATAATTGCTCCCAATTGGGCTTGGTGTCCCCACACAAGAGTTTATTCTATTCTTGGCACGTCAAGAAACAAAATAACACATTGCAATACATATGTTCCCAATTAAGTCCCCTATCTCCCTAAGGTAGGCCCTGTATATATATATATATATATATATACATGACACCAACACCTGTCAACCTGTGGAAAAGAAATCACCAGAGTACATATGAACTCAGTTCCCTTGCCTCAAGACATAAAATGACCCTAGATGTGTTGACATGCCGTTAAAATGATTCAGCTTATCAATTTTTCAAAAACCCATTGTAAAAACCTTCTAAATTTTTTTCTTTACCAAACACATTTTTTATGATGACCCAAGTCCAAACAAGTTGAGAACAATATTTTTAAATTATCTTTTTTACTTACTCTCTCTCTCTCTCTCTCTCTCTCTCTCTCTCTCTCTCTCTCTAGATATATATATATATATATATATATATATATATGTGTGTGTGTGTGTGTGTGTGTGTGTGACTGAATGTGTCTGTTTATGAGAGAAAGTGAAAGCGTGAGAGAGAGACAGAAAGAGAGAGAGAAGGAGCTACAAAAAGATGAGAGAGAGAGGGAGGAGCAACAAAAAAGATGAGAGAGAGAGAAGGAGCAACAGAAAAGATGAGAGTGAGAGAGAGAGAGAAGAGTTTGCCTAAAGATAACTTTAGGAATTCCATATTTTCAAGAGTAGACGATTCTATAGATCATCAGAGACACGGCGTTCGAATTAGTTTCTTAAATGTTGAGCTAAAAATGTAAATGCAAGTAGATTGGTTTCACTTCGGACCAGACATGCATATATTGAATACTCTTCCAAAAGAAAAGAGAACGAAATGAAAGAAGATATATTTCTCATAGAAGTTGCCGATAATTTGTTTTAAAATCCATTGGCATCATAAATGAAGCAGAATGTTTAAAAAAAAAAAACAGAAGTGGGTGGATAAAACAAAATAAATTTTAAGTCTAAGATGAGAGCATTGTTACTTCAAATCCCACCCCCAGACAGCTCATTTCTATCTCCCAATGCTTTTCAGCGTGGATTGACTGTCATCTTAATGCATTGTGGCAGCGTTACGTGAAACCTTCTCCTTACGTTACATAGAAACTTGGCCGGGAAGGCTAGCACTGACTAAATTGCAAATCGACAACTCGCTTGTGGGTCGGTCTCTGGCTTTTATATTGTCTACGACCAGTTAAAAGATAGGCGAATATGTTTCAAGACTGTCTCCACTCCGTCTGTCTATCCATGCTTTCGCAGGCTGCAGCTGCTGCTGCTGCTTTCTTAAGACATTGTTTCCTATTTCCGTGCTTGGTCGTTGCAAAAGAAATCTCGCTGGTATTTAACTACTCTAGGCTGGGTGGAATTGCATTTATTTGATACAACGATATAGAATGTATTAGATTAAGTTATGGTGATCGATATAATGATATTTGGGCAAAATGCACATAGACATAGAAATAAAGACAAATAAGTGGGTTGTGCACGGGGTTGGTCGAGGCAGTTATGTCGTTTTCCAAGGACGAACGCTCTTGAGACTTATTTAGGGAATAAATCTAACTAATATCTTAGAGATTAATGTAATGTGAAATTTCCCAAATATTTCGTTTGGTTGATACGTTTTGGTGCGACTGGGGTTGAATAAGATAACAAGTAGTCACATCAACCATCTATATATATATATGTATATATATATATATATATATATATATATATATATATATAAACAGTGATTGAGCATATATAGGAAAGAAAGGATAGCGTTGACACAAAGTCTACGGTGTATCATGACTGTCGGTTTCTTGATCTTATGACTGCATGGTTGAGAAACAGACAGTCAACCAGCACCACTGTCATTGTTTCTACGATATCCTAACTTTATATATATGCAAAAATCTGCTTTGTATGGGCTATTTATGCACGCATACACACATATATTTTATCATTTATATATATATATATATATATATATATATATATATATATATATATATATGGGGATGCGTTTATGCAAAAACGATGAGAGCTAGAGTTTGTCTAAAGATCACCTTTGTATTTGTATAGGCTATATATATATATGTATGTATGTGTTTGTATGCAAAGGGTGAGAAAAGGGATTTATTCTAAGCTAACCTTAAAGAATCCCCTCTCTAAAAGAATATACAGTTTTGAAGATCATTGTGGATATAGTCGTCGAATTAAGTTAATATTGAGCTATTTTGACAGTTTTGGGGACTTCGATGAGTATGATGAAGTCGCTCCAATTGAATGTTGAGGCATCGTTGATGGAATCGATAGGTCATCCCAGTCTCTGTATCATACAAAAAGATGGGCAGGACTGGTCCTCTGTAGAATTTCTCTTTGGTATTCTTCCTTATATCGGCAACAGGTATACGAAAATAATGACCAAATATTTTTTTATGTGTGGATACCAACAATTACGCTGTTCGAGCAATGATTCGCCTTTTAAAATAAAATCTTGGGAATATTAAAAAGAGAGCTTCAATATTTTAATACATTTAGTGCGCAGTTTTATTCTAAAATAGTTAAAGAAAAATCACATCAAATTTTCTTTCTTGTACGGATATCATCTATATACACTGAATATGTTTCTGGTAATACAATGCATCTCTCGCAGAATACAACAAGCGTCTCTTCGACCAGTGAGCCTGAAGTATATCAAAACTTTTTGTGCTTCTCGAAGTGAAACACAAAACCAACGTAACCACAATAAGTACCAGAATTTTACGCCATGTATTGATACTTTCGATTTTAAAAAAGAATCATATAAGTTGTCACATACGAAATTCTTTAAGATTCTTTTTGAATTAAACAAAAGAACATATTGCATCTATTATAATGTTTACATCATATATATTTATGTATATATATATATATATATATTCCTCAGCCTTTTGCTACAAGCAGATGCAACACAAGTGAATTTTATAAAGAAGTATTCAGCTGGTTTGAATTCGAGTTTTCCTTCTTCTTGACGAGTTGCTTTCTAAGGTTAAGGAACCCATTCTGCTCAAGGTCATAAATGTATGTAACTTGTCTTCTGTTAATGTTTATAACAGCTTAACAAAGCTTTACTTTTTTTGAGGAAGTCCTAGGGGCGTAGTTGATAACATGATGGATTACGACATCGTAGTAAGTGAGTTCGAACTCCAGTACTGCAATTTCCTTCACTTTCAGACGAATACTTTTGGGAAAGTTTTTAATTTCTTATTCCCCAGCTATGGATTAAGTAGTACCACTACGGTTCTTCTGCAATGATGGCTTTGGCATTAGATAACCCACGAACTTTGAAAGCCATTAAACGAAGAGAATCCAAAGAAAGACTTGTCACACTGTCAGGGTGATAGCTACAGCAGATTTTTTTTTGTCCTATTGATCATACCGTCAGGATCTTCTTCAACCATTATGACGTGCTATTAGCATTATCAGTAAGTCTTGCTGATCATACAGAGTTCCCTGACTCGCGCTCTCTCTCTCTCTCTCTCTCTCTCTCTCTCTCTCGCCCATCGCTCCTTACCTCATCTTAACTGCATCCCTTGTCCACACAGAGCACATATGTATGAAAATCCTTTCTGATCGACCAACAATGGCACGTCCATGTGTAGGAGCCCATAAAAGAACATCGCTCCAGCAGTACTCAACATGTCTCGTTTTTCTTGGACGGTTAGTGAGATGGGAAGTAAGTGGCTATACAGCTGCTTGTGGGTGTCGATTACAAGATTTGTTCAAAACAATACGTAGTATTCTTGTGTAAATCCCATCTAACTTTTTCTCATTGCGTTTGATAGTAGTCCTGGTGACGCCTCTATATAGTAGTATTGGCATTGGCACGGCTTGGAAAAAATACCGTTTTATCTAATTAGAGAGATCAGATCTACTCAGTCTACTCCTTTCATATGTATCATGGTAGCATCCTATAGACAAGAAAATTGGCAAGTTGGTGAGTGAGCAGACAACATGTGGATATTAGTGCCAGGTGAATAGGAACAGCTTCCTTTTGGTATTGAACTCGGTTCACCGGTTCCGTTGCCCTTGACATTAACCACTACACTGCGAGTAATATAAGAAAAATAAATTTTGAAAATGTTGAATGCGTTAGCAGAAACGGTTAATGATTAGGAGCCCAATATTTTTGCATAATATTTGTGTCTCCAGAATATTTATCTATTTCACTGCTTTCATCTACATAGACGAATGTCTTGAATAACTGCTTAAGTGAGAAAGAACTTCTTCCGAGATTGCAACTCCTAGATAATCGTTGTCATAATATATTTCCTCAACCGCTTCACTTTTAAACTAACTTCAACTCTGTCCTAAATTATTTTGAATCTTCACTCAATTCCCTACAAAAGGAAGTTGACTAGCAAGGAAGAACTTTTTTTTCAATATATCTCGTCAGCCGCTTCACTTTTAAACTAACTTCATCTCCATCCAAAATTATTTTAAATCTCTATCTAATTCCCTGCAAAAAAAAAAGTTGTTTCCTAAGGAAGAACTTTCTTTCAATATATCTCGTCAGCCGCTTCACTTTTAAACTAACTTCATCTCCATCCAAAATTATTTTAAATCTCTATCTAATTCCCTGCAAAAAAAAAAGTTGTTTCCCAAGGAAGAACTTTTTTTTCAATATATCTCGTCAGCCGCTTCATTTTAAACTAACTTCATCTCCATCCAAAATTATTTTAAATCTCTATCTAATTCCCTGCAAAAAAAAGTTGTTTCCCAAGGAAGAACTTTTTTTTCAATATATCTCGTCAGCCGCTTCATTTTAAACTAACTTTATCTCCATCCAAAATTATTTTAAATCTCTATCTAATTCCCTGCAAAAAAAAAGTTGTTTCCCATAGAAGAACTTTCTTTCAATATATCTCGTCAGCCGCTTCACTTTTAAACTAACTTCATCTCCATCCAAAATTATTTTAAATCTCTATCTAATTCCCTGCAAAAAAAAAGTTGTTTCCCAAGGAAGAACTTTCTTTCAATATATCTCGTCAGCCGCTTCACTTTTAAACTAACTTCATCTCCATCCAAAATTATTTTAAATCTCTATCTAATTCCCTGCAAAAAAAAAGTTGTTTCCCAAGGAAGAACTTTCTTTCAATATATCTCGTCAGCCGCTTCACTTTTAAACTAACTTCATCTCCATCCAAAATTATTTTAAATCTCTATCTAATTCCCTGCAAAAAAAAAAGTTGTTTCCCAAGGAAGAACTTTCTTTCAATATATCTCGTCAGCCGCTTCACTTTTAAACTAACTTCATCTCCATCCAAAATTATTTTAAATCTCTATCTAATTCCCTGCAAAAAAAAAAGTTGTTTCCCAAGGAAGAACTTTCTTTCAATATATCTCGTCAGCCGCTTCACTTTTAAACTAACTTTATCTCCATAAATTATTTTGAATCTTGATCTGATTGAATGAAAGAGTAAGGTGGCCCATAAGGAAGAACTTTCTTTCAATATATCTTGTCAGCCGCTTCAGAACAGTCACCGTTATACTTTCATTCCTATTCCTAAATTCAGCCCTGTCATCGAGGCTTAGAATAAGCTGACTATATCGTCGATGAATGATAAGATCCCCCCCCAAAAAAAACGGGGCGTTCTTGCTATAACACTAGACTGCCTCTGATGGTGAGATACCACTTCTGGAGATCTGAGAAGCGTGGAGAATCCCTTCATTGCTATTACTCCCAGGTCCACTCATACTCGAAGTGGTAGGCACTGTTAAAATCCCATCTATGCGTTAAGTAGATCTGTTTAAATATTAGTTAGTATCAGATAAAAATTCGTCAAACAATCTAATTGAATGTAGATTATTTGCATTAAGATTAGTTACTTGAGGCTATAATTGTTTACTAAGGATTAAAAGATGATTTGGTTTGGTTTTTCCTTAATGGCATATAAACCTTCGTAGGTAAATTAATACCAAAGCCATCCTTGTATAAGAACAGTTATGGTGCTGTATAACTAATAGCTGAGAGGATAAGGGGGTTCATACCATTTTTAAGTGTATAAACCCGAAAGTGAACGTAATAGCAAGGTTGGAGTTTGAACTCGCTTACTACAGTTTAACACGTTTGCCACAACTCCACATGGACTCCACCCTTATTAAGGCTTATTATCATTTGTTGCTTGAACCATATAAATGGGTGTAAATAAATTATTACTTAATATAAATTTGAAACTATATAATATATGTTACTATGTAATCAATGTTAGATGAGAAATCTTGAAACTATATAACAGTATGCAAATTATTTGTGTAAGGAATACTCAGATCGACAGAAGGAGTCTCCGTGGCGTAATAGGTAGACTGTGGTAATATTGTCAGCGAATTCCGCTTTCGTTTTCTTATTCCCCTGGGAAAGATGTGCGCTCCCTTATTAGTCCGGCTGTGGCTTACATAGTACAACTACTGTCCTTCCACCAGGATAACTTTAACGTTAGATAAGGTTGATATACCGTTAAAAACATAGAAACCTATTTTATAGAAGAAATATTTCGTGAAATACGCCGTAATTGGCTCTCAACAAGAATGGCATAGTTGAACAATTATTATTTTCACTTAGAGGCATTGTCGTCACATCCACCGGTCAATTCCCGACCATACTTACTAGTTATTTCTTTCTTTTTTTAATTCCAACCAGATATCCTTTTGTCTGTCCCTTTTCCTCCGTGATTCCTTCATTTCCTTTCTCGCTTTCTTCCAAACTGTCTACAGAATGTTTCAATTGTCAAAGATGTCCGTACGACGGACAGACACGTATTTGTTTAGCGAACAATTATAGCAATCGTTTCGTCTCCAATTACAATGATAGAGACAACCAAATTTCTTTTCACCCTTAAAGCGACCCCTAATACAAAAGGTTGCACTTGACATATATATATATACATATATATATGTATATATGTGTGTGTGTGTGTGTGTGTGAATATAGCGAGGGATACTTCTTCTTTGTTTAATGGCATATCAACTCTTTTTAGGTTATTTAATGCCAAAACCATTCTCCTAGAAGAACAGTAGTGGTACTATTTAACCCATAGCTGGGAGGATAAGGGGGTTCATACCTTTCCGAAGGGTATTTGTCCGAAAGTGAACGTAATAGCGCGACTGGAGTACGAACTCGCGTACTACGATTCCACAGTTCATCGCTTTAACCATTACAACACGAGGACACCCCCTAG
Source organism: Sepioteuthis lessoniana (assembly GCA_963585895.1). Classification (NCBI taxonomy): domain Eukaryota; kingdom Metazoa; phylum Mollusca; class Cephalopoda; order Myopsida; family Loliginidae; genus Sepioteuthis; species Sepioteuthis lessoniana. Next base: position 62,388,967 of record OY757916.1, on the reverse strand, counting down.
CGAGGGATAGAGAAAGAGCGTTGAGAAGATAGGTCACTCAAAATCTCTCTCGTCGATTCAGTGCATTCTGTTTCGTTTCCTTGATATATGTCTTTGTAAATGTATTTACAACAGAGATTGTATACGTGTGTATGTGTGTTTATGCGTGTGGGGAGGGGGTATGTATATATGTATGTGTGTGTGTATGTGTATGTATATGTGTGTGTGTTAGTGAAAGAGAAGACGAGTACGGTACGAAGGAGAATATTGGTATGTGTGTGTGTGTGTGAGAGAGAGAGAGAGAGAGAGAGAGAGAGAGAGAGAAAGAGAGAGAGAGAGTGCTGTTGAAAATAAATAGATAAATAAAAATTGTGCATGAACCTGCATTGTGCGCGGATGAAGGACAGAAACCTCATCGCTGCATTAGGCTAAGGATATAAACTCACAGTGAGAATGGAACTTACTAGTAATGATCACCTAGTGTAGCTCGCTAACCATTACACTACGTGAGGCACCCAAAGTAAGGTTATAACAGGTGCATAGGTTGGTTGTTGTAGTTTATGGCATATCGACCAATGCATGTAATTTAATGCCAATATATATATATATATATATATGAAAGTAAATATGGATAAAATCCGACAGTATGAAGGTAGCAGGAAAAAATATAATCCAAATAGGTGAATATATCATGATGTGAAGTCGACGTTAACGTTTCGGTTATAATAACCATCGTCAGGACTTGGATATAAAATAGTTCACAATATAGATGGGTGATTGCTGAGATGACAGGAGCAAATGAGAAATATACAACGAAAAGATAGATAAACATGCACATAGCGTTCAAAATTCAAAAGTCATCAGAACGTGTTTGGCACGTGGAAAAATATTAGAAAATGTAGGATTTTTCAAAGAAACGAGACAAAACCTCCCGTTTATTGAGAAATACGCAACAAATAAGTTTTCATATGTATAGATCATTAGGAATCATCCATGTTAAATGTTATGTAAGAATGTATTTGGTATTAGTTTTTTCCGAAAAGACAGTATGAAAGTAAATATGGATAAAATCCGACAGTATGAAGGTAGCAGGAAAAAATATAATCCAAATAGGTGAATATATCATGATGTGAAGTCGACGTTAACGTTTCGGTTATAATAACCATCGTCAGGACTTGGATATAAAATAGTTCACAATATAGATGGGTGATTGCTGAGATGACAGGAGCAAATGAGAAATATACAACGAAAAGATAGATAAACATGCACATAGCGTTCAAAATTCAAAAGTCATCAGAACGTGTTTGGCACGTGGAAAAATATTAGAAAATGTAGGATTTTTCAAAGAAACGAGACAAAACCTGACGATGGTTATTATAACCGAAACGTTAACTTCGACTTCACATCATGATATATTCACCTATTTGGATTATATTTTATCCTGCTACCTTCATATATATATATATATATATATATATATGTATATATGTATATGATTTGTGAGTGAATAGTTTGTCGGTGATGTTTGCACACAGTTGAATGGTTTCAAGGATTTTTATCTAATACTAATTGATCTACTTACACACTAAAGCCTTTATCTCTAATGCAAATAATTCAATTTAATATTAATCATTTAATTGCACTCGGTAAAATAAATGTCTTCCTGTATAGAATATAATTAACTAGTTTTATTAGACCAGTTGATGAAGTGTCTTGGATATGACATCAAACCATCTGATGGCGAAGCTCCTGGCTTGGAAATTGGGGAATGTGGAGTACCTCTTTTTTGCCATTGCTCACAGGTCCTATCTGACCCAAAATGGTAGAACCTGATAGGATTCTATTTATGAATCAAATAGAACAAACTGTGTACAAACAAATGACTGAAGTTAAATTGTGAATGTTATATAGCTATATTTGAAACCATTTAGCCTTGTGCAAAAAAAAGCTCAGGCTAGTTTAAGAATGTTATCAACAAAATGTGTTTACAAATCATATATATATTCAGTATATATATATATATATATATATATATATATATATATATATATAAACAGTGTTTGGCATTAGATGACTTACAATGGTTGATATGGCATATAACCAAGCCACTATAAAATAGAATCATTCTGAGTCAGAGTGGACATGGGAGTAATTACAATGAAAGGTATTCCACATTCTCAAAAGCTCCAGTGCTACAGTCTGACTATCAGATGTAGTTTAGTGTTATATCCAGGACACTCGTTGCCGAGGATGCGTTTTATCTCTTCGCCGAAATGCAATTGGTATATTCTACAGCCCGAGTCAACTGGGCTGAGGTATTCAAGCTAAACGTCAAGACCAAAAATGTAGAAGACACATTTTGAATTAAATCCATTATACAATAATATAGTCTGAAGTACAAGCTCGTTAACCATTAAATTGCGCAAGGTATTCTGACTAAAAAATGGTTAAGGAAAGAGAGAGAGAGAGAGAGAGAGAGAGAGAGAGAGAGAGAGAGAGAGAGAGAGAAACAGTTTATATATGTGTGCGTAAGAGGGTAAAATAGACATGGAGTTTGAGTTAATATGTGATTAGATAAGTATTTTCCCCCACCCACTGCCGGAGTAGGATATGACATTTTTAAGCGGGGTTAACGGGTTTGAATTCAGAGTTTTCTTTCTCCTATACCGGTTGCCATACCAAGGTTAAAGAGGCCAGTCTGCTCTACTAATTATCCATAGCTGGAGAAAGAATAGCAGGGTACATACATTCCCCAAAGGTATTTGTGCGATGTGAAATAGAAAAAGAAAAAATAAATATATTCCAACCCTTCAGACACAGAAAAGTAAAGAGCCTCATTAAAGAGAGAGAGAGAGAAGGAGAGAGAGAGAGAGTGTGTGTGTGTGTGTGTGTGTGTGAGAGAGAGAGAGAGACAAAGAGAAAGAGAAAGAGAGAGAGAGAGAGCGACAAAGGGAAGTGAATCGAGAAAGGACCCTAAATAACTGTCAAGCTGCAGTTTATGCACAACGATGAATTTGTGACCAGTTATGCAATATCAAAGTACAACATTCTCAATTGTTTGATTCAAGAGTACATGAGCCTGTAAGCATTCAACCGAAGATTCTTTTGCGTTTTTGGTTAACTTTAAGATTAAAACAAACAAAAAAAAAACGGAAGAAAGTGAATTACAAAGAAACTAAGAAAATCGCAGGAAAGAAATCGCCTTGTATCTTTTTACAATTTTATTCAAACTTATTAGTATTTCTATTTAAGATTTAACTATAATTGCTTAAAACGAATGACTCTTCATTTGTAAGTAAAGTTGGCGACCATAGTCGAGGGTGACTCGAAGGCTTCTTTTTCGATAACTACTACACCAAGGTGTAGGAGAGGGTACTACTCCTTTCCCTGGATTGCTCCACTACCCTTGATCCTCACCTTATAATGCTGAGTGTTAAGGAAGGAGGCATCTTTGGTATGACTCGAACTGGGATTGAACCCAGGTCTCCCTGGCCATTGGAGAAAAGTCTAACCATCATGCAAATGTCAAAACCATTTTTATTCATGATCTAAAATCTAAAATACTCAACAACTCAGTACTTTAATTCAAACTTATAAGTAAAGTTGGTGACCTTCGTCGAGGGTGACCTGAAGGCTCCGTTTTCAATAGCTACTCCATTCCATGGATTGCTCCACTTTACCCTTGATCCTTATTTTATAATACTGAGTGTTAAGCAAATCGGTATCAAGTACCATTGATTGTATTCTCTATAGAGGGGTAAGACCACACCAAAATGGCGCGTTCTGGGTATGACATTAAACTGCATATAATGGTGAAGCCCCAGTTACGGAGATCTGGGGAGTGTAGAGTACCCTTTCATTGATATTACTTCCAGGTCAGCTGTAACCCGGAGAGATCGTACCCCTTGGGGTCTCATCTATGGATCAAATTGATCCGTTTAAGAATCAATCGTATTCGTTAAGACCGTCCACACTCCATAAAAAAATCTTAAGAAAGTACACAAAGTATAAATATGAACATAGAATAAACGTGATTACCTAACGTTTGGTCATAAAATAACCCAAGACGGTTTTACTTGCCGTTAAAATCAATCAATCAATCAAAAAAGGGCGTGAGTCTTTATTTAAAAAAAAAAAGAAGCATTATTCCTCTTTTACAGAAGATCTGCTTAACAAAGTCTCGGGTTTCACACGGTAATTTTTTGACATTGTACGTAAGCACATCAAAATTATAAAACATTACCACAAATTAATTTTATACCACGAAGGTCAATTTTTAAAGCGGAGTTGGACAGGTTTGAATTCAAAAGTAAAGTAAGTTGGTGACCTTCGTTAAGGATGACCTGAAGGCTCCCTTTTCAATAGCTTCTACTCTGAGGTGTTGGGGCGGGCGCTACTCCTTTCCCTGGATTGCTCTACTTTACCCTTGATCCTTACCTTATAATGACGAGTATTATGCAAGGCAACATCAGGTATCATTTTTTGAGTCTTTGGTATGACTCGACCTGGGATTGAACCCTGGACTCCCGGACCATTGGCGAACACTCTACTCATTAAGTACATTTATACAAAGTATAACTACTGTCACTCCAACCATATAAACACTTATGCATTACTTAACTTATGAAGCTTTATTTGAAATATATTCGTCTTTATTCTAAACGCATTTGCCTCTATTTCAAATATATTTGTATAGATTTATCTAAAATGTAGGAGCCTTTAATCAAAATTTGTATCTTTTTTAAAAAAAACTTATAACAGAACCAGTTACAGTTTGTCTTTCTTGCAGTTCGATTTTCTAAATTCGACATTCGATGCAACAGCAGAAAAATAATAGAAACAACGATTTAAGAAATGGTAAAATCCTGTTATTAAAGAAGTTTTTTCAAAGCCATGAAAACTAACAATTCAAGCACATTGACCATGTATGCACAAAAATTTAACTTTGGTTGGTTGGTTGGTTGGTTTGGTTTTTATGGCATATCAACCTTTGTCGGTTTAAATAAATCCATCTTAATCAAAATAGTTCTATTATGGCATATCAACCTTTGTAGGTTTAAACAAATACATTTTTTATGAAAATAGTTCTATTTTAAACAATTCAGTTTAGCATAAGTACGCAGTTTAAATGTAAGTACAGTTTGATTGTGAAAAGCATTTCTATTTCAAGCTATTCAGTTTAGTCAAGCTGTTCTAATTCGGCTAATTCAGTCTAGCATAAGTACAGATTTTGTTTAAACACAGTTGAATGTTAAAACAGTTCTATATTAAACAAGTCAGTCTAGTGTAAGTACAGTTTCAATATCAAAAAACAGTTGCATTTCAAATAATTCAGTTTAGCACGCAGTTTAAATGTAAGTACGGTTTAATTATCAAAAACATTTATTTCAAGTTATTCAGCTTAGTCAAACAAAACAGTTTATCATAAGTATGTTGTTAGTTCTATTTAACCCATAGATAGGGCTCTTATCAAGTGTTACCACGCCGGGCCAGAGTGAACCTGGAAGCAATGGCAATGAAGGGGTGCTCCGCATTCCCCAAAGCTCCAGCATCACTGGAACCTCACCATCAGATTGTTTAGTGTCATATCCAAGATACTCATTGAGGGGTGTCTTACCCCTCTGCAGAGGTGCAGTCAGTGTATTCTACAGCCCCAGCCAACTGGGCAATTTAACTTTGGATTAAAGCAACACTTAATATACATATGACGTAAGTTTTCTTTTAATGTTAGATAAAAACTTAGGTAAAATGATAATCTATTATGAATTTGCGTTATACAAATTTGTGTGTGACAACATATTTAATCATTTAGAACAAAACAATATACATTTCTTATACACCCAGATACATCTCTCATGTTAATAAACTTTTCTATTTATTTTTACTGATAAACATCGTCCATCAGGTTCATCGATTTCTTTGTTTAATGCTATGTCAAATTTTGTCGGTTATTTAATTCCAAAGCCATCCTGGTAATAGTACTAATTAACTCATTGCTGGAGGTGGGGGTAAAAAGGTTCTTATCTTTCCCAAGGGCATTAGTCCGGAAGTGAATTCAATCGCACGACTTGAGTTTGAACACATTGCGATTTCGCAGTCCAGCACTGTAGTCATTCAGTCACGGGATCTCTCTGTCAGACTCATTGATTCTAATGGCATATCGACCTGTCTAGGGTTGACTATGCCAAGAAGGTAGGGAATCACGTTCATATTGACATTTCTTATGTAGTTTCTTCGGAGTTTTTGCACACAGTTATATGATATCGACTATTCTTATCTAATATAAATAATGTGAACACAGTTCTTTGTTTAAAGGCATATTGACCTGCGTGTGTTATTTAAGGTCAACAACTGTGATACTATTTAACCCATTGGTGAGGGGTAAAGAGGTTCAAACATCTCCCAAAGATATTCGTCCGAAAGTGAATGTAATAGCGCAAGAGGATTTCAATTTCGCTTACTACGAGGTTGCTGTCCAGCAATTTAGCCATTACGCCATGGAGATTGCCTATGGTTTCAAGTATTTCTATCTAATAATAATATCTATATGGTTTTAAGTAATCGTTTCTAACGGCCTACCAAAAGAAACCGTAGCAGCAATAACCATTCTCTATAGAAACACCAAAGTGAAAGTACGTTCACCGGATGGAGACACAGAATACTTCGACATTGTAGCAGGAGTACTACAAGGGGACACGCTAGCGCCATACCTCTTTATCATCTGCCTAGACTACGTGCTTAAAAAATCAGAGAAAACGGCTTCGAGCAGACAAAGAAAAGAAGCAGAAGGTACCCCACAAAAACAATTACCGACGCCGACTACGCCGATGACAGCGATACTGGCAAATACGCCCAACCAAGCCGAAACACTACTGTATAGTTTGGAACGAGCCGCCGCAGGCATTGGCCTCCATCTCAATGCACACAAAACTGAATATATGTGCTTTAATCAAGCAAGCGACATCTCCACACTAGAGGGAACCTCTCTGAAACTGGTAGACAAGTTTACTTACCTAGGAATCAGTGTCTCTTCAACCGAAAAAGATATCGATACGCGGCTAACGAAGGCATGGACAGCTATCGATAAGCTATCGATCATATGGAAGTCAGACCTGACCGATAAAATGAAACGCAGTTCCTTCCTAGCTGCGATCGTGTCGATACTGCTGTATGGATGCACCACTTGGACGCTGACAAAACGGCTCGAGAAGAAGCTAGACGGCAATTATACAAGAATGGGTTGAGCAATATTGAACAAGTCCTGGCGGCAACACCCCACAAAGCACCAACTATACGGCCACCTGCCTCCCATCATGAAAAGTATCTAAGCTAGTCGAACCAGACGTGCAAGACACTGCTGGAGAAGCAGAGACGAGATCATAAGTGATGTACTCTTATGGACCCCCACATATGGCCGAGAAAAAGTAGGACGACCAGCTCGAACATACATACAGCAGTTATGTGAGGATACGGGATGTAGTCCTGAAAACCTGCCGGAGGCGATGAACGATAGGGAGAAGTGGTGAGAGAGGGTCAGGGATATCCGTGCAAGCGGCACGATGTGATGATGATGATATTGTTTCAAGTACATAATACTAATAATCCTTAGTAAACCACTATATCTTCTTGTACTTAATACAAACGAATGACATATATATATATATGTGTGTGTGTGTGTGTGTGTGTGTGTGTGTGTAGGGAGTCATTCGAGGTGTAACGAATACCGTAGTAGAAAATGGACTCAGTGACTCGAGGACACTGATCTTTACATTTCACATCGTGTAAATATCCTTGGCAAAAGTATGAATCCAACTCTTCTCCTTCCAGCTATGGGTAAATAGTAGGGCAGACTGTATTCTTTAACTTTGGAATGGTAACTGACCTCGGAGAAAGAAAACTCAAAATTCAAACCTGTTAAACTCTGCTTGAAAAATAAACCACGTGTCACATCCTGTTGACCCGGTGGGATTGATATATACATATATATATATATATATATATATATATATATATATATATATATATATATATATATAACACCAGAGAAATGATATGTGTTTTTCATTTGCGCGTGTCTGTTAATTGATATATTTGATAACATTGTGTATAAAAATCTCATGTAATGTCTCAATTAAGTGAAAACAATTTTACTTATTTACCTTAATGGTTTTATATTTCTAAACTTTCCTGTGTCCATATTCATAAGCTTTTTATAACAAAGTATTGTTGCACTAACTCCAACACAACACCGTTACAAATTGTTAAGATGAAGTAATTAAAGAATTAATACAAAGTATTATCATTTTTCACACCAGTTTTAATTGGTGGTTTTTCATTAAAGACTGAGTGATAGCAAGTCTTCTCAAGCCTCCAGTTATCCAATCGGCTAGGGCTGTAGAATACACCGACTGCTTCACTGCAGAGAGGTAAGACCCCCACCACCAAACAAGTGTCCTGGATATGATACTAAACAATCTGATGGCGAGGCTCCAGTAATACTGGAGGTTTGAGGAATGTGATGTACCTCTTCCCATGTCTTATCTAGGGTTCAAAAAGAACTAAACTGTGTACTTATGCCAAACGGAATTGTTTGAAATGGAACCGTTTTTGACATTGAAACTGTGTACTTAAGCTAAACGGAATTGTTTTTAAATAGAACTGTTTTGACATTTGAAATCTATATACTAAACTGAATTGTTTGAAACAGATCTGTTTATATGTGTTAAAATGGATTTGGAATTAATAACCTACAATAGTTGGGCCACCTTCAGGTGGGCGAGCTGCAACACTGACTCCTTTGTCACAGTTGTATAGCACTGGATCCCGTGGTCCATTTTAAGCTATAATCAGGCATACATGTCTGGACCCAGATTTGGGTCCATGTCCAGCTAGGCTCATCAAGCACACATTGCACTAAGTGGGTCGATGACCAGCAAAGTCCAGTAGGGTTCGAGCCTCGGTTCGTGTCCGACCTTCCCCTCCCCTAAATCCCTACTATAATTGACCTTCGGGTCATTGACCTTGTGTCAAGTCCTGTCTGGTGGGAGGCTGAGACAAATATCCCCACAATAGTTGATGTGCCATAAAATAAAACCAAACCAAACCAATCAAGCCTCCAGGACTCTTGATGTGGTCTGGATGGTCACAATTCTTCCACTGATACGTCCAGTCTCGTTTCCAAGCGTTTGGGATAGTTCCCAGAGCTCCGACTATGATAGGTATCACTGTCATCTTTATCTTCCACGTTTATTTCTGGAGAGGGGTTCAGTAAAAATTTGTAAATAATTAAACGTATCAACAGAGTTGTGTAAAATTTCTATCAGAAAATTTTTCTCTGAACATTAAAGGGTTCAAAACACCCGAAGAAGCGTATGATTGATTCGAACAAGTTCTGCTCTAAATTGCTGCAGAAAATTTCAGGTTGATAGAATTCGAATTAAGACATCAACTGAGAACTATCAATATTATAAGTTCCGGATGATAGTGAGCTTAATGAAAATATTCCCTCGGTGCCACAGCTTGACGCTTTAAAGTGTGACTTCCACATAAACACGCGAAAAAAATTATCTAAACTTTCGATTCGCAGCACTAAGAAAAATGTTCCGTCTTGGAATATTTTACAATATTACGTACCATAAGAGTAAAAGAAAGTAAACGAATATGAGATCCATCAGAAAAAGCGTACGATTAATTCAAACCAGTTCTGCTCGAAATTAAATCAAATAAAGGAAACATTTGTCTAATGAAAATCTGAACTAAATAAACACAAGACTACAGGTGGTTTCATAGCTGACTGGGCAGAACTGCTACAGACTAGCTAAAAAATCTTCTCCAATCCGTTGTATTTAACAGATACTGAACTTTTAGATATCCATTAATCTCGGACTTTCACCCAATTCTCTCGATGAAAATATATCAGTTCGCTAGAAGAATGCAAAATATAAGTAAAACGGTAATTTGCTGAAAAATAAAAGTTCTAGGGGGATGGAATTATGAATACTGTGAAAAAAAACGTTAAGTGGGGTATTAAATAAAGTTAATGTTGAAATAATACTGATGTATTTTATTTTAATTTAAAAACAGGATGAGATTTCACTCACTCAGTTCACTTACAGAAAAGAAGAATTTCATTGATTGATTTTAACGGCATGTTAATTCGTCTAGGGTTATTTTTTGCTTAGAGGCTTGAAAATCGCATTTATTTTACGTTGATATTTATATTTTTGAGTAGCTTTTTCTTTCTTTTTTTTTTTTTTTGTCCATAGTTTTGATATGAAGTATTCCAATATAATACAATTAATTTGCACACATTGTATTGCTGGAAGTACTCCTATTTGATAGTAGTAATTTATATAGAATTATGTAGTTTACATTTTTTGTGGAGTTGTTTCTTAGTTTTTTTTGGGGGGGGTTGTTTTTGTTTTGTTTTGTTTTGTTGTTTTTTTAGAGAGAAAGAGAGAGAGAGAGATTTTTGCTCTTTTTCCCCTCTCAGTTACAGGTTATCAAGAATTCCTAACAGAACTATTTTATCGATTGATGGGATCCTAACAGGTACGACTACCCCGGGTCAGAGTGGACCTGGGAGTAATGACAATAAAGATGTAATCCACACTCTCCCTATCTCCAGCACTAGAGCCATACATCAGATTGAGTTTAATGTCATACTCAGTA
>OY757916.1:62303317-62373317 GCA_963585895.1 Sepioteuthis lessoniana | reverse complement strand
ACGATTACGCTATGGGGACTTCCCTCTGACCACTTGGTTCATAGTCTGAATAGTAATTTAGTTTTACACATGACTGGTGAACTACTTTGTTCCTCGTCTGAATGAGCGTTTGGTTCATAGATTCACGTACTACTTCGTTCATAATCTGACTGACGATTTGGTTCATAGTCTGACTGGTTACTTAATTTATAGTTAGACTGACCACATGATCCGTAGTCTGACTGACTACTTGGTTTATAGTCTGATTTATGACTTCACAATCAGATGGACAATTTAGTTTACAATCTTGGGGTGTCCCCGTGGTGTAATGGTTAAAGCGATGGTCTGCAAAAATCGTTGCACGCGAGTTCGAACTCCAGTCGCGCTATTACGTTCACTTTCGGACAAATACCCTCGGGAAAGGTTATAAACCCCCTTATCCTCCCAGAAATAGTACCACCACTGTTCTTCTAGGAGAATGGCTTTGACATTAGATAACCCACGAAGGTTGATATGCCATTAAACAACCAAACCAAACCAATTTACAATCTGACAACTCGTCTGACTGACAACTTGGTTCATAATCTGACTGAAATCTTAATTCATCGTCTAAAAAATCACTTGGTCCATATTCTAATTGATTGCTTAATTCTTAGGCTGTGTGACCACTTGGTTTATCATCTGGTTAACCACTTAGACCATTTTTAACTCGGGGTTCAATCCCAGGTCAAGTCATACAAAAGACTCAAAAATGGTACTTGATGTCGCCTTGCTTAGCACTTAACATTTTTAACATTTTAAGATAAGGATTAAGGGTAAAGTGGAGCAATCCATGGAATGGAATTGAACCCTCCCTTTCACCTCGGTGTTGTAGCTATAGAAAAGGGAGCCTTCGGGTCACTCTTTACTAAGGTCGCCAACTTTACTTATGTCTGAAAAAATTATCATCTATCAACTGGCCAATATAACTGTCTACTTGATAACAGTTTGGTTCATTGACCGCTAAACTTAATATATGTGTCTGACTAAAATAATTGATTACCATCTAAAGAAAGGGATCAATTAATTGGCTGATGGACATTTAAGATCAATAGAATGACTCAAATCTCCAATGAGTGTCTTTCTTTACGTAATTTAGAAGATATTGAAACTAAATAAATAAAATAATTTTATGACAAGACTTTTGTTCGACGGAATATTTTTCCTCAGCTGCGTACGGACTACTTTGGGCTTAAACACTACTAACTTAAAACGTTAACAGCCTCATCACTCATCTTGTTGTATGTTGAGTATTGCTTCTGATGTTATCATAATAATAGTCATCATCATCATCATCATCATCATCAAGTTGTACTAAAAGTACGGAGTCTCATGAATCCTCCATCGTCTCTATCGTTCATAGCCACTGGTATGTCCTCTAGACTTCATTTGGTATTCGCACAGAACTGATATATATGTCTTTGCTGGTCGGCAAGCACTGGTTGGCTCATGTGTAGAAGTCCATCGGAAAACGTCACCTATTAGATTGACTTTACTTCTCCGGCAGTGCTCGGCCAGTATCTTTCGTCTTACTTGTATAGTTTATAAGATGGGAGGCAGGTCGCCGTATAGGTGATGTCTTTCGGATACTGCTTTAAGGATTTGTTCAAAAAAGCATGTACCATTCTTTTGTAATTACCGTCAATATTTTTCTCACAACGTTTCTTTATAGTCTAAGTGGTGCAACCAAACAGTAGTAATGATACAACCACAGCTTGGTAGAAATCGCATTTTATTATATCAGAAATATCAGATCTCCATATGATTGATAACCTGTTAATGGTGATCCACGTCTTTTCCATTTGTATGTTGACATCGCTTTCAGTAGATGAGCTCTTGCTGCCGAGGCATGTGAACTGATCAACTAATTACAGGAACTGGCTCCATCTTGTTAAAAACACATCAACTCTGTTTTATCTGCGATCAGATTTCCTTGATTTCATTCCATGTTATATAAAAAATAAATGATAACGTGCTAGACTAAGTAGCTTTCTAGCAGCACTGCCAAAATGTACGTGACATGATGGTTGCACTGTTTGTTACAAATCACCAAAATAACAGAATGTGTAAAATTCTTTTCGACAAATTTAGTTCCGTAAATTGCTGAGTACAAGTCGATCTGTTATATAAGTCAACCTCAAGATTTTTTACTCAAAATTCTTGGTTGAATCTGTATCTGCTGTATAGGTCAACCCTCAAACATACAATTGGCTAACGAATTTATAAAACACGTAATTATTACATACCAAAGACTTTAAAAAAAATGGAACTTGATACCACCTTGCTTAACACTCAGCATTATAAGGTACGGTTCAAGGGTAAAGTGGAGCAATCCTGGGAATGGAGTAGCGCCCTCCCCTACACCTTGGTGTAGTAGCTATCGAAAAGGGAGCCTTCGGGTCACCCTCGACTATGGTCGCTAACTTTACTTACTTTATATTTAGATGAATTCACAATTCTGTGAAGTAATTGCTCTGAAAAATCGCATACTGCAGTTATCTGAACGGCTTCCAGCATGCTGTGACGTTTCGGTTAACGTTTACCGTATTTACCCAACCCCTCCGCTCGGGAAGGATATGACACAAGGTCAATTTTTAAGCGGAGTTGAACAGGTTTGAATTCAGAGTTTTCCTTCTCCTAGACTAGTTGCCTCCCCAATAGTCTGTCCTACTATTTACCCATAGCTGGAAGGAGAATTATTGAATTCATACCTTTCCCAGAAATTTTCAGAATGTATTAGTGCTATGTGAAATGCAATCAGTCTCGTCTAGGATTTGAACTCGTGTCGCCGTGTCCATTTCCTACGACGATAACCATTACACCACGGGCACCTCCATGACGTTTACAATCAGTGAATTAACTTTTGAAAACGGTGTGAGATATAGAATCGATATAAAGTTTAATTTGTGTTACAGTTTTATTATTCTATAATCTGTGATAATTTGTTAAGTACTTTCACCAAACACAAGTTTAAGTTGGAAATGTTTGTGTCAGTCATTTGTAGTTACAATAATTATTGTATATCGATTGTTAGGACTACCATTCCTCTGGCTGAACACTCTCTAGTAAAGATTTGAATTTTAGCCCTGCTGTACAAGTCAACCGCTAGTTTTGTGGAGATTTTTTTCATACTAATAATGATAGTAATGACTGACAAACGACTTCAAGAAAAAATGACTAATTTGTAAATCACTAAGATAATAACCATGACTAAAACAAAAGATGGGGAAAATATTACAAGTTCTAGGTTGGTTGGTTGGTTGGTTGGTTTTAAAGCATGTCAACCCTTGGGTCATTTACAGACCGTTTTTAAGCAATTATACGGTTTCAGATAACTCTTCCGATTGGATGATAATTTCTTTTCACATAATTACAGAATGATTTCAAGAGAGTCGCTTGCGACATTATGTTCATCGTTATAGGAAATGGAATTGGGAATCTAAGTTCCTATCCTGGACAAGATAGTTTGTATTTCACTTCGCGCTATTGCCCTTGAGAAAGGCATGAACCCATCTGATATGTACCTCACCCCTATGGATAAATAGTTGGGCAGACTGGGGTAGTTAGCTTTGCTAATGCAGCCGATCTCAGAGAATAAATTCTCCAAAGAAAAAATTGACCTTCTGTCGATAGTGGAGAGGATGGGGAAAAATACAGTATGGAATGATTGTTTGTTTGTTTATTTGGGTTTTATGGCATATGAACCTTTGTAGGTTATTTTATACCAAATCCATTTTCATACAAGTAAACAATTCTATTCAAACAATTCAGTTTACATAATTACGCAGTTTAATTCTCAAAAACATTTCTATTTCAAACTATTCAGTTTAGTCAAACAGTACTAATTAAAACAATTCAGTTTAGTATGAGTATAGTTGTTTACAAAGAGTTAAATGTCAAAACAGTTCTATTTCAATCAATTCAATTTAACGTAAGTACACTTTCAATGTAAAAAACAAATCTATTTCAAACAATTCAGTTTAGCATATGTACGCAGTTTTAATTTCAAAACAGTTCTATTTCAACTAATTCAGTTTAGCATAAGTACACAGTTTAATTCTATTTGACCCATAGATGGGACCCTTTCAGGTGCTAAAACTCCGGGCAAGCGTGGAATTGCGAGCGATGGCAATAAAGGGTACTTCCCCAAAGCTCCAGCATTACTAGAACCTCACCATCAGATGATTTAGTGTCAAATTCTGGACAATCGTGGGGGGGGTCTTACCCCTCTGCAGAGACGCAGTTGATGTATTATACAGCCCCATCCGACAGGGCAAAGTATTAAATGAATTCATTCTACTAATGGATATTGTAACATGTAAGATAAGCGTTATAATAATTACTATTCGTAGAAGTTGAAGTCTGGTTGGTTGGGTTTTTATGGCATATCAACCTTTGTAGGTTATTTAATGCCAAATCCATTTTTATGAAAATAGTTCTATTTCAAACAATTCAGTTTAGGATAATTACGCAGTTTAAATGTAAGTACAGTTTAATTGTGAAAAACATTTCTATTTCAAGCTATTTCGTTTAGTCAAGCAGTTCTAATTTAGCTAATTCAGTTTAGTATAAGTACAGATTTTGTTTACACACAGTTGAATGTCAAAACAGTTCTATATTGAACAATATAGTTTAGTGTAAGTACAGTTTCAATATAAAAAAACAGTTGCATTTCAAATAATTCAGTTTAGCATAAGCACGCAGTTTTAAATGTAAGTACGGTTTAATAGTCAAAAACATTTCTATTTCAAGCTATTTAGTTTAATCAAACAATTCAGTTTAGCATAAGTATACCGTTAGTTCTATTTAACCCATAAATAGGGCCCCATAAGGTGCGACCACGCCGGGCCAGAGTAAACCTGGGAGCAATGGCAATGAAGAGGTGCTCCACATTCCCCAAAGCCTCCGCATCACTGGAACCGTACCATCAGATTGTTTAGTGTCATATCCAGGACACTTGTTGGCGGGAGGATCTTACCCCTCTGCAGAGGTGCAATCGGTGTAATTGAAATTTGAAGTGAGATTTTGGATTATCAAACGTTTGATTGGAAACAGTAAGGCTGATTTATATGCAGAAAAGCAACCAGTATAATAAATTTACATCAGCTTTACCCCAGTTTACATCCTACCCGTGACAGAGGGGTTAGGTAAATTTATAATCCAAAATTCTTCGTTAAAAATCATGGCTTTTTTAAAAATATTTTCTAAACTCAGTTTAATAAATAAATCAGAAGCCAAACCCAGACAATGAAATAAAACAAGATAAAATAAATAAGGTGAGGATGATGCTGAGCAAGTATCCTTTTCTTTAATAATCCAAAGACTGACATTGTACTTGATGCTTAACATTGCGAATCCACAGAGAGTCAGTCAATTGCACTGCCTTTCAACTACGTCACTCAGCAATCTGTCATGTGACAGCGAGATGAGGGAGATGTTTAAGGGTAATGATGATATTAATTCGCTCATGAGAAACTCGAGAGAAAGAAAAAATTCCTCGGGGAATCTTGAAAGACAAATGCACCGGGACGTTGTCCGCAAACAATGCGGAATGGGCAGCGTCCGTGGCCTGCGCTGTTATTATTTAAATCAAAGTACTTTTGTTCGAACGCGAATTACAAACAATAACCTCTTTGTAGCTTCAGGATGTGACATGTTCATTTTACAACGGAAGAGAAATAGGTCCAGAGTACAGACGTTCACAAAGTGTGCCCACTTACACACACACACAAAGACACAAAGACACCCCCACTCCCATATATATATATATATATATATATATATTCCTACATATATATATATATATATATATATATATATATATATATATATATATATATATATGCGCAGATATTTAAACGTCCATAATGACAAATATACACGTACAGGGCTGTCATAGATGAACGCACACATATATACACGTAGACAAATACCCAACAAAATCTGATGCAAAAATTTGTTGAGATTTCTTACCAGTACGACTGATCGGCGTTCAAGCTGTGCAATGATCTAAGATTTTAGATGCTGATTTTCAAAGCCTTCTCTACTCGAATGATTGACGTCACAAACTATAACTGCCGATGAAGCGCTAGATCTAAAGGTCTGCGGAGTATGGAGTCAACCCTTCTTTGCCAATACTCGCTGATCCTCTCTGACCCGGAGTGGTAGTACCTGTTAGAAACTCCATCTATGAGTCAAATAAATTCATTTACAAATTAGTTTTGTCTAGAGTTTTTTTTTTTTTTTTTTTTGCGTTTTAATGCCATAGCCATCCTAAAACAGCAATGAAACTAAGTAACTCATAACTGGAGAGAGAAGGGGGATCATTGCTTTCCCGAGGGTATTAGCCCGAAAGTGATCAAAATCGACACTGCTGTTCAGCACTTTAACCATTACGTCTCACCCCGTTAACAAATTATTCGTATTTAATTGAAATACTTAATACCAAATAGCTATAAAGGATTTAAACTGGGTATAGTTACGTAAAGTTATAATTGTTTACTAAAAATTATTATTATAATTAGTTACTTGTAAAAAATATAAATGCGTGCAAACCGATAACTATTACAAAATAGAAATAATTACTTGAAACCATATAATTATCTGCAAACAACAAAAAAACCTCTTCAAAAACGACTGTACAACAACTGTAAATATAAACCCACAGTGAACGTATTTCCCAAACCTCTTGGTATAAAATAACCACAGACAGATAGGCATGTTGCTAAAATCAATTATTCAATCATATGGTAGCCATTTTTATTTGGTGCCGTTTCGGTAGCACTAGTCAACATATTGAAGTTCAAAGAAGAAACGAACGAGTTCGACTAATATTTTTCTCTTTGAAGATATAACGTATCGTCATAAAAGTACATGTTTATCTTAGAATAGGTGACAACATTTTCTCAGTAGCCAAAGAGGATTCATTAATAGATTGCAGAACTGAAGGCTGGTGTCAAGAGTTTCAAATAAGAATCTGGTTTTGTATGCCTGTATACTGCAATAACACAGAAAAATAGCACATCGTAGCGAGATTGTTGCTTTCACAATAAGAATAAACTCTTTGAAGAATTTTCTTTGCCAATTTTAGTTGCTTTGTCAATATTGTCGCTATTAGTAGTTTGAAAGAGTATTATCCTCCATATTCATAATTCAGGTATCTTTGTCATCATTATCATTAATAATAATAAAAATCAAGAGTAGTAGTAGATATTGTAGTATGAGTAGTTTTGGTTTGGATTTATGGCATATGAACCATTGTAGGTTATTTAATGCCAAATCGTTTTTATACATATATATTAACTTTATGATTTCTAAACACATTTTGTTGATAACTTTTTAAACGAGCCTGGGCTCATCTTTTGCACACAGTTGAATGATTTCAAGTATTGCTATATAACAGTCACAATTTAACATCAACCACTTGTTTGTACTCGTAGTTTGAAGGTAATTTCATTTTCAAATGAGTTAGAACTAATTTATTTGCACGCTAGTATTGCTGTTGTTTCTACTCAGTTAAGAGGTTTCAATTATTCCCACCTAACTCTACTAATTCTTTTCAATATTAATCATTTGTTTGCACAATCTGAATTGGTTACAAGAACTGCAATTTAACACTAATTACTGTATTCAACTCTATTTATTCATTCGCACGCAGTCAAATCGTTCCAAGTATTGCTATGTTATACTAATAATTCAATTAAGACACACAGTTTAAGAGTTTCAAATATTGCCATTTAACACAAATAATTCTATTCAACATTTATCATTCGTTTTCATACAGTTAGATGATTCCAAGTATTTCTATTTATCACTAACAATTCAATAAAACATCAGTCATTTGTTTGCACTCAGTTAAATGATCAGTTATATTTCTAATAATTCAATTTATCATCAGTCATTTGTTTGCATATTGTTTAAATGTCAAATACTTCTATTTGACCATAAGATATGACCCTATCAAGTGCAACCACTCCGGGTCTGGGTGAACCTGGGAGCGATAGCAATAAAACGTACACCGCATTCCCAAAAGCTCCAGCATTACTGAAGCTTTACCATCGGATTGTTTAATGTCATATCCTGGACACTCGTTGGGGAGGGGTCTTACCCTTCTGCAGAGACGCAGTCGGTGTATTCTGCAGCCCCAGCCGACTGGGCTGTAATCGTAGTAGTTGTAGCATTAGTGGCATAGTAGTAGCTGTAGTTATAATTATGATTTATAGCATAACTTTCTTTTTCAGTTATATATATATATATAATAAAAGAAATTCAAATAAAAAAGTTTTTACATTGGAAAGTGATCGATATGCTCACAGGAAAGAATGTAATAAAGCTAAAATATTCGATTTCTTAACACTTGAAGTCAGTTACTTGATGGTTCACGTAGGGGTAACAATCATCAGACACAAATACTCTCCGGGAATATTTCCGTTTGACGATTGTGTACTTCACATGTAACTTTAAGCAACGGACTTTAACAGTTCATTATATATATATATATATATATATATATATATATATATATATAAAATGTGTTAAGAAATCATAAAGTTAATATATATGTATAAAAACGATTTGGCAGTAATATATATATATATATATATATATATATATATATATAACCATTTGTTTCTTGTCATTTGGTTTTGAGTTGTTTTGGTAATCATTATAGTTAATAATTTTGATTGGTATTTTTCTTCATGCTTCTAATTCTAGTCATTTTTTTATTTGTAACTCACTCGGCTCGTTATTGCTCCGGTTGCGAGGAAAATACTCTCTGAGAATAAAAGAATTCCCATTTCCATGTACAGTATATAAATAGCGTACAATATGTGCTTACGCTCATCCTACCCATTATAATTTTTCAACTCTCTATTGATTTTTTCCACTTGATTGCTTATTTCTAATATATATTCCAATAATCCGATCTTTGTTTGCTTGCAAATTATCTTAACATAAGAAAAATATCACATCGTTGCGAGATATTTAATCACAATTTGTATTAAAATGGTTTTAGAGAATAAAACGATTTCCAAACTAATTTTCCACTTGATAACGATAGACTAGAAATCACCGTTTGTGATCACCCCTCTCATTGTAATTTCTCAAGGGTGATAACTATCATATGTTCTTTATAGATTTTCCTCACCTAATTATTTGTTTCTAATAATAATCATAATATTCTTCGTAAGTTTGCATTTTAACTTACAATTAGAAATGGCACATCATAGCGAAATTTTTGTCACCACATTTTGCATTAAAAGGGTTTTCGAGAATAAAGAAATTTCGAATCCAATTTTCAACTTAATGTGAAGTTCTGTGCTTGTGTTCACCCTGCTAATTATAATTTCTCATGGGTGATAACAATTAGATACTCTTTATAGATTTCTTCCTTATGTTTGCATTTTGCCTTAACATAAAAAAATGGCACCTCATAGCGGGATTTTTAATTGCATTTTACATCAAAATTGTCTAAGAGAATAAAGTGATTTCCAATCCAATTTTCAATAAATTGATAATATAAAGTTCTGTGTTTGCACTCAAGCCGGTCATTATAATGTTTCTATGGCAACAGCTATAAAATAGAGTCTATGGACGACTTTGCTTAATTCATTTACTTGTTAATGATTTATGATATATTCTGTTGATTAGATTTGATTCACGCAAAGACCACTGATGGCGTCTTTATGCGAGTACTAAAAAAAAAAAAGAATTAGTATTTATGATATATACGATATATAATCGTCGTTTGGGATACAGAGTAATATTAATGCTTTGTGATTTGTTGTGTTTTGTTTTGTTTTGTTTTTCGTTTGTTTTTTTTGGGGGGGGTTGTTTTCTGTTGTTGTTGTTTTGTTTTGTTTTGTTTTTTTTTTTGCTTTTAAGCCAAGGAAAATCTGAGTGTTTAAATCAAAAGAGCAAAAATTTTGCAGCCAGTGACCCATCATCTCGTAAATTGTCCAAGTAAATGAACAAGATAGGATTGGTACTTCAGGTGAAATAAAAACGAATTCACTAACAACGTTCTCCTATGGTTCCTACACATGGACACACCAGTGTTGGCCGACCAGAAAAACTTGCATTCAACGGCTCTGTGTGGATACTGGATGCCGTATAGAGATCCTACTAAGAACGATGGCCGATAGGGATGGGTGATGAGAGAGAGAGAGAGAGAGAGAGAGAGAGAGAGAGTCAGAGAAATCTCTGCTTTCGGTATTCCTTGATGATGATGATGATGATGATAATGATGATGTGTATTTCAAGCCATTATATGGTTTCATGTAACTATTCCTGTTTAATCAGGAGAATCAATTTTTTGCACAAAGTTGTAGTTTAAAGTTTCAATTTGATACTAGTAATGTGCACACTATTTTATATAAGTGACAAATTTACTTTCATCAGCTCTGTATGGACACTGGGTGCTGGCTCAAGGACTTACCAAAATTTATAGCCAATAGGGACGGATGGTGAAAGAGAGTAAAATAAAATTTTGCTTTCAGTATACCTTAATGATTATCATCGTCATGAAAAAGTATCTGATAAAAAAATGATTAATAAAAATTGATAATCCTCAAAATAAAATTGAAAGTCTCGACTTTTACACGGGTATAGACGGAACGTTAAATTTTGTTTTTAAGTGCTTGGTCAGGTGTTGTTTTTTTTTTTGTTTTTGTTTTTGTTTTTTACGATTTTATTATGACTGAAAAAAAATGAAGATGGAAAATAAATTTATTTCATAACTGTTGAGAACAATAAGCGATAATTAAGGCGGGCCGAAAAAGTTGGCGTTTTTGAAGTGTGTAGCAAAGGGATAAAATTGCATCGTTGATATTTCCACTTCCGACAACTGACATAATCGCCTGAAGTGATAATGTCAATTTTCACGATTGAAGGGATTCGTTTAAAAGACATTAAATCATTTTGAAATGTCATCTATATGAAATGAAAAGCAACAGCGCATGCCTTTTTCTTATTCTCTTTAAACCGTTTCATTTCTATGCATACAAATGAATACATACTCCCCACACATATATATTTATGTGTGTGTATGTGCGTCTTGGCATTTGTGTGTGTATTCTACACACACACACACACACACACACACACATACGTATATCTGAGTATCTGTATTTGTGTGTGAGTTACACGAACATACACACACACACACACACACACATATATATATATATATATGCTGGTCTGCATGTCTGTGCGTGTATGTTTGTATGCGTGTGTGTATGAGTGTGTGTTTTTGTCACTGTTCATGGATGTGTACTCAGGCATTTGCCTACATTTGAATGTTAGGATAACATTGGCATGAATATATATATATATAGGTATGCAAACGTACTTATAAGTAAAAACCATACAGGTATATATATATATATATATATATGTGTGTGTGTGTGTGTGTGTGTGTGTGTGTGTGTGTGTGTGTGTGTGTGTGTGTGTGTGTGTGTGTGTGTGCAAAAATCTCGAGACAACTCTATCATTTGTAGATTTCTAGAAGGCATTTGATTTAAGACGGAGAAAATCCTTCTAGCATATGGTCTCCCCAAAGAAACTCTTGCCGCTATAATGACGCTTTACAAAAACATGAATTCTATGTGTCGCACACCCGATGGTGACACTGACTTCTTCAACATAGTCCCATAATCTTGTCATGGTGGTTCAATTCGCAATGTAATTTCTCTACTTATAAAAGAAAAAATACACATCTATATCATTGCCTTTGAGGTAATGATAATTTTGCAGATGCATATTTCTAATCCTCCTAGGAAGACGTGGCCCTGGAGGTGACCGTGTCCTCTGTAAAGAGTAAGAATGTAACTTAAAAGATACACTCAGGTTTATTGGCCGCGCAATTATCATGACTAGATAATTTGGCATCCCTTGCGTGCGATATAAACTGTTGGCTCAGTTGTAGAGTTTCGACTCTGCAATCTGTGGTCGCTGGTTCGATCTCCAGTGGTGGAGATCACGGTATGTTGATGAAACCTAATAAGGTCGAAACAGCTGTCCAGTGTTTCCGTATGTCGTGCGTAAGTGTTCGCCGGGTTTTCTGGTCTTGGTGGTTCAATTCACAATGTAATTCCTCTACTTAAAAAAGGAAAAAATATACATATTCCCAGGAATGTTGCACCACATATCTTTATAATCTGCCTAGATTACGTACTATGAACGTCTATAGAACTAAGAAAAGAAAACGTTATCAGTTTTCTAATGAAAGAAAATGGTTTCAAATTCTGCTTTTTAGTAGACGATACCCCGCAGAAAGAATGACAGATGCAGACAGCGCAGATGATCTAGCAAATACACTTCACCAAGCCGAATCGCTGCTGCAAGGCCGAGAATAGGCAGCGGAAAGTATAGGCCTTTACGTGGACGCAAACAAAAATAGTTCATATTTTTTAAAGAAGATGCCCTCTCCACTTTGGGTGGCAAGCCTCTGAAATTTGTAGACTTGTTCACATTCCTCAACAGTAATATCGCATCCCCTGAAAGTGATGTCAACTTACGTATAAAGAAGCTCTGCTATTGAGAGGTTATAATATGGAATCTCTCTAAGATAAAGTGAGATTTTTTCCAAGCTGTGACTGTGTTGATACTACTGTATGAATGCACCTCCTCGTTTCTTACGAAACGCATCGTTTCAAGTATAATAAATGATAGAATATTCCTATTTGAACCATGAATGGGACTTTAACTGGCACTGCCACTTCGGGTCAGAGTGGTTCTGAGAGCAATGGTAATGAAGGGGTAATCCAATTTCTTCAAAGCTCTGGGACAGGAGCTTCACCATCAGATGCAGTTTACTGTCATACTCAGGACACTAGTTCTATTTGAACCATAAATGAGACCCTAAAAGTTACAACTACTTCGAGTTAGAGGGGTCCTGAGAGCAATGATAATGAAGGAGTACTTCAATTTCTTCAAAGCTCTAGGACAGGAGCCTCACCATCAGATGCAGTTTAGTATCATATTCAGGACACTCATTGGGAGAAATCTAGTCGGCGTATTCTACATCCCCTGCCAACTGAACTAAAGCTAGATAGTAACTATATAAGAACGCTGCATGCTATTTTGAACAAATCTTGGACGTAGTATCCCACGAAACAACAGCTGTATGGCCACGTGCCTCCCGTCTAGCAAACCATCCAAATAAGAGAAACAGTGCATACTTGGGACTATTGATGAACTGACGTTCTACAATGGACTCCTTTGCATGGTCGAACCAGTGCTGGCCGACCAGTAAGAACTTACATACATCACCTCAGTGAAGACACTGGATGCAGTCTAGAGAGCCAACCAGGAGTGATGGACGATAGGGACAGATGGTGAGAGAGAGTCAGCTGGACTTGATGATGAAGATGATGAGGATTAAGATATATGCAACACTTTTTTAGATGAAGATTTATTCTTCTTTGTTTAAATCTTTATTCATGAATACGATGCAAGCCAATTTAATATAAATAAATTGCCTACCAACAACAATAGCTGTTTACCCAGCAACAGTGGTGAGGCTCCAGTTCTGAAAATCTGGAGAGTGTAGCAATGTTAGCGGGGCATAGAATACGCTGATTGTGTCACGCTTCAGATTGGTAAGACCGCCCCCTAAAAAAAAGGTATCTTGGATATGACACAAAACGGTATCTGGTTGTGACACTCAAGTACTGGATCTCTGAGTAATGCAGAATACTGCTTCATTGCCATTACTTCCCGGTCCACTCTTATCCACACCTGTTAGTGACTCGTCTGTGGGTCGAATAGATCTTTTCGGAAATTATTAATATTAGATTGGAATACTTGAAACCATATAACTGTGTAAAAACCAATTATTATTATTGAATGAGATAGTAGATTTATCATCATCATCGTCACCAAGATGTGCTAACAGCACGGATTCCTTTGACTCTTTCTTTACCTACCCATCCCTATAAACCATTCAAACCATTTAGATTACTTTTAAAAAAATAAGCTCGGCATTAGATAGCCCAACGAGAGATGACACACTGTAGATCTGCTGGCAAATTATTTGTATTAGATAGGAATACTTCATGTCGAATAAAAGTGCGTAAAAAAGGAAACTGCACAAAAGATGTAAATATAACATATACAATTCCCTAACCTTTATGCATAAAGTGACACAGACATGTTGACATGCCGTTTTAAAATCAATTAACCAATCACCCAATCAATCATCTGGAGAGAGAGAAAAAGTCAACCATTTGTTGCCATTACTTCCAGGTCCACTCTGAACCGGAGTGCTTATACTTTGTAGGTTTTAATCAATGGATCAAATAGATGAGTTTGAAAATTGTTCGCATTGTTTCCACGTCTGGAAGTAGAATTTTTGTTGAAACATGAAAACAGAATCATTGAGCAGTTTGAAAATCCGTCAATCTCATCAGAACGACAAGAACGTTCCCTAAAAATGAAAATTTATGAATACAAAATAATGAAAGCCTCGCACTAGGTCAGTGGTGACACATTCAGGTCAACTGGAGGGAAACAGGTGACCACGTGACATCATTTAGAATAACAAAATTACTGCAAACAAACAAAAATCAGAGTGCAGAACAAAATTGGGGGGAAAAAAGAACAAAGACGGTCTTTGTCAGAATAAAAAAAAAATTCTTCCACCCAGTATTTAAAAAATGCAGCGTTTGGGAGTAATTTACTTACTGTATTATCTCTGTATATATATATATATATATATATATATATATATATATATATATATATATATATATATATATATATACATATATAATCTCTGTGTGTACGCACGCGCAAAGGCAGATGATTAAATGCGAAGTTTGACACAATTGCTAATTCTAATTCTAATTTTGAATTCTTATCTGTAGTTTTCTTTGTACAGATTGGCCCATAAAAGATTGACAAATGGAAAAATTTAATCAAGTCTTTTAAATCATAAAATATAACCTGAAGGAAATATATTTTTAACTTTTTGTAAAAAATGATATTTTCTGGATGACTTCTATTTTCACAGATACAAAGATACACTCTAATTCGAGCACTTTGCATAACTTTCCTCACGGTTCCTGTGATTAATTCTCTTATATTTGCATAAATATCATTCTTGAACTATTGCAATGTCTTAGGCTTATTCCAATATTTCGTTCATTTGTTAAAATTTTTTTTTACTAAAATATGCTTCTCCGTGCATATCAGTCATTCTTCTGTAGATTTCGCATGGCTTTCACTTGTCAACCTCTAAAAATTTGATGACAGACCTCTGTTCAAGCCTGGAGCACTCTGTTTGGTGTGTCACTATTTTAAACAGTCTCAAAACAAGTATTTTTGTTTGAGTAAAATACTTTTTGGTTTAAACAACAGCTAAATAATTGACGAAAAACATACTGAAAAAATCTACTTTGCTTTTAAAAAAAAATCCCTTTATTAAATATCCTTGTGGTCAGTTTCAAGCAGGGTAAATTTTAATACGAGGATTTATGGTAAATCTATAAAACTTAATTTCATTTTCAGTTCATTATCATTCATTTCAAATTAGTATTTTTTCAGCTTAATTTCTTGTTTATTCAACACAGGTTTTTTTAAAACAGTCTTTGCATTCAAAAACTGTTAAGAAATCAGTATTTATCGAGATAAAAAAAATGTCAAATGATAATTTGAACACACATCCCATACCGCTGGTGTGTCGTCTGTCACGGACGACGCCTTAACGAAAGTTAAGGTAACTGAAATCATCATCATGTCGTGCTGATAACACGGATTTCACTAACTCTTCTCTCTCTCTCTCTCTCTCTCTCTCTCTCTCTCTCTCTCTCTCTCTCTCTCTCGCAACTCGTCTCTATCGTTCGTCACTTCCGGTAGGTCTTCTCGGCTACATCCTGTGTCCACACAGAGCTGCTGTAGGTAAGTTCTAGCTGGTCGTCCAACACTTGCTCGTCCGTGTGAAGGGGTCCAGAGGCAAACGTCGTTTATGAGTTTCTCTTTACTTCTCCAGCAATGTCCACAATGTCTTGTTCGTTGGACTTGGATAGTTTTAGAGATGGAAGGCAGGTGGCCGTATAGCTGTTGAGTTGTGGAATGTTGCTTCCAGGATTTGTACAATACGGAGTATTCTTGTGCATGTGCTGTCAAGCTTTTTCTCAATACACTTAGCCAGCGTCTATGGGGTGCATCCATATAGTAGTATATATACGACCGTTGCCTGGGAAAAAGTGCGTCTTATTTTATCGGACAGGTCTGATCACCATATGACCGATAGTCTATCGATAGCCGTCTATGCCTTCGCTAGTCGCGTATTGATGTCGTTTTTAGTAGATGAGACGCTGCTTCCTGGATATCTAATCTCGATTTCTGCGGTTTAAACCCACGGAGATTTAATTATTCACGAATTTGTCATCAATTAAACTGAGCGCACCTCGAGTGTTCAAATGGTTGACAAGCTTGACCAACCAACCATTACTCAATTTGATATGCAATTGAATAAAGAAACCCAAGAAATAACGAACCATTTCAAGTGAATTCGTGTTTTAGACTACGTACCACACTAAGTAAAGCTTAGTAAATAGCAATCGAACAGCGAGGCTCCAGTCCTAGAGCTTTGGAGAAGGTCGAGTACCTCTTCATTAACATTACACCTTGGTCAACACTGACCCGGAGGGCTAGTATCTGTTGGGGTTTCAATCTAGTGTAAAATAGTTGTTCAATAATTTTCTAAAGATAATTTCTATTTGTTATTTGAAACGTTAAGCTGACTACAAATTAATTTGGTTGCTTGGGTTTTATGTCGTATCAAACCTCTTATGTTATTTTATGCCAAATACGATATATATTAAATATGTATGATTTGTAAACAAATAGTCTGAAGGTAACATTTTAAACAAGCTCAAGCTTATTTACTAATACACAGTTAAATGGTTTCAAGCATTTCTAATAATTCTTTTTAATATTAATCATCTGTTTGCACATAATAGTTTCAAGTACTGATATCTACCACTTTTAGTTTTATTTGCACACATTTGAATGGTTTCAAGTATTGCTAGGTAACACTAACAATTCCATTAAAAAACAGTTATTTATTTCAAACAATTAAATCGTTAAACAGTTCGATTTGACCAATACATAAGAGCCGAATATGTTCTACTTGTCCGTGTCAGAGTTGAACTGAGGTTGATGGTAATGAAAGGGTACTCTACATTCGCCAAAGTTCTAGATGTAATATATAAGTCCACCAAAATATTCAAGATAGGACCAAGATATGGATAAGTGAAATATACATAGGGAATCCCGAAATACACGAAATTAGTTCAGGTACGAAACATTTTATTACCTTTTTGAGTTAAAGGTTTTTCGACATGAGGAGAGAGAGACACAATTTCTTTCTATGCTGACTGTTCGTACATCGTCAGCTCTTGATTCACGGACTCAACAAACGCGCGGCACATTTCATAGACCCCCAACTGGTCTCGCCTCGGTGAGACCAAAAATCGACTACCTTCCTGTAGACTCGAATCTCAACTCCCTCGTTCGGAGTTTAAATCTCAACTGGTTTTTTTTTTCAAATTCCAAAATCCTCAGCGCTTCTGGACATGATGTCATTCACGTCCCCGGTCTCATTTCCTATCTTGGGATTTTATTGTGACATCTCTGATTGTCATATCCGCCCCGCGCACGCGTGAACATCTGTTCTCAATGTGTGCACCTAACTAACCCATGCACTAAGCGAAAGGTTCTCAGCCTAACTAAACCGAAAGGCAAGATATATAAAACGAAATACCTCCTCAATTATATTACATAGAATTAAAGTATCAGCATCAGATGCAGTTTAACGTCATACCCAGGACATTTGTTGAACGGGTTCTTACCCTTCTGTAGAGAGGCAATCGGTGAATCCTATAGTCCGAACCGACTGGGCTTTATCAAATATGTATGATTTGTAAACGAATTATTTACAGGTTATATTTTTATAATCAAGAATTCATTTGCATACAGTCAAATTGTTAAAAGTTCTATTTGACTCATTAATGGTACACTAAAAGGTATTACAACTTCGGGTCTGAGTGGACCTGGGAGTAATAGCAAAAAAAGGTACTCCACATTCCTCAAAGCTCTAGGACTAGAGCCGCATCATCAGATACAGTTTACTATCATATCCAGAACACTTGTTGAATGAGGGGCTTACTCCACGGCAATGATACAGTCGGCAGAATACATTTTTTTTAAATAGAATAAATACTAATTCTAAATAACAGAAATCGAATCTATTTAACTATGTGCAAACAAATGAGTAATATTAAATCTAATGTTAGATTGGAATAATTGCAATATTTAACTGTATAGTTTGTTTTTTTGTTTTTTTTATTTCTTTGGTTTAACCATATCAACCTTCGTGGGATATTTAATGCCAAATCCATCTTTGTAGAATTTCGTGATACTATTTAAACAATAGCTGGGGAATAAGGGGGGTCATACCTTTTTCAAGGGTTTCCCCGAAAGAGAAAACGTCTGGAGTGCTTACCTGGAAGCATTCTAGCCATTACTACCCTCAATTTAACTGTGTGCAAACAAATAAGCACTAAAAACTCGCTTAAGAATAAAGTTACCAAGAAATTATGAAATTACAACTTATATGTATATATAAGTTTTAGCGATGAATTTGGTATGAAATAACACACAGAGGTTGATATGCCACAAAACACTACCAAGTGAACACACAGCAGACGAAAAAACACGTCTTATCAAAGAGCCATTTAAACCGGTTTATTGTCCTTGAAAGGATTTATAACGCTAACAGAATTCCATATAAAAATATCCTCTCACACGAAAAAAAAACATATATCTAAAAAATAGTTTCATCAAAAATTTTTCACTTTTTTATTATATTCATTCATACAACATTGTTACACTTGAATTACAAACCTCAGTCTCTAAGAATTGCAAAAGAGCACGAATACCTAGCAAAAACACGTGTTTGTTTCACAAAAATCCTAATTTATTAACCTGACCAAATCTCGTTCAAATGTTCTTAAATTTTAGTAGTCTGCAGAAACAACTAAAAATTCTACGTTTAATGTTTTATGTGTGTGTGTGTGTGTGTGTGTGTGTGTGTGTGTGTGTGTGTGTGTGTGTGTGTGTGTGTGCTCACGCGCGCGTGTGTGCATGTATGTGAACAGGTTTCAGGAATAAAAATGTCGTTCATATTCTTGTTTTCTTCCTTTCTTGCTTTCTTTCATTCGATTCAAGCAGACGATAAGCTTCCGATGTATTTGCGTTATCGCTTCCTCCTCTCTTCTTTCTCTCGCCCTTTTTTTCTTTCTTTCAGCATATTTGCGTTCTTTTTCTCTCTAAAGTGTCGTGTTTTTTTTTTCTTCTTTTTCTTTCTACTCAATCATAAGGTAATGGTGCATTATTTATCAAAGTAGATGACAGGAAGTAGCCTTCGTTTGAGTCTTATTCTATTAACATCATAGATAATAATGACTATCAGAGTTTCGTCTCAAATAATCTTTAAAAAGTATTAAGAAATAAAGGTGTTTTTTTAACTTTTGTGGGCGGGGGTCTACGTCTCTAGCTCCTGGGAATGCGGGAGGGTGTCAACTGTAGTCTTGAATTGATCATAATGAAAATGCTTCATGTAGGAAATTCATACAACTTAAGGCTATTATATATTGCCACAACTTTTCTGCATTGGTTAACTACGTTTTTTCTTCTCTTCTTCTTAGTGAGATACTTGTTTCAACAGTTTCACTGCAGGCTCGTGCTAATATGTAATGCGAACGTAAACAGACGTTAACACTCAAATTAACATGCACAAATACAAATACTTTCTATCTATCTATCTATCTATCTATCTATCTATCTATCTATCTATCTATCTATTCTTGTTCTTTCTTCTCTCCCGGGCACTTTCTCTTCGTAAATATGTCTATGTATGTGAATATAACGACATGACTGATTAGATGAAAAGATGGAACATAAATTCATACATAATCCGATACACTAGTGTTCGCCAATGATCCCGGAGACTTGGGTTCAATCCCTGGTCGCGTCATACCAAAGACTTTAAAAATAGTACTTGATACCTCCTACCTTAACACTCAGCAATATAAGGTATGTGTTGAGGGTAAAGTGGAGCAATCCAAGGAAAGGAATAACGCCCTCCCCTATACCTCGGTGTAGTAGCTATTGAAAAGGAAGCCTTCTGGTCACCCTCGACAACGTTCTCCAACTTAATATATCAATTATCTTAAACACATTCTCAGTGAACATACAAGCAGGACATAGACTTAAAGACTTCTTCCGTAACCTGGTTTATTCGTGGCGGGCGCTAATTTATAGAGTGTCTTAGGCAATAATAGCCTAAAAGGGCTCATCCCTCGACGGAACTAGTTCGAGTTTTCCATCTCCTAGACTTGTTGTCATATCAAGTTTTAATAGTAAAGTTTGCCTGGAGGGAGAATAATTGGTTTCATAAATTTCCCTTGGGTATTAGCGTCATGTGAAATGCGAACAAACTCGTTCAGGGTTTGAACTGAGGTGCCCGAGCACAGTTCCAGCAGCGATAACCATTACGCTACTAGAACCTCTAACAAATATGACATAAAACATCTACAAACATTGTATCAGACAAAAGTGAACTGGACTTTCACCACACAACATGTATATTAATATAGGTTATTTTAAAATGAATTCAACGGACTTTCTGATTACTTATATTCCAACTATTTACGTTGTGTAGTGGCTAACGAGCGGAATTGCGTCATCGTAGTAAGCGAGTTCGAAATACTGTCACTCTAACGTAATACGTTAATTTTCGGACAAATACCCTTGGGTAAGGTATGAATTCTATTTTTCTCATCCAGTTAAATAGTATGAATATTGTTCTTTGACAAGAATGGCTTTGGTATTAAATAACCCAAGAAGGTTGATATGCCATTAAATAAAGAAATCAAACTTTTTTCAATATCGTTAAAAAATGAAGTTATTTACAATCAGCGAAAATAACTCTCTAAAAGGTTTTTTTGTGTTGTAAGCTAAACACATTATCGAGAATTTCGGCAATTAACAAAGATGGCTGACCTATTCCCAGTAATGTAGCGGGTACTTCCCAATATTATGGACCCTGGTGCCCTGCAGTGTGACCGACAACTAAATTTTTAATACGAGAACTCTCGCGGTAAGTGTAAAAGTCGGATACACACGAGATTAGGGAATTTTTAAATAGGGCAGTTAATTCGTTATCGGGAAAGCACAAATAATGACTTAATTTAGAGGCTATCGAAACCACCCCTTTCTCGAGGTAAGCCTCTACTTTCCGAATGGCAAACAAGGTAAAGTGATTATCACTAGTGCTTACACGTGCTATCATTCTGCCAACTATTGTGGTATACCAGGGACGAGACTTTTTGTCAAAATATGTAGTTGTGAGAAAAAATGCAGGGAAGAGAGCACATGCATATATCATATCGTTCCATCATTCAATTTTATAAATATATACATCTATGTGTTTATCCACCCCTTCGCCTTTCGCCTTGTGCAGAATGTGACACAAGGTCAATTTAAGTGCAGTAAAGCTGGTTTGAATTGAGAGTTTTGCTTCTTGTCCGGTTACCTAACAAAGGCAAGAAAAACCAGTATGTCCTTCTATTTACCAATAGATGGGGAAGAATAGATGGATTCGTGCCTTTCCTAAAAGTATTAGTGTGAAATGAAACGCAAATAGTCGTTTCAATTTCATTCGACGATAACCGCCACACAAAGCGCTCCTCCTGACATGGAGTTCTGAGGAGCGTGGAGTTACCAACTCTGACCTGGAGTATTAGTAATTGTTCATCAAAAAGATCTGTCTGAAAATTATTAATACTGGAAAGGAATAAAGTAAAGTAAAGTTGTCTCCCTTTAGTCGAGGGTGACCAGAAGGCTCCCTTTTCAATAGCTACTACTCGGAGGTGTTGGGGAGGGCATTACTCCTTTCCCTGGATTGCTCCACTTTACCCTTGATACGTACCTTATAGTGCTGAGTGTTACACAAGGTGGCATCAAGTACCATTTTAAAAGTCTTTGGTATGACGCGACCAGGGATTGAGCTCAGGTCTCGCGAACTACTCGCGCACACTCAACCACAAACCAGATTCTATTCTAAAAAATAAGAATCATATAATTATCTTGGATTTTAAGATATAAATGGATCATCTAATATCGACCGGAAGTGTTAATTAACAAGAAAATATGTTCTTGTCATTAAGTGGATTTTGCTGTTTCAGCAGACCAGAGACTTAAAATAGAAGAAGCGAAAAGATTGACTAATACTTGGCCCTTGCCAGAGAACTATAAGAAACCTGTGGATCATGAGGGTACTGGAGATACTAATTGTTGTTGGTGCACTTGGAATGGTCACCAAAAGACTGAAAAAAAGACTGGAGGAATTGTGTATTCGGGGGAAAATCGGGACCATACAGACCATAGCAATTTTATGATCACTTAGAAGTCACTTGCTGTCACTCAATCTCCAGTAAAAGACGCCAATAAAAACTTGTGTGAAAAACTCGACAGAAGTAAAATGATAATAACAAGTGATAGAGTATTAAATATCAGTACGAGTACATCCCGGTACATACACACTCATGCACACACACACACACACACACATAGAGACATGAGATCGCACACACATGGCAGGCTTGTCCGTTAACAGTTTAGCGGGCTGACCTAATACATGTGATCACAGTGCCTAAAGGTTAACAGAGATACTGACGAATTGGGTGACGTGCGACCATCTTCACGATTTGATGTCTTTCGCTCGTGAGGGAACCCGATACCCCAGGCCCAAAATTTGTTTTTTATTCAAATAATGAAAGAAAAACAGAGAGTGAGAGAGAGAGAGAGAGAGAGAGAGAGAGAGAGAGAGAGAGAGAGTAGCAAACGCTGTCGATATAGTGCTGGTTGGAAATATGAGAATATTGTGCCGTTCGTCACTTATCTATCTCTTCCGTAGGTGTGTTTAAAGGTTTACCATTCGCCCCTATCCATCTTCCCTTCAAAATACGCCTACACCTCCGCCTCCTTCTTTTACTCATACTTTATCCTCCACCTCCGCCTCTTACTATTACTCCCCATGACTTGCCATGCTTTCATTAGACCTCTACCAACTTTTCATTTTAAAAAAGTCCATTCCTTCCTCCACCTATTCAAGCGAGTGTAACGAATGGCTCAAGGCCAGGCCACCTATGATTTCCATCGTCCCCCCCACTCCCTCCCCCTTCTCTCTCTCTCTCTCTCTCTCTCTCTCTGTTTCAATCTGCCTCACTCTGTCCAAATGTCTCTTTACCTCTATTTCTCTTTCGGTCTTTTTTTTCTGGAGCTCTGTCTGATCTTCTATCTATCTAATTGATTCATTCTATTCACCTCTCTCTCGCTCTCTCTCTCTCCGAGTGTGTGCGTGTGTGTGTGCGTGTGTGTGTGCCTGTTTCAATCTCCTTCACTCGCTCAGTCCAAATGTCTCTTTACTTCTTTTTCTCTCTCGGTCTCTCTTTCTGAGTTTCTATCTTTTTAATTGATTCACTCTGTTCACCTCATATCTCTCTCTCGCTCTCTCTCTGTCTTTCTCATTTCTACCTCATTCTTTTTACCTACCTTGATCTGTTATCTCTTGTCACTTATTACATTTATTTCAGCATAAAACACCACAAATGGACCACTCAGATGGGATCTAATTCATTATTCTATAATGAAGATCTGTAAAATCTGCTTACTATCCATTACACGACAACGAGGCGCAAGTTTTTCTGTCGTTCTCTCTCTCTCTCTCTCTCTCTCTCTCTCTCTCTCTCTCTCTCTCTCTCTCTCTCTCTCTCTCTCTCGTTGCCTATAAATGTGTGAGCAAGTGTGTTTTTATGTGCCCATTTATTCAGATTTCCTTTTTTTAATATCTTAATCTGCACACATCTATCTATTTAACAGTCTGTTTTGTTCGGTTCCGTTCTTTATCTATCTATCTATCTATCTATCTATCTATCCGTTTAAACCTTGTTGTTTTAATTATCAACTGAAGTTTGCTTCTTAGCACAAAAGAGTGACTTTCCTTCCACTGCTTGTAGTTCACATCTGAGTAAATACTAAAAGGGATGTCCTCGTGGTGTAATGGTTAAGGCAGTGAATTGGGGAATCGTAGTGCGCGAGTTCGATCACCGGTCGTTTTACTACGATCAATTTCGGACATGTATACTTGGGAAAAGAACGTACCCCATTGTCCCCCTCATCTATGGGTTAAAAACGATTTTAAATGTTGATTTTTAAAAATATTTTGTTGTTTCAATTCTGTATCTTTCACCACATGTAAAATACCTATTGAGTGAAGTATATTTATCTAATAATCTGTGAACTCACATATCCCTAGAACTCCTTTGGAATCAAAAATCAACTTCCAGCATGATTTTCGTAAATCGGGGAAGTATAATTCTGAGTCATTCATAACACATCCCAAGACAATTAGATTAATTAAATAGAGTCTTGATTGATTGCCTTAATTTCTCAGATGAATCTTAGTCATTTTTTACTATCTAGAGTATTCGGACTATTGTATTCATCTTTATTTTTATAATCATAACGTTTCGGCCGATGCTTCCTTCGGCCTTCTTCAGATGTTTAATGTTGAACTCGGGAACCTACACAGAACTTGGAACCGAACCCTTTATTTAATCCACGTGTGTAGATTGTTCTAATTTCGTTAATCCTAATCGGGTACAAGTGTTAAGCAATAGTAAGCATTCCTTGTTATTTACCCGAAGTTGGTATTGAAACTGCAACTTCCTGATAATTTCACTTAAAAGCACTTTAACCAAACGCTGGACACGTAGCGCCTCAGGTATAGGCGTTTGGTAAAAGTGCTTTCCCCAATGTTTTCTTGACATAATTCATGATAATTTCTTAAAAAAACTGCCTTCTCTCGTCAGGATACAAACCAGGGCATTGGATAAAGCTGTTTGCATTTCTCATTTAGTTAAATATATCGGATATAGTTGGATTCATTTAGTTGGATTTATGCCTTTCCCAGGGCATGAATCAAATTATTCCTCCTCCAGCAATGGGTAAATAGCGGGACAGACTGAGCTCTTTAAAATTGGTATGGTAACCAGTCTACGAAAAGGAAAAATATGAATTGGCCTAATGAGTAGAGTGTTGGCCAATGGTCCGGGAGACCAGGGTTCAATCCCAGGTCGGGTCATACCAAAAACTCAAAAAATGGTACTTGATGCCACCTTGAATATCACTCGTCATTATAAGGTAAGGAGTAGCGCCCGCCCCAACACCTTAGAGTAGTAGCTATTGAAAAGGGAGCCTTCAGGTCACCCTCGACGAAGGTCGCCAACTTACTTTACTATTGAATTCAAACCTATTCAACTTCGCTTTAAAAATTGACCTTCGTGTTATAAAATTAATTTGTGGTGATGTTTTATAATTTTGATGTGCTTACGTACAATGTCAAAAAATTACCGTGTGAAACCCGAGACTTTGTTAAGCAGATCTTCTGTAAAAGAGGAATAATGCTTCTTTTTTTTTTAATAAAGACTCACGCACTTTTCTGACTGATTGATTGATTTTAACGGCAAGTCAAACCGTCTTGGGTTATTTTATGACTAAAGGTTAAGTAATCACGTTTATTTTATATTCATATTTATACTTTGTGTACTTTCTTAAGTTTCTTTTTTTTGGGGGGAGTGTGGACGGTCTTAACAAATACTATTGATTCTTAAACGGATCGATTTGATCCATAGATGAGACCCTAATGGGTACGATCATTCCTGGTCACAGATGACCTGGAAGTAATATCAACGATAGGGTACTCCACACTCCCCAGATCTCTGTAACTGGGGCTTCAACATTAGATGTGGTTTAATGTCATACCCAGGACGTGCCATTTTGGTGTAGTCTTACCCCTCTATAGAAAACGCAATCGACCTATTCTAAGCCTCACGAACAGGGCCGTGGGATTCATAAGTTTCATAATCATTTCATACTACATGGATTTCGGCACTTGACAAGCTATGGTGAAAAATGAGCCTAATTTTTTTGCAGCGACAATGATAATGATTCCATTAAAACAAATAAATGTATAGTTCGACAGTTGAGAAAGAAAGAAAGAAAGAAAGAAAGAAAGAAAGAAAATTTTTTTTATTAAAACTAGAAAGAAAGAAGTTTTAATAAAAGCAGAGGAAAAAGAAAGAAAGAAAGACGTTTTCATAAAAGCAAAGAAAGAAAGAAAGGAAGAAAGAAGTTTTAATAAAAGCTAAGGAGAACGAAAGAAAGAAAAAAGAAAGAAAGAAAGAAAGAAAGAAGTTTTAATAAAAGCTAAGAAAGAAAGAAAGAAAGAAAGAAAGAAGTTTTAATAAAAGCCAAGAAAGAAAGAAAGAAAGAAAGAAAGAAAGAAAGAAAGAAAGAAAGAAAGAAGTTTTAATAAAAGCTAAGAAAGAAAGAAAGAAAGAAAGAAATAAGTTTTAATAAAAGCTAAGAAAGAAAGAAAGAAAGAAAGAAAGTTTTTTTATTAAAACTAGTAAGAAAGAAGTTTTAATAAAAGCAGAGGAGAAAGAAAGAAAGAAAGAAAGAAAGAAAGAAGTTTTAATAAAAGCTAAGAAAGAAAAAAAGAAAGAAAGAAAGAAAGAAAGAAAGAAAGAATTTTTTTTTTTTTAATTAGAAAGAAAGAAGTTTTAATACAAGCTAAGAAGAACGAAAGAAAGAAAAAAGAAAGAAAGAAAGAAATTTTAATAAAAGCTAAGAAAGAAAGAAAGAATAAGTTTTAATAAAAACAAAGAAAGAAAGAAAGAAAGAAAGAAAGAAAGAAAGAAAATTTTTTATTAAAACTAGAAAGAAAGAAGTTTTAATAAAAGCAGAGGAGAAAGAAAGAAAGAAAGAAAGAAAGAAAGAAAGAAGTTTTAATAAAAGCTAAGAAAGAAAGAAAGAAAGAAAGAAATAAGTTTTAATAAAAGCTAAGAAAGAAAGAAAGAAAGAAAGAAAGAAAGAAAGAAAGAATAAATTTTAATAAAAGCAAAGAAAGAAAGAAAGAAAGAAAGAATTATTAATGACAATGTAAGCTGCATGTTTTGGGACATGAGAGTTCAAATTCTGCTTGTAGAGTTTGTAAAATTTCGAAAAGTTGTGAATACCGAATTCCCCACGTATGGATGATTAAGAAAATAATAACAGAAGAAACTTAAGCCAATTTTGAATTTAGTTACAAAATGCTAAGTTAATGTGGAACAAAGTGACGGATCTCTTGAGCATTTGATGTGATTTTAATAAAACTCATTCATAAACTGTTTATTTTATTGCATTTAGTTGATTTTTTCTTCATACATTTTTGTGGTTCGCTTAAAAATCAAGCGTCTTTTTGTATTTACTTTTCATCAAGTATGTCGCATGTAAGTTCGTTGGTTAGTAGGTTGGTTGGTTGGTTGGTTGGTTGGTTTTATGAAATATTGACCCTCGTTAGGTTATTTCATACCTAAGTCACTTTAACAATTAGAGTCTCTAATTATATACGCTACAAAACTATCTTTACAAGTACTTCATAATTAGTTTCAATATCAATGTTTTAGGAGCCAAAGTATCAATGTAGTTAAAAGTCATGTCAAATACTATCTCAAACAGATTTGTTGGACCCATAAATGGGACTAACAGATACTACCATTCCAACTTAAATGGTTCTGATATTAACCGTAACGAAATGGTAACTCTTCACTCCCCAACTCTCCAGGACTGGGGCCTCTCTTCATGATACACTTTAGACTCATACGCAGGATATTACTTTTCGTGGTTGGCGGAGAGGCACTTACCCCTCTGCAGGTGATACAGCCGGCTTATTCTAAGCCCCGCCGGCAGGGATGTAAGTAAGTTGGGCTTACTAAAAATGGTGTTGAAGATCAGCAGTTTCTGTTTGCGTTGATGGTGATTATGAGGATGAAAAATGATTCTAATGAGGAGAAGAAGATCATTTCCAAATAAAGAAGTGTTGTTGCTTTCTAACAATGAAAGTAACGGGACAAAAAGAGAATAAGAAATCAGTGTTACGAACCGAGATGATGTCGAAAGAAATGAATATTGCGCTGTCGAATAGTTAAGTTTGGTAACTATAAAATAAGCACTCAGTCACGTAACAAGTGAAGTTATGTTTCGGAGTGAGACTAAACTCTGAGGAATGAAAGATTTTATGGTCACAGGGGGGATCCCATCAGGTGATTGTGGTTAAGTCTATTCCCTAGATAGTGATTCGTTGCTGGCCTAGGAACGGACGTAGTGGTGAATATATATATATATATATATATATACCGGGGTTTGTATTGAGTCAC
This sequence comes from Sepioteuthis lessoniana, assembly GCA_963585895.1. Lineage (NCBI taxonomy): Eukaryota > Metazoa > Mollusca > Cephalopoda > Myopsida > Loliginidae > Sepioteuthis > Sepioteuthis lessoniana. The sequence continues at coordinate 62,344,965 of OY757916.1, read as the reverse complement.
AGCTCGTTTTATTTTTGTCTGCTCACTTGGGCCGATAAGTGTGATTATTGTTGTTATTCTGCACATTAGAGCAGGGACTTCTACAATCACTCACATAAAATATTCCTTCAACATCTTGCGGGATCGCTCCTAATATATTAAAAATAAAAATGAAGCAAAAATCCACAAAGAAACGAACCAAAGGCAATTTAATGAAATTATATAACAAGATTTTATTCGCTAGAAGTGAACGAATCATAGAATGACAAAGAGGATCAAGACAATCTAAAAACAAACAACCGTGAAGTTCGTGGATGGAATAATAAATGTGGACAAATATGTCAGCTTCTTTATGCATGCAATGGTAAAATTATTTACTTATCTCAATTCTGAGGTTTTCTATTTCAGTTCATTGTCTCATCAGTGACTTCACCAATATCTTTTGTTTTTTCTTTGGGTGGGGGGATTCTTCGCTTTTTCTTCATTTTCTGTTGTCTACGGAAAGTCCAGACAATTCTTTTCTTTTCTTCTTCATTTTCTGTTGTCTACGGAAAGTTCAGACAATTCTTTTCTTTTCTTCTTCATTTTTTTTTTATCTACGGAAAGTCCAGACAACTCTTTTCTTTTCTTTTTCATTTTCTGTTGTCTACAGCAATTCCAGCCAATTCCTTTCTTTTCTTTTCAAATTTCATACGTATCTTGCGATTTTCTTCCATTATAATCCCTGTGATCATGAGTGGCTTCAAAAGGAATCTTAGGATCTTCGTTTCTTTTCTTCAAAGACTTTCATCATCTGAACGTGCGGCTGCTGCTCGCTTTCAATGAGTTGGTTCGATTCTTTCTTTTCATCTCCAAGACAATTCACCATCCGCTAAGTTTGAAGATCCTTTACGCACTGATTTTCTCTTCAATTTGTATTTCTGACGCGCGAAAATATATCTTTGACATATGCCATCTTTCATCGAATCAATGGCTTCCATTTTCAAATCATAACGTCGTTTGCTCTTTGCATGCAGACGACCTGGTCCGTAGGAGGGGAATCTAGTCTAGACCTCGTAACCCATTTTCCGATGCAGGTCATGTTTAACTGGCTGACATTATCTAATCAGTCCTTAGCTATGCATGAGAGCAGGAACAGAGTCACGTAACATCAGTATTTCCTGATTTTTTAATCTTACTTAAATGATTTGAGAAGATTTGAGAGGAACTGTCAATTGTACATTTTCTTCTGATAATCAAAATTCAAAGTGATCAATGATTGCCGTTTTTCTTAATAAAAGGATATATAAGTTACAGAGTTGAGAAAATATTCATTATTTCTGTTTATTTAGACTTATTTTCGCAGATAAAGAAAAAGTTAATTTCTATCGCGCAGAGTAGATAGCATTAGTTAGACGTTGATTAATATTGGGCTACTGCTTCTATGGGAGCATCTAATTTACATACGATACACCTACCTGAACCTGGGAGGTCCTATGCCTTTGGTTATTCTTGTGCTTCTGGTTATTCTCGGCAACCTCTGCTGTTTCTCTTCCTGTCTTTTTTGGTTTCTTCCTATGGGTGATATAAGTCTACGTTCATTTTCTTCCTCATCTTTTTCTAAGAGTTCATAATCTCTTCCATGCCCTGCTCTATTTCACTGTCGAAATCGGAGGTCTCCTCCTGCTCTTCATTCCCCAACTCTTCCCCTGTTTCTACGTCTTTGGGTTCGATTCTGGATCTAAACTAATCCGCAAGGGCCAGTAAATGCAGCTCATTTTTCTCTAATATCACCGTGTTGGGCCCTTCTTTTTGTAATTGGAATTTTGCTTTTCTGGGTTTCATCACTTGTATTTTCAACACCATAAGTACACAGTTTAGTTGTCAAAAACATTTCTATCTCAAGCAATTCAGTTTAGTCAAACAGTTCTATTTCAAACAATTCAGTTTAGTGAAAGTATTGTTTTTTTTTTTGTTTACACACAGTTAAATGTTAAAACAGTTCTATTTCAAGCAATTCAGTTTAGCATAAGTATGTAGTTTAAATGTCAAAACAATCCTATTTTAAGCAAATAAGTTTAGTATAAGTACACAATTTAGTTCTATTTGACCCATAGATAGGACCCAATCAGGTGCTACCACTCCGAGCCAGAGTTGACCTTGGAATATTGGCAATGAATGGGTACTCCACATTCCCTAAGGTTCCAGCATTACTATCAGATTGTTCAGGACAGACGTTGTTGGGAGTTACCCCTCGGCGGAAAATCAGTCGGTGTACTCTACTGTCCTAGCCGACTGGGCAATATTTCTTTTTGTAGTTTGAACATATCCTCTGCAGAGCTGGGCAGTTATTTTTATTTCTCTCATGTTCCTTGCCACAATATTAGCATTCGATCAGAAATTTGGTTGTGTTGCAAGTCTCTTAATAATCTTTTTGTTAATTAAAATCTTTAATCAACTCGAGTTGTAAAACTTCTATACTTGCTTCTAAATTCTTATTACTTATTTGTTGCCTTTCACGTATTTTGTGTTTGCGTGATGTTTCCTGCGTGCCTTCGAGCTATCTGAGAAGGATAAGAAAAATCTTTCGCAGCCATGGCTTTTGTTCCTAATTTTCCGAATTCGCAATACTTAGATGCCTCTTTTAATCTGTGCATGTATTCTAATCGAGACTCGTTTGGGTCCAGTCTAATCTCGATGAATTTGGTTCTCTCAACAACAAATCTTTTTTTTTTTTTTTTCATTTTTGTGGTCATATTTTTCTTTGCTATTCTAACAATCTCTTAATAAGTTAATTATTCTAATTCTCTTGGATAAGCTAGTGTCGATATTTTCTTCACGGCTTCACAGCCTGTCATAGCCAGAAATAGGTCTGTGATTTCATTCTCTTCTCCGCTAGCTTTTTCGTCTTTTAATTTATTAATGCTCGCCAACGTTGGGAAACAAGTGATCCATGTTTATATATGTTCCAGTTTGTCCAGCATTATTAAAGCTTTTATCGACGACGCCATTGTTATGATGCGCATATCTTGCAGGGCAGATATTGATTGGTTAACTGGATTAACTAGAAGTCGGTTGAAATTGAGTTATTGCTTTTATTTAATTATTTAATTATTTAATTTACGAAAGATACTGCAAATATATTCTAATTTTTAAAAAATGCTGATTCCATTTTTTTACATAGTTTATTTTATTAAAAAATGGCTGCAATTTTTTTAAAATAGTGTATTTTCTTTAAATTTGATTCTAATTTTTCAAAAATAGTTTATATTCTTATTTTAAAAGGAAACAAAATATCATTGATTACCATTTTTCAAAAGTAATTAATTATCATTGAAAAAAATGGAAACAACATTGATTCCTATTTTTCAAAATAGTTCATTCTTATTCAAAGATGTATATTGATTAACATTTTTCAAAGATAGCCTATTCTTATTTAAAACAAAGAAACTGATTACATCTTTTTTAAATAGTTGATTTTTTTTTTAGTTGATTCATTTCTCAAAAAAATCTATTCGCATATTTTTTTAGTTGATTAATTTTTTAAAAAATAGTTTAGTCTTATTTTTTAAAAACTTAATTCCTATTTAAAGAAATAGTTTATACTTATAAAAAAAGACAAAAAAAAAACTAGATTCCTTTCCTTTCAAGATAATTTACTCGATTTCTTTTTTGTTAAAACGTTTGTGCCTCTTCTAAATCACTGACCTGATTTGTTATAAAAATAAATGACATTATACTCTTTTGCCTTTTAATTACTAATGATAATATTTGCATTTAAATTTGTGTTACCCGTGTCATTAAAGTTGATATATCTCCTGTTTTTTTGAACATTTGGTACTTCAAGTTGAGTTTCACATATTCCATTCAAAGTTTACTGGTATCATTTATTCGTACATTTATAGTTTGTTTTCCAAGAGCAATTAAAAGTATTTTGGTGAATATTTTCTAAGTTTAGGTTTCTATGGTATACAACGAAGATAGGAAGATTGTGCAGTTTCAGTTCTCCAATCGGAGACGGTTTTCTTCAACAATCAACATTCTGAATCCAAACATTGAACATGAGTAACGGTGAAAATTATTCCAATCTTATATGTGTATCTGGTATTTATATGCATCATAATATGATAAAAGGTAATTGAGAATGGTTCTGTGCCGATACTCCGCGTAAGTGTTCCTCTGTTGGGTCTCTCGCAAAGTTGGTCTCCGAAAAGTTTGAGGTTGTTGCTTTATTTCGATGAAAAAAGAACAGAGAAACACATATTTACAATTTGGTTCCTAAGTTATTAATCTTATTTTTAAGCAAGAATAAACAGACAAAAAATGTTGATTCCAATTTTCAAAAATAGTTTATTCTTATATATATAAAAAAAAATTTTAAAAATTGATGAAACTGATTTGTATTTTTCAGAAATAGTTTTTTTCATAATTTTAAAAAAAAAAAATGAATTAAAATTAAAAATTTAAAAAAAGCGCCGATTTTTGTTTTTCAAAAATATTTTATTCTTATTCTTTAAAAAAAATCTGTAGATTCCTATATTTCCAAAAGCAGTTTATTTTTGTTTTAAAAAATTGCTGATTCCTGTTTTCCAAACATAGGTTATTATTTACTTTTTATCACTTGCGATATTTTGGTGTAGTCGTTATCGTCGTAGGAAATGGACACGGCGACACGAGTTCAAATCCTGGACCTGACTGACTGCATTTCACATAGCACTAATACCCTTGGGGAAGGTATGAATCCAATTATTCTCCCTCCAGCTATGGGTAAATAGTAGGACAGACTAGGTTCTTCAGCCTTGGTTAGGCAACTAGTCTAGGAGAAGGAAAACTCTGAATTCAAACCTGTTAAACTCCGCTTAAAAATTGACCGTGTGTCATATCCTGCCCGAGCGGAGGGGTTGGTAAATAGTATCACTTGCGATATTCGGACAATTGTCTTCATCTTCATTGTTATACGCACAACGTTTCGGCTGATACGCCCTTCGGCCTTCTTTGGATGTATTATGTCGAACTCCAGGGCCAACTCAGAACTCAGAACTGAACCCTTTATTTAATCCACGGGGGTTGATTGTTCTAATTCTGTTAACCATGACCGTGAACAGGTGTTAAGATATTGTAAGTATTATTTGTTATCTAACCTGTCCAGCAGGAAATATGTTACACTGGATAAAGTGTTGGTTTGAAGGTGCTTCTGAGTGAAATCATCTTGAAGTCCCAGGTTCAATCCCACATACAGGTAAGATAGCAAAGAATACATATTATAGCTTAACACTTCTATCCGGTCATGGTTAACGGAATTAGAGCAATCTACCCCGGTGGATTAAATAAAGGCTTCAATTCAAGGTTCTATGTAGGCTCCCAACTTTGATATAATAGACCTAAAGATGGCTCGAAGGGTGTATCAGCCCAAAATGTTGTGAGAGTAACAATGAAGATGAAGAAAATTGTCCGAATATTCCAAATGATAAAAATTATTTGGCTTCATCAAAAAAAAATTTTTGCAAATAATACAATATTACAACTATCAAAAAAAAAAAAAGAAAAGAAAAGAAAGCGTTGATTCCTGTTTTTCAAAAATAGTTTATACTTATTCTTAAAAAAAATAAAATTGCTGATTCTTATTTTTCGTAGATAGTTTTTTTTTCTTGAAGAGAAAGAAAGAAATGTAGATTCTTATTTTTCAAAAATAGATGATTCTTATTCTTAAAATGATTAGAAATCAACATTCATTCGTATTTTTTCAAAAATAGGTTAATTTATTCTTTAAACGGGTAGATGATTCCTTTTTTCAAAAGTTTTCACTTGATCGCGGTGACAAAAGAACACTCGAATATGTTGTTTAAATTTGGAAAGCATATCTAATAATAAATTAATAATTCTGACAGACCAGGTCCATGAATTTCCAAATTGCTTTTCATAGAGAGGAAGAAAGTCGCTTCCTTTTCTAAAGAAAATATCGAAACCACTTAAAAAGGGTTTCTAAAACGTTAAACTCAAAAACATACGCCCTCTCTTCAGCACACCTGAAATTCGACTCCCAAACGCAAACTTTCACCTGCTTCAATTGAAAATAACCTTTAACCCTAATTGTTTGCCAATTACAATCACACTTCCGCTTCACTTGGTTGGTTGGTTGGTTGGTTGGTTTATGGCATGTCAACTTTTATATGTTATCTAACGCCAAATCCATTTTTATACAAATAGTCAGTTCTATTTTAAACAATTCCCTTTAGCAGGATTACACAGCTTAATTGTCAAAAACATTTCTATTTCAAGCTATTCAGTTTAGCCAAACAATTCTAATTCAAACAATTCAGTTTAGCATAAGTACAGTTTGAATGTTAAAAACAGTTCTATTTCAAGCACTTCCGTTTAGCATAAGTACACTGTTTAACTGTCAGAAATATTTCTATTTAAAACAATTCAGTTTAGTCAAAAATTTCTAATTCAAACAATTCAGTTTAGTAGAAGAATAGATTTTGTTTACACACAGTTGAATGTCAAAACAGTTCTATATCAAACAGTTCAGTTTATCGTAAGTACAGTTCCATTTTAAACAATTCAGTTTAGAATAAGTACACAGTCTAAATGTAAGTATACAGTTTATCAAAAACATTTCTATTCCAAGCTATTCAGTTTAGTCAAATGGTTCTATTTCAAACGACTCAAATTAGCATAAGTATGCAGTTTAGTTCTATTTAACCCATAAATAGGGCCCTGTCGAGTGCTACCATTCTGGGCTAGAGTGGACCTGGGAGCGATGGCAATGAAGAGTTGCTCTGCATTCTCCAAAGCCCCAGCATCAATGGAATCGCTCCATCAGATTGTTTTGTGTCATATCCTGAACACTCGTTGGGGGAGTTTTACCCCTCTGCAGAGGTGCGGTCGATGTATTCTACAGCCCCAGCCGACCTTCGTACAAATACTCTTGGAAAAAGTATAGAATCCCCTTATCCTTCGAGCCACAGGTTAAATAGAACCAGTACTGTTCTTCTAGAAGATTAGTGTAAGAGTTATAACTATATGATTTATGAGTAAGAAATTGGGTTTAATTTGTCAAATTTTAACAGGTACAAGTACCATTAAACGAAGAAACTAAATGGTTAACAAACTCGTATCACTGATCTTTATAACAGCATAGTGAGTATAATCCTCTCTGGATTCCCAGTTTAGTTTTTTTTAACCAAAGTAAGTTGTGCCCTGTATATCGGGCTTCGAATACACCAACTGCATCCTCTACTGAAGCACAGCAAAATATCCTTAGTATGACATTAGTTGCACCTGATGTAAGGTTCCAGTTGTTTAGCTCTGGAAAATGTGGAGTATTCATTGTCGTTATTATCAGCTCCTCTATGAGGTGTAATACCAGTTAGGGTTCCATCTATGGATGAAATAGGTCTGTTTGAAAATCATTGATATTGGATAGGAATACGTGAAACTATATAACTGTGTGCAAATTATTTGTATTAAATAGGAAGACTTATAACATAAATGAATGCACGAATAAATCAGTATTGCAGATATCTAAAAAAAATTACAATTAAAAGTAAGATTGCAATGGAACTTTTAAATTATGAAAAAAATTGTTTTCTTTATTTAATAGCATATCAACCTTTCTGATGCCGAAGCCATTCTTGTAAAAGAACAATACTGGTACTATTTAACCTAAATCTAGAGGGAAAAGAGGGTTTATTCCTTTGCCAAGGGTAATAGTCCGAAAGTGGACGTCATAATGCGACTGGCGTTCGAACTCGCTAACTACGATGTTGTAGTCCCACAAAGCCACGGGAACAAGTACCTGTTAAAATTTGACAAATTAAATCTGATTTCTTACTCAGAAATCAGCTTTGATGTTTCTTGTCAAAGTTTTGACAATACAAAATCTCTATTCAGATTTTAACTTCCACAGATAGTTATAACTATTACACTTATCTTAATTGATACAAAATCCATTAATAGAGTTGATTGATTGATTGATTTTATTGGCGAGTCAATCTGTCTATGTAGAAGTTAGAAAATTTTGTTCCTTATACGAGTGTGATTATGGTTAATTCACGTTTAAAGCGTTGTATCCAACTTGATCACTAAAGTTTGTTTTTATCTTAATATACTGTATAAATTGGTCAAAATTTGAAGACTTCATTCCTCGTCATAAAAGTTACGTCGACGTTTACACGAGTAATAACTTTGTAAGGTTTAAATTCAGATATAATTGGTTGGTTTGGTTTCTTTGTTTAATGAAATATCAACCTTTTTAGGTTATCTAATGCCAAAGCCATTCTCCAAAAAGAACAGTTGAGATACTATTTAACCCATAGTTGGGAGGATAAGGGGTTTCATAGCTTTCCGAATAGTATTCGTATGAAAGTGAACGTAATACCGCGACTGGAGTGCGAACTCGCTTACTACGATTCCGCAGTCCATCGCTTTAACCAGATATAATTGGAAAGAGTAGGAACCCCTTTTGGTTTAAAAGAAATTAATCCTAAAGGATAATAAATTCGGGACATAAATCGAAGTTCGTTGTCGATTTATAAATGGTGACTTTCAATTTGTTTTTGCGTATGCATGTTGTAATTATACTCGTATGTATGTATGTATGTATGTAAGTATGTATCTATCTATCTATCTATGTTTTGCTTGCTATCAGTATATCTATCTATCTATCGATCTCAGTCAGTTCTGCTATCAATCTATCTGTCAATTCATCTATCTCAGTCTATTCTGCTATCTATCTATCTATCTATCTATCTATCTCGGTTTTACTACCTATGTATCACAGACTTTTTTGCAATCTCTCTCTCTCTCTCCATCTATTCCGCTATCTATCTATCTATCTATCTATTTGTCTTTATATATCTAATTCCGTTCACAACAATTCATAAATAAAGGTATCTATCAGTTATTCTCCTCTCTTTCCAATTTGTTTATTTATTTTTCCCCCAGCAAATATCAAATGACTATTAACAAATAATACCTGTCTCAACTAATGACAGGACCAGAGCCTGGACCCAAATTTGTCTCATTTCTGTAATCCACACGAAAGCGTGCGATTGTGAAATTGATAAAGAACCAATTAGATCTGTTGGAACGACGTAAATAAGCCTTTTTGGATGGACATGTTAAGGCAATCCCTTTGAGTCGCAGCAGCGGGACTATTCTTCGCCTTACAACAACAAAGAGAGAAATGACAGACAGACGAATACATAGAGACACAAACTTAAGATTTCGATTGAGGCCCTCCGATGGTCGGGGAGGTGTGCAAGAGACGCAAAAAAAAAAGACAAGAAGATGCTGAAGAATAGCAATGAGATTCACTGTGTATTTTGTTTTGTTTTGTTTTGTTTTTCTTTCTTTTTTCTTTCTTTTTTTTTTTTGCATTTTCTAACTTTATGCGACAATGACATTTGTGTTTGTGTTGCCAGATCTTTTTTTGTTTGTTTGTTTGTTTGTTTGTTTATTTTGTTTTTATTTTACTTTTCTAAACGGTATTCATGCTTAGTCTATTCGTCTTCTCTTTTCCATTTAACTTATGATTTCGTACCACCATCTTTGTTTATTTTATTCCTTTCTTTGTTTCTTTTCAGTCTTCTTATTCTTTCTTTCTTCCTTTCAGCTCCTTCTTCTTTATATATATATATATATATATATATATATATATATATATATATATATATATATATATATATATATAAATGTATTATTTTCTATGTTCTTTTATTTTTGTTTTATTTCTTGATTTACTCTTGATTTCTCGGACTTACCTTTCTTTCTTTTTCCCTCCATTTTTCTTCTTCTTTTTTTTTTCTGTTAACATTTTCTTTCATGTGACCCTCTTTACTTTATTGTTCATACATTTTTTCTTTCTTTCTTTCTTTATTTTTCTTTCAGTTTCTTTCCTTTTTCATCTTTTCCTTTTATCATCTCGTTTTCCTATTTTTTATTATTCTTACGGACTCTCTTTATTCACGTTTTTTTACAAGACACATTCCCTTCTTTCTTCTCATTTTCTCTGGCTTTTTTCTTTATTTTTTTCTCATTCTTTTCTTCTCTCACTTTTCCTCCTTTTCCTCTTTAGTATTCTTTCTTTCTTCCTTTCTTTCTTTGCCTTATGTTTTTTATTTTTTTTTTTTTTTTTTAGTCTCTGGGGTTCTTTTTTGTTCTATCTTTCTTTCTTTATCATACATTTCTTTTTTTCACGTTTTCATTTTTTTTTTCTTTAACATCCCTCCGCTCTCTCTCACTCTCTCTCTCTCTCTCTCTCTCAGTTTCTAATTTACCTTCATTTTTCTCTTTCTTTCTTTCTTTTTGTAGTTTCTAGTTTACCTTTATTTTTTGTTTGTTTGTTTGTTCTTTCTTTCTTTTAGTTTCTAACTTAGTTTCGTTTATCTTATTTGTTTATGCGTTTCTTTCTTTTCTTTCTTTCTTTCTTTCTTTCTTTAACATGGTACCCCTTTCTTTCTGCCTTCTTTCTTTGAGATCTTTACCTTTTCCTTTCTTTATTCTCTCTTTCTTTTTTTCAACGTATCCTTTGAATTATTTTAAGTTATCCCTTCTTTAATTCCTTGTTTATTTTTATTTTCCTTCTTCAGTCCCTGTCTCCATTTTCTTTCTATTATCTTCTTTATTTTATTCTCAATTTCATTTATTCTTACTCGTCCTCCCCCTCCCCTCCCCATCTCTCTCTCTCTCTCTCCTTGTTTCTCTTTCCATTCTTCTATTACCTTCTTTCTATTCTATTACCCTTCTCCTCATTTCTAATAACCATAATTATATTGAATACTCCAACGTCACCCCTCGTACTCATTTCACCCCTCGGGCACTAACATAGACTACCCGTCAATTATATTACTATAAAAACAACAATGAATCGTAAACATAGTTTATTTGACAGCAACTATTCTGGTGACAATAGCTAAAGTGTCAAGCCTACAATCAGTGCAATGAAATCGATTATCGACCCCAGTGAACACGTGATAGATTTGAAAAGATGTTAGAATGACAAGTGGACAGTGAGTTAAGTACGTAGTCTTTTAGACGGACACTTTTGCTAGTCGTCAAGTGGCGTGCACAGACAAAACACCTAGGGTAGAAGAAAGCGAATATTCATTGAATATTCGAAGATAATTTAACAAGCTGACTATTTGAAGGGGAGAGGGAGATCTACAGTTTGAGGGAAGTAAATATTTTGAAAGAGGCTGGAAAAGTTAAGTGATCAGTGTGGGATAAACTGGTAATTATCTGAAACCTTACGATACGCCACACCATGGAGCAGGGGTTAGCAAAATAAATTCGTAGAACGTTAATACTTTAGCCGTCTATACTTAGCGCTTTGTTACGACGTTACACATTGTAAGTTTGGTTTGGTTTGGTTTTAATGGCATATCAACCTTCGTAGGGTAGTAAATGCCAAATCCTTGCTTGTAAAAGAACTGTTGAGAAACTATTATACCTATTTAACCTTGGAGGATAAATCGGGTTTCATTCCTTTCCAAAGGGTATTAGTCCGAAAGAGTGCACAATACCGCGATTGGAGTTCGAACTCGCATAGTACGATGACGCAGTTCAGCATGTTAACCACTACGCTATGATGACTTTATCACCCCCGTTTAAAATAGCAAGTATTGATCTCAAATCTCAAAGAAATATCAATGATATTCAAGGAAATATATCATTTACTATCCGCCTATACATACTTATCTGTAAAATACAATTTGTTTATATATATATATATGTCTGTGTGTGTGTGTGTGTGTATGTGTGTTTATTTACCAAACCCTTCCGCACGAGCAGGATGTGACACCAGGCCAGTTTTTTAAAGCAGAGTTTGAACAGGTTTGAATCCATAGTTTTCCTTCTCCCACACCAGTTGCCATACCTATATTAAAGAGCCCAATCTGCCTTGTTTTTACCCAAAGCTAGAGGGAGAATACCTGGCTGCATACATTTCCTAAGAGCATTAGCGCTATATGAAATCCATATAGCCTCATTTGCAATTTGAGATCCGTTCGCTGTGTCCATTTCCTATGACTATAATCATTACACCACGAGTGCTTCCAATATATATATATATATATATATATATATATATATATATATCATCAAGTCGTTCTGATAACACGAAGTCTCTTGATTCTCCCTTTCTCTCTCTTTTTCAATCTCTTTCTCTATATATGTCAATCTCTCTCTCTCTCTTTCACTCTCTTCATCCATCACTATGATTCATCGTTCTTAATAGGTCCTATAGACAGCATCCAGTGACCACACAGACTTGATATATGCTTAGGAGTCCATAGTAGAACGTATCTTATGAGTTTGTCTTTACTTCTCCAGCAGTGGATGTAGTGTTCGTCTTACTTAAATACTTTGTGAGATGGGAGGTAATTGGTGGTACACCTACTGTTTTGAGGGTCGCTACTTCTAAACAGTGCATTCTTGTGCAGTTGCACTATAGCTTTTTTTCTCTCTAAATAGTACTGATACGGTCACAGCTTGGAAGAAATTCTTTTTTATTGTATCAAAGAGTTATTTCCATATGATCGACAACACGTCAACTGCAGTTCCCATCTCCCCTAAGTGTTGTATTTTGGCCTTTCACCCGGCCAAAAATGCCATTCCAAGGTGATGCACCGGAAAGAAGTGACACATTCTAATGGCAGTTATGCGAAAGAGATCGCGTGGGTGGATTTGGCTGATGAAATGGGAGAAGGTAAAGCCTATGATACATTCATAGACTGATGCACCGGAAGAGAGAGACCTGTGAACTTGCATGACAGTTATTTCCGCTGGATGACGATCAATCATGCCATTCCAAAGATCGAGTGGGCGATCGAGTGGGCGTTGAACTATTATATAACTCAGTCAAGACAGAAGTCAAGTGGCAGTTGCAGACAGTTGGAGAAGGAGTTGTAGACGAGTTGTGGTAGGGAAAGCCACACCCGGTCGAGGGGGCTCTCGGGAACCCTGATGGAGTTTGGGGACCAGAGAAGTTGCTGATAAGATGCAGTAAAAAAAACTAGCACCCAGCAGAGTTGACCCCAGGACCTCTGGTTGAGCATCAGGAGAACGAGACAGACACAACGTTGACGGCCATAAGAGTGGAGGTCAAATATTTCAGTTCTGTTCGATCTCCAGCTCCCTCTCACCCGCAAACCTTGAGTAACCCTTTTCGAACCCTTGCAATGAAGTGAGGGGTAGATATTTTGTTAAAGAAGTCTTCCTGCGTGCGTCTTTATTATTGTGTCGTTATGATGCTGTAGATGACAATACAACATAAGTATGTGTTGACATCACTTTCAGTAGACGAGATATTGCTACCGAGGTATGTAAACTGGTCTACTAATTAGGGAGAGTTGCCATTTAACGTAAAGATGGCTTTATCTTGTTTAAAACATAATTTCTGTTTTTTTGCGTCCACAAAGATGCTAACCCCTCCCACTTTTTGCTCTTGGCTATGCAGCAGAGATTCGGCTTGGGAAGCTGTATTTACGAGAAGCTTTAGATCATCCGTGTAATCTGTGTCTGTCATAGTCTCTTTGGGGAGACAATGTTAGGAATCAAGGCGCTTAGATAAATCTACGAACAAGCGTGTCGCTTTGAGATTGTTTGCACATATAAACAAAACAATAAAAAGATGAACGAAAGGCTGCATACTCCCGCTGCGACCGAAAGGCAACGACCGAATCACTAAGAACTACAGTAACGTTAATCTTTCAGCCATAGCAGCTAAGGTTTATGAATGCCTGATGTGGAGAAAATTCTTAAGAAAAATCAAAATGGTTTTCGGAAAAAATCGCTCCACAACTTCACAGATTCTGACTATCCGTCGAATCATCGACGATATACATATATATATATATATGTGTGTGTGTTGGTTGGTTGGGTTTTATGGCATATCAACCTTTGTAGGTGTTGTGGTCTTTAGATAAGACCAGTGGAAGAACAACTCAAACAATGGGTGATAAGTAAACGTTATTGTATTTGCAGAAAAAGGAAGTCATACAAAGGAAGTACTAGCCGTGCTCGGCTTGCAGGCCGTCAGTCAAATGTCTCATAAGGAACGTGAAGTTATCTCCCCCGAGCGAGCTAAGCTCGGAGAATATGTTTAGGTTGGACGAGTCCATCTTTGGGGCATGGTAGGATATGTCCCCATAACAGTAGGTTATTTAACGCCAAATCCATTTTTATACAAATAGTTCGATTTCAAACAATTCAGTTTAGCATGAGTACACAGTTTAATTGTCGAAAACATTTCTATTTCAAGCAATTCAGTTTATTCAAACTATTCTAATTCAAACAATTCAGTTTACTATCTCCACACTTAGTTAAATGTCAAAACAGATCTATATTAAACAATTTAGTTTAGCATTTGTACAGTTTCAATTTAAAAAAAACAGTTCTATTTCAAGAAGTTTCGTTTAGAATAAGTACACAATTTAATTGTCAAAAATATTTCCATTTCTATCTATTCAGTTTAGTCTAACAGTTCTAATTCAAACAATTCAGTTTAGTTGAAGTATAGATTTTGTTTTCACAGTTAAATGTCAAAGCAGTTCTATATAAAACAATTCAGTTTAGTACAGTTTCTATGTCAACAGTTCCATTTCAAACAATATCAGTATAGCATAAGTACGCAGTTTAGTTCTATTTGACCCATAAATAAGGCCCTATCAGGTGCTACCACTCCGGGCCTAAATGGACCTGGAAGCGATGGCAATGAAGGGGCGTTTTGCGTTTCCCAAAGCTCCTGTATCACTGGAGTCTCAGCATCATATTATTTAGTGTCATATCAGGACACTCGTTGGTGGGGGTCTTACCTCTCTGTAGAGGTGCAGTCGGTGTATTCTACAGCCCCAGTTGACAGGGCAAACTTATGTGTGTGTGTGTGTGTGTGTGTGTGTGTGTGTGTGTGTGTGTGTGTGTGTGTGTGTGTGTGCGTGTGTGAATATATGTACATATATAAACTATTTCTATATATATGTATATATACACAAACTCTATATGTTGTAAAACCCTCCCAAAAAAGCCTGACCATGACACTAAACTGCGTCTGGTGTTGAGATTCGAATTGTAGAGATCTGGGAAATGTGGGGTACCGTTTTACGGCTACTTCCCGCCTGAAAATCGGAACATACCTACTTGAAGGCCAAGTAGAGGTCCTTTGAATATATATGTATGCATATACGTGCATAAATGCGTATATATTGACACATACGCATTTTCAGGGTGTGCCGCCGATTAGAGCGCTTACAACAATCTAGCAGTCCAGCTCAACATTGGGGCCACTCCCTAAATATATGTATGTGTCAATAAACACGTGTTTATGCACGTATATGCATACATATATGCATTTTACTATTTAGAGGCGATTTTAGCGTTAGATTTCAACGATAGTACATATGTGTGAAAAGTGTAGGTGTGGGTGTTGTGTATTTTGTGTATCATATCTGTGTGTGTATGTGCGTCTTGTGTGTGTGGGGGGGTGTACGTCATGCGTGTGTGGTTGTGTTTTGGGTGTCGTGTGTGGGTACCTAATGTGTGTGTCGTGTATATGTCTATGTGTCGAGTGTGAGTACGTTATGTGTGTGTTATGTGGATGTGCCGTGTATGTGTCGTGTATGTGTCTATGTGTCGAGTGTGAGTACGTTATGTGTGTGTTATGTGGATGTGCCGTGTATGTGTCTATATGTCGAGTGTGAGTACGTTATGTGTGTGTTATGTGGATGTGCCGTGTATGTGTCGTGTATGTGTCTATGTGTCGAGTGTGAGTACGTTATGTGTGTGTTATGTGGATGTACCGTGTATGTGTCGTGTGTATGTGTGTGTGTGTCATGTGTGTCTGTATGTCAAATGTGTGTGTCTCGTGTGTGTGCGTGTTGTGTGCGTGTGTATGTATGTGTTCGAGAGAGTAGAAAAACGGTTATTGTCCGACCAAAAAAGTGAATGAAACGTCAATTTTTATCCTGCAGTTCAATTCATTTAACATATCATTTTAAAGAATTTTCTAACCTTCAAAAAACATTAAAAAAATTTAAATAAAAAGCTAGATCATTCTCGTTTTTTTCTGAAACACCCTCCATAAAAAAAAAATCGATATATATATATATATATATATATATATCGTCACCCACAAACAGACTATTTCGTTGTATCGCAACTCTTCAGTGAGGCTAAACACGAAGGCCGCTAGAATCGATACCTGCCCAACTTTACATTAGATTCAGTATCTTACCATTACGCGGCATACGCCAGCATGGGAATGATAAGGTATTATGTAGTAGCTTTCGTTTGTTTACATTTTGCCATACCGGATATCAAACTGCTCAATTCATTAGAAAAGTACACATATATATATATATATATATATATATATATATATATATATATATATATGTATGTATATATAAGATATTTTATTTTAAACCAATTCTATAATTCTTGATTAAAAGATCGCCAGAAAGAATTAAAGATTAGCATTAAAAATAAGAAAAAAAATATGTTTTACCTACCAAGTAACTAAACCTTTTTGTGCCTACAAATATTAAGTATCTCTGACCTTTGGTTAAATAGTTCGTTAGGATTATTGTAGGAAGCCATAGCAAGTTTTTCCTCCATGCATACTAGTCAATATTCATCACCTGCCTTTGACTTACGACATTTTTTACTATCTCCCATTTTAATACAGGATCCATACCTAGATTCTTTTTAATTTCCCACACATAGTTAGATAAACTACTTTTGTGTATATATATTGCGTGTACGCATTACTTTTAACGTTACTCTTGTTAGGTCCACATGTATATACCTCCACCTGATACACTATACATTCATATTCACATTTCTCCTCGAGGGTATGCAAGTGGCTTTATTAATGCAATTGCATTTAGGGGGCTCAATATGTTGCTTATTTCTGATATTTTTTTAATGTAACTTGATTAAATTTGTCACATTAGGCTTGCCAAGTTGGCTGGGGCGGTAGACTGCACCTCTGCAGAGGGGTAACTCCGCCCCAAAAAGTGTCCACGATATGACACTAAACAATCAAATGGTGAGTTTACTGTGATTTTGGGGCTTTGGGGAATGCGGAGCACCTCTTCTTTGCTATTGCTTCCTGTCCACTCAGTCCCGGAATGGTAGCACCTGATAGAGCCCTATCTATGGGTTATGCTAAACTGAATTGTTTGAATTAGAACTGTTTGACTAAACTGAATAGCTCGAAATAGAAATGTTTTTGACAATTAAACTGCGTACTTATGCTAAACTTAATTGTTTGAAATGAAAGTGTTTTTGACATTGAAACTGTTCTTATGCAAAACTGAATTGTTTAATATCGAACTGTTTTGACATTTGACTGTGTAAACAAAATATATACTTTTACTAAACTGAACTGGCTGAATTAGAACTGTTTGACTAAACTGAATAGCATGAAATAGAAATGTTTTTGACAATTAAACTCTGTACTCATGCTAAACTGAATTGTTTGAAATAGAACTGCATAAAATGGATTTGGAATTAAATAACCTTTAAAGATTAATATGCCATAAAATCCAACCAACCAACAAACCAACCACATTAGGCATACAATTGTAATTTTAATTTAACATTGTTCTTGTTAAATATTTTATATCGGTTGCTCGACGGAAGAAAGTTTTTCTTTAATAATCTAAAGAATTATTTTCCGAATTTATTAGCTACGGCCATATAGTATGGTGGTGTGAAGCATAAAATTTTCCTTGTCTTATTATTTCGACTATTACGTACAGCTAACGTTTCATCCGGGGTTTTATAAACAACACCATGATGCAATTCACAAATTTCGAAACGACATGCTGGATTGATTTACATATATGTCATAAGCCCCAATATAAAGACTTCAAACTGGCTGGATGTCAATCTCAGGACAGATTAATATTTATACTGAAAGCCAATACTCCGTCCACACCATGGTATTTGAGGTGGTCACTATCAATGGTGACATTATACCTCTATTTATCTTCCCACATGGCCTCAAATTCGACTCAGATGCCTACATCAAGTGCCTCGAGTTGATAGTGCTGCCTGGGTCGAGAGGGTGGCTCCTGGAAGACCCTACGTCAGAATGCTGCACCATGCCACACAAGCAGGAAAACCGAATTTTGACTGTAAGAAAGTTTTTGCAACCACATTGTACCTAATATCTGGCCGCCAAACTAACCAGATTGTAATCCCCTGTGCTGGATGCAGTTGAGCGGGCTAATTACAAAACTCCATGCAATACCAAAGATGAACTGGAGGCAAGGATAATGGCATCATTTACCGATTTCAACAAGAAAACTGTAAGAAAAGCCGGTCTGGAGGCCGTGGTTGAAGCAAATCCTTTGAATAAAATTAATATTTTGTATTTCAAGCAATTTTGAGGTAATTTGAGTTATAAAAGGTAATATGTCTGTGTTATTTTGACTTTTCACGTAATTCAGACAACAATTGACCCATAGCGCCCAACATATATATCGGCCTAGTGAGTAAAGTGTTCGCCAATCGCCCAGGAGACGGGGGTTCATTTCTTGGTCGAGTCATACCAAAGACTCAAAAATGGTATTTGATGCCTCTTTGCTTAACACTCATCATTATCAGGAATGAATCAAGGGTAAAGGAGAGTAATCCAGGGAAAGGAGTAGCGCCCTCCCCTACAACTAGGTATAGTAACTATTGAAAAGGGAGCCTTCGAGTCACCCTCGACTACGGTCGCCAACTTGGTCTTTGTTTGTCACTTGTAAGTTAGTCTTTATCAAATATTTGTATATGCAATTATTTTATTCTTTTTTCTTTTATTTAATGATCAGCTAGCAAGCATTTTTCTTGAATTTTGATTGATAAAATTCAATAATATTAATTATTGTTTTCACAGCAGTACACGTTTGTTAGGTTATTTAATACCGGAATCAGTTTCTTAAGCAATTACAGAGATATGGTTCCAAAAGCCTTGAAATAACACGGTTTTTAACGTAAACAGGGCGTGACGCCTTAAAAAGGAACAAACAATGTAAAACTAGCATAAATAACAAGCGAAAGACTTCAACTCTCATTAAACTTTAAAGAAAACTATAAACACATTTTAGACATTTTTCCGTATAAAGAACACATTAAGAGATACTTTTTCTGTAAGGAGATGTAAATGGCGACGCGAGTTCAGATCCAGGACGAGGCTGTTTGCATTTTACATAACGAAGATATTAATCTACAATTCTTCCTCTAGGTATGGGTAAAATACTTAGGCAGACTGGGTTTTTTAGCCTTGGC
The DNA here is from genome assembly GCA_963585895.1 of Sepioteuthis lessoniana. Classification (NCBI taxonomy): domain Eukaryota; kingdom Metazoa; phylum Mollusca; class Cephalopoda; order Myopsida; family Loliginidae; genus Sepioteuthis; species Sepioteuthis lessoniana. The sequence continues at coordinate 62,325,726 of OY757916.1, read as the reverse complement.
ATGCTAGAGTTTTTTTCTTGAAGGAAAACTCTGAAAAGCTCCACTAAAAAACATTGACCTTGTGTTGCATTCAGCTCGTACGAAGGGGTTGGGTAAATACTTATAAATACACATAATGAACACATTTAATTAGATCATGTTATTTATCTTGTGATTTACCCCTAAAATGCCTAAGTGTTGATTTATTCGACTTCTCACCCAGTCAGATTAAAATCCTTTAAGTAAGAAACACCTCACAGCGTAAATAAAACGTGGAAGAATATATCGTTAAGGCATTGAAGAATAGAAATAATATTTTAGCTTTAATTAGTAAAGAATAATAAATAAAGTAAATAAAGATGGCGAAACTACGTAATGGTTTACATCTGTCTTTAATTCTTTTATGTAAATATTCTCTTGTCATGTATTCACAGTTTTTAATGAGTTTTTATTTAAAATTCTTTTTAGCGTCTTTTATCTTTTATCGTTTATCTTTTTACGTATTTTATTTACTTTAAATATATTTATGAGGAAAAAATCTTTTTTTTTTTCACGTAGCTGAGTGACATAACGTCAGACGTTGAACTGAAATTTAGTCTTGAAAAATAGCGTAAGAGCGAATTTGACATCGGCTGAAATGACGTAAAGCCATATATTACTGCAAATGGTTTGAAGTAACAATTGTTATTTAATAATAACTAGTTTAAAGAATAATATGATTTTAATTATTCCTATCCAATAGGAATAATTTGCAAACAATTATATGGTTTCAAGAAGGTATTCCTATTTTGTGATAATATTCACTTGTTACCAATTCCATGTCTCCAATGAACTATTACAATCAAATTGCAATATCAGAGTAAAAGCAAATGTAAAAGAAAAATCATTTGAATCATTAAACCAAAATGAAATTGCTTAAAAATGTATGACATTAACTTATTTTTGAACTGATATTTATTCATATTTTTGTTTACTGAGTTTCAGTGTTAAATAGATTTGTGCTAATACCTAGTATATTTGGTTTAGAAGAAAATTAGATTTTTTATATAATAGATTGTTAGATGTATACTTCTTTTTCGGTGATACCGTGTATCTGTTTTGAGTAATTGAAAAAGTTTCAATGGAAATCAATCTAAATATATATATTAGGCGAGCAATTTTGTTTTCAAATAAAAAGGGTTTTTTTCTTCTTTGTATTTGTCTCTAGTTTTCAAAACAGAACACATTAAACTTTTGAACACAACATATATACACACACACACACACACACACACACACATATATATATATATATATATATTATCAAATCGCGCTAACAGCACAGATTTCCCGGACTCTCTCTCTCTCTCTCTCATCCATCGCTCCCGGCAGATCTTCCCAACTACATCCTGTGTCCTCACAGAGCTTATGGAAATAAGTTCTTGCGGATCGGGCAGCACTAGCACGTCTCCCTCCCTCTCTCTCTCTCTCTCTCTCTCTCTATATATATATATATATATATATATATATATATATAACGTGTATAAAATAAAGGATTAAGAGTCAAATGTTTTGAGAATCAAAAGCGTGAAACTCTGAGTTATAAGTTTTCATCCTGTTTTATTTTTTTATATTTTTCACACTCGAAATATCCTGTAATATTGCATTGAATTTTCGTGCAATGAGTCCTGTAAAACCTTTACAGATTAAAAACGCTTTGCTTAATTTTAATCACACACACACACACACACACACACACACACACACACACACACACACACACACACACACACATATATATATATATATATATATATATATATAACAGAAAAGGAAAGTTTTTTACAAAAATATTTTTTCTCTTTGAGTAAATTAATTGAAATCTATCCTTTTTTATGAACTTTATTCATCAGTTTTGAATCTCTGTAGAATACCTTATGTTGCCATTACTCCCTGGTCCACTCTGTCCCGGAGCGCTAGCACTTGTTAAGGTTCTATCAAGAGGTCAAATAGAACTGTTCTGTCATTAACAAAGTATTCTTATTTTTATTATTTGAAACCATTGAGCTGTGGGCAAATTATTTGTATTAGATAGGAATACTTGATAAAGAGTATCCCTAATGTTATAAAGCAATACTTGAAAGCATTTAACTATGTGCAAACAAACATAACAACTTAAAAATGATTTGTTTGGTTTCTTTGTTTAATGGCATATCAACCTTTGTAGGTTATTTAATGCCAACACCATTCTCCCTGAAGAACAGTAGTGGTACTATTTAACCCATAGCTGGGAGGATAAGGGGTTTCATACCTTTCCCAAGGGTATTTGCTCGAAAGTGAACGTAATAGCGCGACTTGAGTACAAACTCGCTTACTACGATTCCGCGGCCCATCGCTTTAACCATTACACCACGAGGACACCCCCCTTAAAACTGAATTTACTCAGAAACTATTTGCTCACAAATTATATATATGTATGTATGTGTGTGTATATGTGTATGTGCGAGTGTGTATGACAAATCTTATACACACACACACACACACACACACACACACACACACACACACACACACACACACACATATATATATATATATATATATATATATATATATATATATATATATATATATATATATATATAAGATTTGCTATTAAATAATCCGCAAGAGTTGATATACTATAAAACACTAACCAACAACTTAACAACTTGTGAATCTCTAAAAGTTATAGGATCTGGAGGATTTCTGGACAGCTGATACTTCCCTAGGTCATATTTTTGTGTATTTATGTGAACCAAGCCTGGGATACAAAAGATGAAATCTCTGTGGTGATAATTTTTCACACGTGATAACTATAAGATATAAAATATCACTGCTAGTCGACCCTGATTTGAGGAGCAAATACATTAGTAACGTTCATTCCCTGTTTCAAGACAGCTCCGATTATCTGCCCAACTAACTATCAGACAAATGCTAATCATACAACTTAGCTGGGGTCAAAAATGAACGTACTTAACTGACACACACTTTTCACTTGATTCCACAAGAAACAACTTGTCAAATAGTAAGTTAAGAAACGGGGCTTCTTTTGAAAAAAAATGTTATGGAGACAGCATCCCGTTGGCTGGTCATTGTATTTTTGACACGACTGACTGTTGAGCAGACAGTGCTGGTCGAAAATGACAATGATGGTCAATGTTAATATCTCATCTTTCATTATATATATATATATATATATATATATATATATATATATATATATATATATATATATATGATGTGATAATTATAGACTTGGTTTTCCTAAGACTTTGCCACGAATTCAGACGCCAGACTCCTGCTGTTCATTGAGCATAACAGACAGACACCATCATCACGACATTAGTTCATCAGCTTTTAAAATTTACTTATTGATCTCCTCTTTCTTTCTTTTTCCTCGAGCTCTTTCTCTTTTTCTTCCTCCTATCCTAATTTTAAGGAATTCCTCCTCCTCTTCTTCTTCTTCTTCTTCTTCTTCTTCTTCTTCTTCTTCTTCTTCTTCAATTTTACATTCACTCTTTCTTTTACTTTTTTTCTCTTTCGTCTCTCTCTTTCATTCCATTTTACATCTTGTCACCTGTTCCGTTTTTCAGCTTCTATTCGTCCTTTTCTTTAGAGGGCTCTGCGCTTGCAAATCTTGTGTTTTATTTCTTTATCTCTCTCTTCTATCTTTTTTACTTACCTCTTCTTTGACTCATCTTTTTTCCCTCTTGTACTCTGTCCAACACCTTCCCTCTTTTTCGCTTTTTTGTCATATATATATATATATATATATATATATATATATATATATATATATGAAAGCGTTAGGACGCAGAGAAGACAGGCTCACAATCATTTTAAAAGAGAAAACATTCATACCTATAACTAAGTGCTTTTTTCATTCACCCGTCGTAATTAGATCGATCATAGATAAGAGAAGCATTGGTGCCGTCTGGCCCGTGACAGATATTCTCCTACCCCCACTCCCGATTCCGGTGCTTGCAACAAAATAAAGAAAACTTACATCCTTAAAATTAAAGATGACCCCTCAAGCCAACCGGAGAAGGCTTATTTGCTCAACAGGTTGATTCTTTTTTGACATCTTGAATATTCCTAAACGCCCCAAACTCCTTCAAATACGTTTGATTTTTTTGTGTTCGCTTATATATTATATTTCTTTTTTTTCTTTTCCTTTTTCTTTTTCTTTCTTTTAATCAACCAATCACTGCTGATCATCATTGCTGTTTCTATTTCTATTTCTTTCTCTTTTTTCTTTTTTCTTTTTTCTCCTTTTCTTTTTGAGTTTGTCTTTTTCTTACTTTCTTTCTTTCTTTCTTTCGCTTTTGATTTCAAAATCATTTCTGATTATCATTGTTTCTTTCTCTATTTCTCTATTTCCCTCTTTCTTTCTCTATATCTATCTGAGTCCTTTCTTTCTTTCTTTCTTTCTTTCTTTCTTTCTTTCTTATATCGTTAATTTTTATCATCCAAAGTACTTCTGTTTTTTCCGCTATTTTTTACTTAATTTTTATTGTTTAGAGTCCTAATTTTCTTACTCTATATGGTTAGTGATGCTTACCTGCTGACCATTGCAAATAATTGATTCATGCTTGACACTCCATATTTTTAGCCTCATGCCAAACTAGAATAAACATAGTAAATAATTATTATCATCATCATCATCATCATCAATTCATGCAACTCGCACGAATTCCCTTGACTCTCCTTCTACCCCCTCTCTTTATCTATCTATCTATCTATCTATCTCTTGTTATCCGTCCTATTGGCCATCGTTCTTGGCAGGTCCTCTAGATGCTATCCAGAGTCTGCATAGGGCTAATGAATATAAGTCTTTGCCTGTCGGACACCTCTAGAGCGTTGTATTTGGAGGTCCAAAAGAGAACGTCCCTCATGAAATCGTCCCAGCTTCTCCGGCAGAGCCCAGCATGTCTTCTTCGTCTAGCTTGGATGGTTTGTGAGATGGCAGGCAAGTGGCCTTACAACAGCTGTTTTGTGGAGTGCTGCTCCTAGGATTGTTCAAAATAGCACTAAGCGTCCTTGTAGAGTTCCCAACTAGTTTTTTCTACAATCACCAAGTTGAGGTGGTGCAGCCATGGAATAGTCCCGAAACAGCAACAGATTGGAAAATTTCCGGGTTTTTTGTTTCTTTTTTATTTGGATTCTTCCATCCTTCCAATTCTCCTTTATTTCCGTTCATATTTTTCCTGAGTTGTATTTCTAAAAAATGATTTTATATCTTCTGAAAGATTTTATATGGAATATGTGATCAAAAAGTATTGAGACTGAATATTCCCCTTAAATTAGGAAATGTTGAATATAAATCAAAACATATACAACAATGAGCAATTTAAATAGTAAAGGGACGACGTCTACACGTCTAGATAACAGCATAGATAGCAATCTTGACGAGTGAGTACCAATTCTAAAAAAGTACTGAAATTAGTTTCGATGCTTTTAAAAAACCAGTTTTGGGTGAAACACAGGATTGTTCAAGTACAGCAACTCCCATACCCACCAGTCCAAAGTCTTCTTTCCTAACCAGAAAATTATTCTAAAAAATAAGAGATCTAAGGACGTGTAGACCAATAAAGGATCAGATGTCTCAGTTTCACATGATATCAAAGAAAGGTTTCAGAAGTGCTTCGGCCAATAATAATCATATTGGAATAATAGTGTTGAATATCCAGAGCTTTTGAAGAAAATAAAGGTTTCATTCATTGTTATTCTGGTAAAAATAGCTTTAGACTCCATACCTTTTGAAAATCGTTCGTAAATTTCGCTATATTTTTTCTTGTTTTTTTTTTTTTTCTGCATTACTGGTCTTATTTCAATTCATTTGGGTTTCTATTTAGAACAAAAGTCGATCAGCTAATTTGTCAAAGTCGCTGAAATAAATGACTATTCTCGTTTGGTTTAGTTTGATTTAGTTTATTTAACGGCATATGAAACTTTTCGGTTATTTTCTGGCATGGGTATATCGTAAGTCATACAGGGATCTTTGGCTTTGATAGGGAAACCTCTCTTAGAGAAGGAAATTCAAAACTAGTGTGGTAGATTTAACATCTCCACCCAGTAAAAACATACTTTCCACAGAAAACATAGGACCATAATAGATATGGTATGGCTACAGTCCTCAAAGAGTCTACAATATAAGCTTTCATTTTTATTATAATATAGTAATATTAAAAAATACTTTTAAAAAATGATCATTCGTTTTTTAAACGAGTAACCAGGTTATCTGTACCAGCAGCCTTGCCAAATTCGCTGTGAGGGACATTGGTAATACAGGAGTCTAAACAACACCTAAAATGCATCCTTTACTTCGTTTCTTGATTGGTCGGTGCCATGTTTTTACACACTGTTAGCATCATATCTTATTTTATTAAATCAAAAGAAGATGTGAACTCCGGTCACATGGACAGCTGATTCTTTATTGCAATATCAGATATACATAAACGAGGGTTGTTCAAAAAGTTCTAAACCCCACACTAGAAGTACCATAGATGAATATTTTTGTTGTAGTAACCACTTCTTATAAAAGTAGAAAAAAACTAATCCAGAGTTCTGTCTTAATTTCCTGTATAGTTGAGGCTCATACAATAGTGTGCGACAGATCTGAAATCTGTGTAAAGCTTTGAAATCTTTGAACAACCTTCGTATACATACACGGATCGTTTAAAAAGTTAAAAAAGCCTCACTCAGAAAAAAGAACCATAGCTGAATATTTTGATGTGTCAACAAATTAACACATATCAGTAGACAAGAAAAACTAATAAAGATTTTTATATTTTTATTAGAAATAGTAGTGTGTTACCATAGCAAAAATATTTCGTTAAACTCTTCTTTCTGAGTGAGATTTCGAACATTTCAAATGACCGTCATATATATATATATATATATATATATATATATATATATAGAGAGAGAGAGAGAGCAAGAAATAAAGAGAGACTTATAGACCATTGGTTAGTTGTTTGTTTTTGTTTTTTTTGGTTTAATGTCATATCAACCTTTGTAAGTTATCTAATGCCAAATCCTGTTTATACATATATTAAATATATGATTTGTAATCGATTAGTTTGGAGATAGTTTCTTAAGATAATTTTTTAGACAAGCGAGAGCCGGTTATCTTTGACTGAACTGTTTGGCTTTCATATGTTAAGATCGAACAGAGAGATCATGTATATATATATATATATATATATATATATATATATATATATATATATATATTGCTGTTGATTGCAGTTTATATATGCCTGTTGCAGAAGTCGGTCCAATTTTTTTTAAAGTGATAAATCTAAATTTTCATGATTAGCTCTAATTCAAGCACTTTTCAAATCAAAATTCAGCACAATATGATTGAGGAAAAAAGAAACGACAAAGAATCTACGATTTGCTTAACGCCAAAACCAAGCCAAAGTTTCTTTGTTTACTGTATACAAAGCAAAGAAAAAAAATTAAAGGCATGAAAATCGTTTGAAGGCGTTTGGATACGATAAATGAAAAATATTGTTGGCCATTTGAGTAAATTTACTGTTTTGTGTCTATCTTCTTATTTTGTTTTTTAATTTTTTTAATTAAAATTAATCTTGTTTTATTATAGAGTTGTTTATTATTATACTTGATTATTCCTAATTTTGCTTTTGCACCATATATATATACATATATAAACTGCCACTAACAGCTAGATAACTGAAGACTACGGAGGAAGCAAAGTCGTAAAACCAGGCCTTTGACCCACTGCTCAACTTTGACTGCAATACCTGCAGAAAAGACTGTCAAGCAATGATTAGGTTGATAAACTACTACATACGCTGCTCTCAACTTGCTTTAACCATCCAAGACACCAACATTATTTCTTGTGATAAACGGATACCATTATATATATATATATATATATGTAGGTCCCTCAATAAGATAAATTATGCCTAAGAAATTGGCTGTAGGAAGTGCTATTTACAGATACCGCTTTTTCAAGGAAATCAATAGTAAGGGACCTTTTCATGTCTCAAATGACAATCAGCCTGACCCTCTTTACTGACCGATTGTGCCCAGAGTGTTTTTTTTTACCGGTATTCAATGTGCTTCGACTCCATAGCCTGTGACAAATCTTTTTCTAGACCATTTATAAAGATTTTTTAAAACTAAGACATGCTTCTCTGTACACATCACACAATCTTCTGTAAATTTCAAAAGATTTGCATTTCTCAATCACAGTATTCAAGCCTCGTGCATTCTGATTTGCCACCATTATGAATAACCTCCAAACAAATATTTTTTGCGAGATTTAAATAGTCGTTGTTCTAAACCAATTTCAAACGATGCAGATTATTTATTTATAAATAAAAAAATTCTGAAAAAAAATTATTTTGCTTTTTTAAAAAAGATCCCTTCATTCATTGAACAAACCTCGTATATATATATATATATATATATATATATATATACGAGGGTCGTTCAATGAATGAGGAAGAAGAGATGCCAATGAATGAAGAAGAGATATTCTTCATATATATATAAAGAAAATATTTTTATATGAGAAATCACTTCTCGATACAGATATTGAAATACTAGTAGGTATGGTCTTAGCCAGATGCCATACATGATGTAATGAATGAATAGATCATGTAGCCTAGCTGCGGCAATGACATGAAAAGGAATTGAAGCTATTTGAATGGCTGATGACAGAATGTTGGGACATACATTTTTAATATGGCAGCTGCTCAAAGTTATCCTTACGCAATAGTAGTAACGGTCAATCGGAAATATTTTAATTCCTGGCAGACTTTAATTGCATACAAAAACTTCCGACTTCTACAGGCTATGCAAATACATTAATAGCAATGACTGAAAGAATAGCAACCACACTGAGAAGTGAAAAAGGCATAAAATAAAATCCAAATGGAGAACTTATTATGCAAGAATAATTACGCAAGACTATCATTCAATGTACAGTATAGCATACAACGCATTTTTCGGTGTTTTTATGATTGTCAAATAACAATGGTACTATTACTGGTATTATCTCGCTAGACCAGAAATTTAAAATTCGCTAAGTATATATACGTACAGAAAATGTTGCAGACTTTATTAAATGTCTTGCAGCTGCACCGAACAGACGCAATACTGCTATGAATTGTATTGGAACATACACACACACACACACACACACACACACACACACATATATATATATATATATATATATATAAGTATGCGATATCTGGCAACTCGTCAACATGATCCAGCGAATTTTGTTCTTTTAAACGGCTGGAGAAGAAGCTAGACGGCAATTACACAAGAATGCTGCGAGCAATATTGAACAAGTCCTGGCGGCAACATCCAACAAGGCACCAACTATACGGCCAATTGCCTCCTATCACGAAAACTATCCAAGTTAGACGTACAAGACATGCAGGACACTGCTGGAGAAGCAGGGACGAGCTCATAAGTGATGTACTCCTATGGCCCCACCACATATGGCCAGGCAAAAGCTGGACGACCTTCTCGAACATACATACAGGAGCTATGTGAGGATACGGGATGTAGCCCTGAAGACCAGCCAGAAGCGATGAATGATAGGGAGAGGTGGCGAGATAGGGTCAGGGATATCCGCGCTAGCGGCACGACATGATGATGATGATGATAATGATGAATTCATACTATTAAATTCACCTGTTGTGACTTTCCATGCTTTGATTCAAACTGCCAAAATTTTGTCCACACCATTGTCTATGTGGACAACTTTAAGAAGCTCTTTGCTAAGTGTAGAATCATCATCATCATCATCATCATGAGCCTTGGTCAGGCAACTAGTCTAGGAGAAGGAAAACTCTGAATTCAAACCTGTCAAACTCCGCTTAAAAACTGACCTTGTGTCATATCCTGCCCGAGCGGAGGGGTTGGTAAAAAAAAAAAGGAGGTGCCCATGGTGTAATGGTTATCATCGTAGGAATTGGACACGACGATACGAGTTCAAATCCTGGACCAGACTGATTGCATTTCACATAGCACTAATACCCTTGGGAAAGGTATGAATCCAATTATTCTCCCTCCAGCTATGGGTAAATAGTAGGACAGATTAGATTCTTCAGCCTTGGTGAGGCAACTGGTCTAGGAGAAGGAAAACTCTGAATTCAAACCTGTTAAACTTCGCTTAAAAACTGACCTTGTGTCATATCCTGCCCGAGCGGAAGGGTTGGGTAAATATGATCATCATCATCATCATGTCGTGCCGCTAGCATGGATATCCCTGTCTCTCTCTCGCCACTTTTCCCTATCATTCATTGCTTTTGGCAGGTCTTCAGGGTTACATCCCGTATCCTCACATAGCTGCTGTATGTATGTTCGAGCTGGTCGTCCTGCTTTTGCTTGGCCATATGCGGGGGTCCATAGGAGTACATCACTGATTAGTTCGTCCTTGCTTCTCCAGCAGTGTCCTGCATGTCTGGTTCGTCTAACTTGTATAGTTTTCGTGATGGGAGGCAGGTGGCCATATAGTTGGTGTCTTGTGGGGTGTTGTCGCCAGGACTTGTTCAATATTGCTCTCAACATTCTTGTGTAATTGCCGTCTAGTTTCTTCTTTAGCCGTTTAGCTAGCGTCCAAGTAGTGCATCCATATAGTAGTATCGATACAACCGCTGCCTGGAAGAAACTGCGTTTCATTTTATCGGTCAGGTCTGATTTCCATATGACCGAGAGCCTATCGATAGCTGTCCATGCTTTCGTTAGTCGTGTGTCGATGTCTTTTTCGGTTGATGAGACTTGGCCCGGGAGACCAGAGTTCAATCCCAAGACTTAAAAAGAATGGTACTTGATACTGCCTTATTTAACATTCAATAATATAAGGTACAGATCAAGGGTAAAGTGAAGCAATCCAGGGAAAGGAGTAGCGCCCTCCCTACACCTCAGAGTAGTAGCTACTGAAAAGGGAGCTTTCAAGTCGCCCTCGACGACAGTCGTCAACTTATATAAGTGTACAATACCAGGCAAATAATCTTAGTTATCCAGCCATTTTTTGTTGTCTTATTAAAAAAGCATTTTAAAACATAAACTTGTAAATTCAATCCTTTAATTCTCGTATGCTTTTATTAATCCTTCCAAAATTTTATACGCCCCACGGGTGTATATTGAGTACTTTGAGAAGTCCTGGTTTAAAGCTATTTAAAAAGAAGATTAAAAAAGTACGACTAAAGAAGAAAAGTCGGTGTGAATATAGGATAAATATTTTTGTTTATTGCCAAAAATCAATGTAAACGTTCCACCACAGTGGAATATCCTCTGGCGCCAAAGATTAATTGTTTGCGTTCAATTGCTTCACTTTTTCTGTCAAGTCGAATTTAGAGCTTTAAAAAATGGCACAGTGAATGTACTGAGTATTCATTTCTACCTGCAACAGACACCTTTTCTTAATTTCTTAGTGGCCATCTAGCACAAGTTCAGAGCCTATAATTAATCTCCAGACAAAATGTCTACCGTTATAAACAATTTTGGTGGGAATTTAACTCGGATGGACACATTTGATGAGTTGCAATGTTGAACTGCCTTTTTCTAGAGCGGCGAATAATTGTTTCATTCAACTCTTCAAATATACATTTTATCCCCAAAGCCATGCAAAGACGTTGACAAATAATTTGTCGTTTTAATCTTTTTCGCCTCCCACTTTAAATTCTCTCTTTCTATATATATATATATTTTTTTTCTCCCGTCTTCGCTCGCTCTTTCTTTTCTTCACAATGATGACAATTAAGAGAAAGTGAAATATACTGACTAAGAATAAGGGAGGAATTTCAACTAGATTGCTGGATCTAGAACATAAATGGAGGAGGGGAGAGAAGGAAATCGTCTAAAATATTCAGGAGACAAAACATTAAGTGGAAATAAGTGATTCAGATGATATTACAACCCCACCCATCCATCCCTCCTCAAATAACTGTAAAGTAAATTAATTCAGGCTCCGTTGGGAAAGAGAAGGTGGTACGACACAAGAAGATGGACATATCGGCACACGCCCACATTTGTAACGCCGTCACCAGTGGGCAACTACAACATGTAAGAAATAGATAAGTTGAAGAGCAATAGACCTTCCACCCTACTTTGTTTTATGTAGAGGATGTTATTTTAAGTATTGATGAAATAAAAATAGATACGCGCTATATCTTTCAATGTGTGTACGTAGGTGTACTTGTGTACATAAACATTATAGTCAAGCACACACATAATTATATATATGTGTGTGTATATGTATGAGTGAGTGTGTATGTGCGTTTGTGTGTGTTAATTTGTTTATATAGACATAAATAAACGTTTATATAAATTATAATAATTCTACTTATATCAAACTTAAAAACAACTACTAGATATACTGTTTAGTCTAATAATACACGCAACACGCAATTAATAATAATAATAATAATAATAATAATAATAACAACAACAACTTAAGAACCAATCATATCAAATCGAGAATAGATAAGAAGCAAAAAATAGCAAATGTAGGCTATGTGGTAATAGAGAAGAAACTATCAATCACATAATAAGCGAATGTAGCAAATTAGTACGGAAGGAGTATGAATCTAGGCACGACTGGGTGGGCAAGGTAATCCACTGGGAGATGTGCAAGAAATGTAAATTTGACTATACGAACAAATGGTATATGTACAACCCAGCATCTGTCCTAGAAAATGACTCACATAAACTCCTATGGGACTTTGAAATACAAACGGATCACCTAATCTCAGCCAGAAGACCAGACTTTATAATAATCAACAAAAAAAAAAGAAGAGAACTTGCAAAATTGTGGACTTTGCCGTCCTGGCGGACCACGCAGTAAAACTGAAAAAAGGATAAGTACCGTAACCGTGCAAGGGAATTGAAAAAACTAGGGAACATGAAGGTGACAATTATACCATTTGTGATGGGTGCTTTTGGTACAGTGACCAAAGGATTATTTAAAGGACTGGAGGACTTGGAGAATGGAGGACTAAGAAGAGTCCTGGAGACTTGAGGAGACTTGCTGTCACTCAAACTCCAGTGAAAGACCATCGGCTAAAACTGATATGAAAAACTCTAAAGGAGTAAATAATAATTATAATAATAGTAACAACTGTGGAAAGTGAGGGTGGTGGTTATACTAATTGTACAAAAGCTGGATGGGAAATGAGGCTAGAAAAATAAATGAAGAAGCTGAAAACAAACAAAAGAACAACGGAAGAAAAAATACACGACAATGGAATGAAAAGACAAAAAAAAAAAAAAAAGACAACAGTAAATAAGAATTACAATGCAAATGGAAGAAATAAACCGATAAATATCAGCAAAAGATATATATATATATATAAAATGGGTAAATATATATATATATATATATAGAAAATGAGTAAATATATATATATATATATATATATATATATATATATATATATATATAAAATCAGTAAATATATATATATATATAAAATCAGTAAATATAAATATATATATATATATATAAAATGGGTAAATATATATATATATTATATATATATATAGAAAATGAGTAAATATATATATATATATATATATATAGAAAATGGGTAAATATATATATATATATATATATATATATATATAGAAAATGAGTAAATGTATATATATATATATAGAAAATGAATGAATATATATATAGAGAGAGAGAGAAAAAATGAGTAAATATATATATATATATATATATATATATAGAAAATGAGTAAATATATATAGAGAGAGAGAAAATGAGTAAATATACATATATATACATATATATATATATGTATATATATATATATATATATAAAATGAGTATATATATATATATATAGAAAATGAGTATATATATATATATATATATAGAAAATGGGTAAATATATATATATATATATATATAGAGAGAGAGAGAGAGAAAATGAGTATATATATATATATATATATATAGAAAATGAGTAAATATATATATATATATATATATATATAGAAAATCGGTAAATATATATATATATATATAGAGAGAGAGAGAAAATGAGTAAATATATATATATATATATATATATATAGAGAGAGAGAGAGAGAGAGAGAGAAAATAAGCCTATAAAGGGTTTACCAATGAAGTGGAAAATCTTAACTGCAATGAAAGAAGAAGAAATATATATATATATATATATATATATATATTTTTGCCACGGACAATTTATAGAAAAACAAAAGTGATTAAGTGGAACAGATGTATAATTGACCAGTCGGCTGGGGCTGTAGAATACACCGACTGCACCTTTGCAGAAAGGTAAGACTCCCCCAACGAGTGTCCTAGATATGACACAAAACAATCTGATGGTGAGGTTCCAGAAATGCAGGAGTTTTGGGGAATGGGGAGCACCCCTTCATTACCATCGCTCCTAGGTCCACTCTGGCCCGAAGTGGTAGCACCTGATGGGTCCTATATATGGGTTAAATAGATTTAATCTGCATACTTATGCTAAAATAAATTACTTGAAATAGCACTGTTTTGACACTTAACTGTATGTAAACAAAGATTATACTTATACTAAACTAAATTGTTTTGAATTAGAACTGTTTGACTAAACTGAATTGCTTGAAATAGAAATGTTTTTGACGATTAATCTGTGGATTCATGCTAAACTGAATTGTTTGAAATAGAACTGTTTATTTGTATAAAAATTGATTGGCATTAAATAACCTACAAGGATGGGTATGCCATAAATCCCAAACAAACAAACAGATGTATAAATATATATAGATCATCAGATCCTCAAGGAGATTTTTAAAAAAGCGGGAAAATGTAGCCATAGGATAGACTGACTTCAAGACAGCCTACGATATAGTCCTGCAAACGTGGACAATAGAATATCTGAAAATTTACGCAATACTCAACTCACTCTTGCACTAAGTATTGTTATAGCAGTGATATCACACAATTATATACTCAGGAAATGCACAGAGGGATACAACTTTATAAAATCGCTTGAAAAGATAAACAACCTAATGTATATCAAGATATTTGTCATAAAACGAAAAAGGAACAAGGAACCATGACGCAAACTATAAGAATATGCAGCCAGGATATTGGAATAGAATTTGGCATAAAAAGGCGCCATGTTGATAACGAAAAGGACGGAAATAGAAACAACGTAAGAATTAGAATTATCAAATCAGGAAAGCATCAGAACACTTTGAGAATAAAGAGAATTGCAAATTCTTAGGAATATCGGAAGCGGACATCATTAAAAAGAAATGAAAGAAAAATGAGAAACGAGTACCTCAGAACAAAAAAAACCCTTCTCGACAGCAATCTCTACAGCAGAAATCTAATCAAAGGAATAAACACCAGGGTAGTCCTCCCTTGTAAGATATTTTGAACCTTTCTTAAAAGGGACAAGGGAGGATCTCAAACAAACCAATGAATAAGGAACTTGATGATGCACGCCCATGAAATGTCATAGAGAGACTATATGATCCAGAAAAAAAAGGAAGAGACTCGCCGGCATAAAGGATTGCGAACATGCAACGATTCAAGAAACCGAGAAATACACTAGCAAACAGCAAAGAAAGACTCATGACAGAAGCCAGTGAAGGCAATGGCAACGTAAGGTCAAACAGAAAAACAACAAAAACTAGAAAACTTAAAATGGAATTTTAAAAAACCAGTATAGATACTTCAAACGACAAACTGGAGAAAATGTAACAAAGATGTCCGAGACATGACTAAGAAAGGGGAACCTTAAGTCAAAAACAGATGCTATTTTAATGGTAACACAAAATAATGCCGTAAGAGTCAAACATAACAAAGCGAAAATAGTTAATACGCAACAGAATAGCAAGAATACGTTATGGAAAGAGAGAGAGAGAGAGTGAGAGAGAGAGAGAGATAAAACGGTTGATCACAAAATATGCAAATGCAGCAAGCTAACACGAGAAAAGTACAAGATTAGACATGATTGGCAGGGAGAGGTGATTACTTGGGAACTGTGCAAGAATTTAAAATTTGCCCATGTTAATAAATGGTATAGGCAAAAACCAGAATATGTCCAAGAAAATATGACGTATAAGACTTTTTGTGATTTTGAGATACAAATGGATCACCTAATCTCAGCCAGATGACAAGACATAGTGCTAGTTAACAAGAAGAAAAGAACTTGTTGACTTTGCTGTTCCAGTTGACAACGGAATGAAATAAATAAAAAAACAGCGAAGCGATAGAAAAATACTAGGATCTTGCCTAAGAGCTGAACATATAGTTGACGGTGATACTAATTGTAGTTGATGCACTAGGAACAGTTCTAAGATGCTTAGAAAAGAGATTGGAGAAACTGGATATCAGAGAAAGGATCATAACCATCCTGACTAAAGCCTTGTTATGGTCGACTAAAATACTGAGAAGAGTTCTGGAGAGCTGAGGAGACTTGCTGTCTCTCAGTCTCTAGTAAAAGATCATGAATTAAACCTGGAGTGAGAAACATGCAAGAAGTAGATCAGACCAAGTGATAATTAATGATAAGAAAGAGAACTTGCAGTATCTTGGACTTAGCCATCTCAGTAGACCACCGTTTGAAAATCTAAGAAAAGAGAAACAAGTACTTAGACCTTGCCGGAGAACCTAGAAACCTTTGGAACTGAAAGAGACGGTGATATCAACTGTAATTGGTTACCAAATGAGTCTGGAAGAATTTGACATCAGAGGACGATTCCAGACCACACAAACTTCAGCATTATTGAGATCAGCCACAATACTAAGAAGAGTCCTGGAGACCTGAGGAAACTTGCTGTCATTCAGACTCAAGTGAAAGATCATCAGCTAATGCTGATGGGAAAAACTTGGAATGAGTAAAATAATAATAATTGTATATGAAAGGAGCTAAAAAGTAACCGATGCTTTTATAAGAGAGCAAGTTTGAAAAGTAAAATATGAAATTATGACCCTAAGTTATTCTAAGTTTCGTGCTTTACCACAATCCTTTTTCGGTGAAATGATTGTCCAAGATTATTATACATATATATATATATATATATATGTGTGTGTGTGTGTGTGTGTGTGTGTGTGTGTGTCAAACAGATGTGTTTGAAAATTATTAGTATTTGGATAGGAATACTTAAAACCATATTACTATGAAAAAAAAACAAATGATTTGGTTTGGTTTGGTTTGGTTTTACGGCACATCAACCATTGTAGGTTATTAATGTCAAATCCATTTTTATATGTATAAACAGTTCTATGTCAAATAATTCAGTTTAGCATAAGAAAGCAGTTAAAAGTCAAAATAGATCTATTTCAAGCAATTCAGTTTAGCCTAAATACTCAGTTTAGTTATATTTGACCCATAGATAGGTCCCTATCTGATGTTACCATTCCAGGCCAGAGTGGAATTGGGAGCGATGGCTATAAAGCAGTACTCTGCATTCCCCAAAGCTCCAGCATTACTGGAAATTCACCATATCAAATCAATATTTAAGCCCAGTCGGCTTGGACAGTAGAATACAATGACAGCATCTCTACAGAGGGGTAAGATACCCCACCAAAAAAAACGTGTATCCTTGATATGACATGAAACAAACTGATGGCGAGGCTCAAGTAATGCTGAAGCTTTGGGGAATGGGGAGTACCTCTTCATTGCCTTCGCTCCCAGGTCCACTCAGGCCCGGAGCGGTAGCACCTGATAGGGTCCCATCTATGGATCAGATATAACAGTGTTTGAGATGCATAGAACTGTTTGACTATTTAGTGAGTAAACAGATGACTGATGTTTAATTGAATCGTTCGTAATACATCCATTCCTCTGTGTACAAAAGAATGAAATTCACCAGCTGTGACAATCAGGTTTTAGTATGGTGTATTCCAATTGCTGCTGTAGCTGTTCATTTGAACCTGGAATCATAAAAATTGATCAGTTATCTCATAAGATGTATAGCAATAACATACTGACAATTTTAAATGCCTGTACAAAATAAGTCTGGAAACTTACTGAATGCACCATGTATACCTAATATACATGTATAAAGAGAATTTACCATTAAATAATGGTTGATATGCCATAAAACCGAACCAAACCAAAACAATATATAGGGAATGAATAGCATTTTACTAAGCTTTGCTTAGTCTGGCCCAAGGCCTTAGATTACTTTCATTAGTAGTTGTTGCTAAGTGGTTACCACCCTAAGTACTTAACAGACTTCTCATTACTTAACTTTAATTATTTGATGTAAACTAGTTTTTTAGGATGACTTTACCGTAAGTTACAAAATATGTTAAACTGATATTTCTTGTCGGTTTGATTATTAGAAGCTTTTTAATTGAACTCCTTTATTATAAAGTAATGAAGAAAGCTGGTGAAATTTTCACTTTGATATTTCATGGGTTTGCAATTATAAAGATATATTTTAACATGAGAGGTTTTGACAAGAGAGGTTTTTCGATACATCGTTTACAACGTCAGAAACATGTGTTCTGCTCCCATAATTTCTATCATTATCTGTGTGTTTTTGTTCATGTTTTCTTGTTCATGTTTTATTTCTTATATTAAATAATAAATGTTTTACTGATTACTGTCATACAGAAATCAATTGCAAGAAAGAAAAAACTATAATATCTCACTAGAGTAAATAATATTAATAAAGAAATATCATTGAAAAATGAAAAGTTGTTGAAATTTATTTGTATGATGACATGTTTTGTCTCTATTGCTTCGTCAGATTATACTGTCCTGGGTATGACGCTAGACTGCATTTGATGGTGAGGCTGCAGTTCTGGAACTTTGGGGAATATGAAGTATCCTTACATAACCATTACCCTCGGATGCAATCTGACCCGGAGTGGTAGTAAATGTTAGGGTTTCAGCCATGGATAAAATAGAACTGTTCAATCATTTACAAAGGATTATTGTTATTAGTTATCTGAAACCATGGAGCTGAGTCCAAATTGTTCCTTATAGTAAGGAATACTTGATAAATAAAATTACTAACGTTAAATAGCAAAAATATATGAAATACCTGAATCCACTGTGCAAACAAATGATTAATATACAATAGAATTACTTATGTTACACAGAAATACTTGAAACCTTTTAACTGTGGGAAACAAAAGTGCTCTAACTCGTTTACAAAAAATGTTACCCACAAACTAATCACAAACAAATCATATATATATATATATATATATATATATATATATATAAACAGGATTTGGCATTAAATAGCCCACTAATGTTGATATGCCATAAAACATCAACAAATCAATCAAATAATAATCAGAATAATAAAATAACCTAATTTTTTATGTTAATCGTCATGATCACAGACAGACGCTAAGTAGTGACAACTCGGGAAATGTTTAAATCTTAATTTTGAAAATTATTCGAAAATCCTTTTTGCAATTCCTACTGTTACTGTAATAAGACATAATAAAAGATTTTTATTGAAAGAATAATATGCGTTGTAACTCGTTAATAATACTATAAAATATAACTGAGGATTATAATTAAAAAGAAATATTATATTTAGTTTCCTACAATTAGATATATTAGAAATATATTTAAGGATTATTTAATCATTAACAATAGTAAATCTTTTTAGAGGGAACTGAATACAATATTTCTTTTCAATAATCGTCATTGGTTTTATTCTTCCTATGAATTTGACTTAAAAGGGGAAAGAAACTGGTCATTATTTTGTTGTTTGGTATAATATGTTTGAAACGGGTTCTATATAATTTCGTTTAGATTTGTTTTGCACTTTTCTGATTATTCCATAAAGTTTTCAAAGGAACACTTGGAACAATATGACTGTGTTCAAATTATTTATATTTGAAAAGAATTGTCGATACCAATTAAGTGTGTTTAAAGAAAAGAGTATTATTGATGAATAAATAAAAATAACCATTAAAACAAAATACTGCAATGGAACTGGGAAAATATGATTATGCTTATATTAAATAATTTACTAATTAATCAAATTTCGGCATTAAATAGCCCATGAGGAGTTGACATGGCGTTAAAAAATTAAGCCAAACAAAATAAGTTTCATTAATTTATTATTTATCTCGATCGCTTTCGGCTTAGACCATTATTAGGGAGTTTTATTTT
Source organism: Sepioteuthis lessoniana (assembly GCA_963585895.1). NCBI lineage: Eukaryota > Metazoa > Mollusca > Cephalopoda > Myopsida > Loliginidae > Sepioteuthis > Sepioteuthis lessoniana. The sequence goes on along the minus strand of OY757916.1, from coordinate 62,305,615 downwards.
AAGAATAATAATAAAATAATTAGATAATTCTTCCAAGTTGGTATCGTATCAATACTGCTATATGATGGCACCTTTTGAATTCTGACGAACCTTCTGGAGAAAAGCTACACAAAAATGTAATTGGTTGCTTAGTTGGTTGGGTTTTATGGCTTATCCACCTTTGTTGGATATTTAACGCCTAATCCATTCTTTATGTAAATAGTCAGCTCTATTTTAAACAATTCAGTTTAGCATGAGTACACAGTTTAATTGTCAAACCAGTTCAAATTTAGCTAATTTAGTTTAGTATAAGTACAGATTTTGTTTACACACAGTTAAATGTCGAAAACAGTTCTATATTAAACAATTCAATTTAGTATAAGTAGAGTTTCATTGTCAAAAAACAGTTCTGTTTCAAATAATTCAGTTTTAACATAAGCACGCTGTTTAAATGTAAGTACACTTTAATTGTTAAAAACATTTCTTTTTAAGCTATTCAGTTTAGTCAAACAGTTCTAATTGAAACAATTCAGTTTAACATAAGTATGCAGTTAGTTCAATTTAATCCATAGATAGGGCCCTATCAGGTGCTACCATTCCAGGCCAGAGTGAACCTGGGAGCAATGGCAATGAAGGGGTGCTCCACATTCCCCAAAGCTCCAGCATCACTGGAACCTCGCCATCAGATTTTTTAGTGTTATATCCAGGACACTCGTTGGGGGTCTTACCCCTCTGTAGATGTACATTCGGTGTATTCTACAGCCCCCAAAATATAGTGGCTAATGTGCTGAGCTATGGCATTGTACTAAGCGAGTTCGAACCACAGTCGCGCTGTAATGTTCACTTTCGAACTAACTCACTCGGGAAACTTATAAACCCCCTTCTCTCCTAGATACGGGTTAAATAGTACCACTACTGTTCTTTTACAAGGATTTCTTTGGTACAAAATAACTGACGAAGTTTGATATGCCATTAAAGAAGAAACCAAACATCTGTTACAGTGAATTTAGCATCATATAAAGAATTAAGTAACTGGATAATGAGATAGATCAATCCAATCACCAACACACATATATTCTCTCTCTCTCTCTCTCTCTCTCTCTCTCTCTCTCTATCTATCTATCTATCTATCTATCTATCTCCTTCCGCACGCACATACACAGACTGGCTTGTACACATACACACAAACATATATATATATATATATATATATATATATATATTATTGAGATATATATATATATATATATATATATATATATATATATATATATATATATATATATATATTGATAATAATCTAGTTTTCGATATTTACAAATAAACTGTGATAATCTGTGACAAAGTATAGATATCTAAGATAAGAAGTGTATACATATACTTATATATATATATGTGTATATATATATGTATGCATATGTATGCGTGTGTGTATGTGGCGGTAAAATACAGGTCAGTTGGTTAGGTCAGTGTATATTACGATAAATGTATTTAACGAACAGAAGTTCAGTTTTCAAGCGGAGTTCAATAGGTTTGAAATCGGAGTTTTCTTTACTGAAACGGTTCTCATTGCAAGGTTGAAGAGTCCAGTCTGCTCTACTATTCACCCATAGTAAGAGGGAGAATAGATGGATTCATACCTTTCTCAAGAATATCAGTGCTGTGTCTATTGTGATTTATAATTATACATACACACTCACACATACACACACATATATACATATGCATATATACACACGTTGACGGATAGAGAGAAAGAGAAATGGATGGACAGTGAGTTAGAGAAAAGTAAGCTAGACTAAAAAGCCCATGTGAGAGAAAGAACCTTTGATTATCCATTCACTTTCCCTGAAATGAAAGTCAACAAAATAGAAAGTAGAAAGATAAAAACAAAATATCGCAACTTTTCACTCATTTCCTCTGCTTTTGCCAGTCAGTTTCTGTTCATAAAAATTGATGGCTATATGATCATTATTATTCACCTTTCCTCTTTTTTATGTGTTGGTTAATGATAGACAGAGCGGCCACTCCCATCAGACAATAAACGAGTCAAATGGAAATAAATAAAAAAGAGAGAGAAAAAAAAAAGAAAAAAATTAATTGCAATTTCAATCTGATCAGCAAAATAGATAACAAAACAAAGTGAATGCTTCTTTTCTGTTTCTTTCTTGTCTCATTCCAATTTCAGTTCTCTTCTATTGACTTAGCTTTTGTAACTTTGATGCTTGTCTATTATTTCCTCCCAAGACTGAAGAGTTCCCGCCCTTTTCGCTCAGGGTTTGTTTCGTTTTCCAGATCGTCCCGAAACCATATTGCTTA
>OY757916.1:62205817-62290817 GCA_963585895.1 Sepioteuthis lessoniana | reverse complement strand
TCCAGGTTGCATGATTTGTGGCGTTTAACGGCACATCAACCGTTGTCAGTCATTTCGTGCCAAATCCTGTTTATACATACACATTAAATATATATGATTTGTAAATGAATAGTTTGTTGATAACATTAGTTTTAAACGTGCGAGAGCTCATTTCTTTTCACACTATTAGTTTCAAGTATTGCTATCTACCACTAAGAGTTCTATTTTCACACAGCTGAATAGTTTCAAGTATTGCTATTTAACACAAGTAATTGTATTCAGCATAATTCGTTTTCACACAGTCAAATGGTTCCAAGTACTGCTATGTAATCCTAATAATTCAATTTAGCAGTCATTTGTGTGCATAAGGGTTAAATGGTTTCAAGTTTAGAAAATGATTACATATTTCAGTTATCCCCTAACAGGTATCATCAACATTGGGACGGAAGGGATCTGATAGCAAAATGGATGAAAGAGTATTCCACATTCCCTCAAGCTTCAGGGCTTGAGCCTCACCATCAGATGGTTTAGTGTTATGTATAGGACACGCGTTGAGAGGATGCCTTACTCTTCCCTAGAAATGTAGTCGCCGATTTTCAATTGCATCAGCAGCGTGGACTTCTATTCATGGTATAATTAAGTACTAGAATGTTTTAGTTTTAAGCATCTTGTACTTTCTTTCTTAATTATAGGCCCTTGTACTTTCTCTCTTAATTATAGGCCCTTGTACTTTCTTAATTATAGCTTCCTATATGGTATTCATTTCTATGCTAGGCTGACTAAGTTATCAGAGTCTAACATGTGCGCTAATTCATTCAATCGTCTTATTTTCTAATATCTTGGTTCGCTCTGACTAAATTCACAAAAGATGATGACTTCCTTTTTCTACATTCACACATGATCAACTATGCCTACTTTCATTGTTTCTCTGTAATCCAGGTAAAATCGAAGACACCAAGCATATCACTGCTTTACAGTATGTATCCAATATATATATATATATAACTTAGAATAGCTTAGTAGCACGGATTCAGAGTCAGCAGCACTTGGTGACTGTCAATTTCTCAGCTACACAATCATCAGACATAGTCAGATGATCGTAGTCTGATGATCACGTAGATGAGAAACCAAGTCTAACTTAGATAGGAAACAGTTTCTATCACAGATATCAAACACTTAATTAACAAATATAGTGAAATATATCATTAGATATTATAAACACACACACACACACACACACACACACACATATATATATATATATATATGTGTGTGTGTGTGTGTGCGTGTGTGTGTGTGTTTATATCATTTGATGGTGCTGAAATACACATACTGTAAGACCTGCCATTTAAAAAACGGGTGCCCTTCGTATAAAACTAAATTACGTCTGATGATTAGGCTCTAGTCCTGGAATGTTGAGGAGTGCGGATTACCCACTTCATTGCCATTTAACCTAACTCCGGCTTGCCCCAGGGAGAGAGTAGTCGTTATGGTCCTACTATGGGTTGAATATATCAAATAATTTGTATTTGATGGAAATAATTGATATCATATATTCGTGTGCAACGACTATTTCGATATTGCACAAAAAATGTAAATATGTTCAATGTACGCAGTTCCCTAATCCGAAGACATAGAATAACAATAGGCAAGTTGACATACCGTTTGAATTATTCAGTCAATCAATCATATAATGAATTTTCCTCTGATGACTGTCTCTTCTATTCTTTAGTTGATACATGAAACTTTTAGTAATGAAACAATAGCAAAATTTTACATCACACACACACACACACACACACACACACACACACACACATATATATATATCTGTGAAATATATATATATATATATATATATATAACATAGAATGGTGAAGTAGCACAGATTCTGAGTCAACTGCACTTGATGACCGTCCATTTCTCAAGTATATATATATATATATATATATACGAGGATCACTAAATAAGTTTCCAGACTTTTTTCGTGTGTGCACTTTTGTTGATAGTACACACGTGAAACTCTAGTCCCCTTCGAAGTAATCTCCTTTGGCTGCAATACACTTGTACCGTTCCAACAACTTCTGAAAGGCCTCATGGAAGTTCCCTTGTGTGAGCGTGTCAATGACCTTCGTCACAGCCTCTTTCATCTCCTCAATTGTCTTATAACGACAGCCTCTGAGCTTAGGGAATAACCAAAAGTCACAGAGAGCAACGTCTGGACTATAGGGAGTGTGAGGAACTGTCTTGATGCCCATCTTGCTCAAATAGTCTGTGAGAAGGATGGAGTTGTTGACTGGTGCATTGTCCTGCTAGAAATGCCACTGACCCAATTTGAAGAGTGCTGGCCTCTTCCGACCGAATCTCTTCCTGAACTCCCTTAAAACCTCAACATAGTAACCCTAAGCCTATCCTAACCCTTTGGCCAGTCAACTGATGTTCTGAGTTCCTCACTCCTCTCAGACCTCTCATCATCCCTCACAAACTCCCTGCCTTCCTTGAATCTCTTATGCCACTCAAAAACTGATGCTCGATTCATGCAAGATGTTCCAAAAGCAGTCTGAAGCATTCTATACGTTTCTGTGGCATATTTTGCAAGTTTAAAATAGAATTTTATTGCATATCGTTCTTCTAAAATGTGCTCATGTCCAGATTTTATTTTTGAAATTCACCAGCTGTGACAATCAGGTTTTAGTAGGTTGTATTCCAATTGCTGCTGTAGCTGTTCATTTGAACCTGAAATCATAAATATTGATCAGTGATCTTATAAGATGTATAGCTATAACATACTTTTCAACAGTCTACGACAATTTTAAATGCCTGTACAAAAAGTCTGGAAACTTATTGAAGGCACCACGTATATATGATGTAAAATTTTGCTATTGTTTCATTACTAAAAGTTTCATGTATCAACTATCAAAGGCTCTTGGTGACTGCCAGTTTCTCACATATACAATCATCAGATATAGTCTGACGATCTTGGTCTAATTTAAATCAAAATATTTTCTCTCACCGATAGTATATATATATATATGTGTGTGTGTGTGTGTGTGTGTGTGTGTGTGTGTGTGTGTGTGTGTGTGTTCGTGTGTTTGAGCCCACGCGTTCATGGATGTGTGTGTGTGAAATAAATAACAATAAAGAATTAATATAACGTTGGTGTGGAAATTCTTCCAGAATCGAACTCATATGGCTGCGCCTCCCAGACAAGGTGTTAAAAATATGCAAGTTATTTTCGGGTTTGATATGTCCAAATTCGGTATTTTTAGTAGCGACTGATAAGTTCATTTGGTGCTTTTGGTATTGGCTGCTGTTATCAGAGACAACTGCTATTGGTAGAAGAGTGAGCTAGCATGCCGCGTCGCGGACACGTGGTTTTCCTACCGGTAGTAACAGCAGAAAATAGGTCTTTCCGATCCAACGGTCACTGCTGAAAGAGAACAAGTTTCTTTCTCGTACCTGTAGGTCTGTTTTCAAGAATGCACTTTTCCAACTTCCTTTCAGGGGCTTCTGGGAACTTCCACACTTCCTGAATTTACTTTATCTTGTTTATCAAGTTTTTCTTTTTTCTAATCACCACACATATTTTTCTTTCGTAAATAATCAAGTACTATGATTTCTTTCATACGCTTAGGACTCTTTCATAATATCCTTTTCTTAGGATGGGAGATTTACATATTTCATCTGTTATTTGCTATATAAGTTCAGATTATGTATTTTCTATCGGTAAAGCTGAGGCTATGTTAACCATAATAATGAAAGAATATACATCGATAGTATTGAACTAGAAAAATAGATGGGATGACGATAACCTTAGCTTTACCAACAAAAAATAAACGAATTGTACCACATTCTTTAAACATATATATACATATATACATATACATATATATGTGTGTGTGTGTGAGTGTGTGTGTGTGTGTGTGTATGCTACGGAAGAAATACCGTCCACATTTTAAATTGTCACTTCTGTAGTGCAAGTTACCTTCGGAAAGTTGTAATTATTTGTGTTAGGTGTCAATACGTGAAAACATGTAACTATGTGCAAGCAAATAAACTTTACAGTCTATTTGCTAACAGATTTTATATATATATATATATATATATATATATATATATATATATGCGTGTGCGTATGTATAAACAGGGTTTGACATTAAATAAACCAAAAGTGTTGATATGCTATAAAACACAACCAAACCACCACCATCACCCCCACACATATATATATATATATATATGTATGTATATATACAAAGTCTCAGAATTTCTTGATCAGTGATGGTGAGTAAAGTGTTTAGACACCAATAATTACCAAATAATGAAGAGATTGTTAAACTTAAAATTATTTGATTTTTCTTTCTCTTTTTGATATCCTCATTATATTGGCCGCACGATATTTTTGATAGACACAGTCTTATTTGCTACTGTTAGCGATGCTGTTTCCATTTTTAAACCAATGTTACGGCTTTTAGTTTTTAAACGAACAATAATTCCACTTTTTCAAAAATTCATTTAACAATGTGTTCTTTCCTTACACTGAAATAAAAGAAAATTCAGAAAATTCATTTTGAACTTCCATTCATCGCTCAAATAGTTTTAATTTCTTTATGAATTCACATACATGTGTATAAAAGAATGCCGAAGTATATTTTCCTGTATTCATAAATATAACTTAAACACCTAATATGGAATATGAGTTGACCATATTACCAGACAAGAAAATCATCGTCTACCAAACCAAACTCTATTTTCACAAGTAACAAGCGGATACGAAACACATGGTTGACCGTAACGATACCTGAACGACCTTCAAATACCTATGGCTGACCGGTTAAATTTGATGGTAGACAGCGATAGATGAGGCACACTCATTTATAATAGAGATGACGGATAAGATGTAGATAAGCCTTACTTAGTGTGACATTTGAACAAACAGAAGGAAAGTCAAGCGGTGTAGAAATCCTCCTTGTGGAGACTAAAGATTCGTTTTTGGATCTTTACAAAAAGCTAGTACTTGAAATGCTGATTCTAAAACTATTCCCACTTGATAGATTTTCATAAATATCATAATAATATTTTCCTATTTCGACTTCTCATCATTTGGTTTGGTTTGGTTTAGTTTGGTTTCTTTGTTTAAAGGCATATCAACCTTCGTGGGTTATTTAATATCAAAGCTATATTTGGTTTAGTTTATTTTAGATGTTTTACAGCATATCAATCCCTCAGGGTGATTTGATATCGAATCCTGTTATATGGTTTGTAGATAATATTTATAAACGAGCCAGAGTATTTTGTTTGCACACAGTTAAATGGTTTCAAATATTGTTATCCAACGCTAATAGTTTTATTCATTATTAATCATTTGTTAGCATAAAGTAAGTGCTTTCGAGTGTAGTAAATGATTAGACAGTTCTATTTTACCTGTAGATGGGACCCTAACAAATACTACCACTCTGGATCAAATGAAGCTGAACTCCAAGACTGGTACCTCATCATCAGATGCAGTTTAATGTCCTACTCAGAACAGAAAATCATCCTTCTAGAACTATTGCGCAACTATTGAATACATTGCTAGTGGGATAAAGGAGTTCGTATCTTTCCCAAGGGTATTTGTCGCAAAGTGAACCTAATCGCGCGACTGGAGTTTGAGCTCGCTGACAACGTTATCGCAATCAAAGACATTAGCCACTACACCCCCAGGGCACATCCTCTCTTCATTTGCCTTTGGCTCTGAATTCCTGACTATCTCCCGTTTCTTTAAAATAAAATCTCAGTTTTGTGGTTGCTATTTGCGAAATGTTGTGAAAATGCTACAGGTCGTGACGAATATTTTCAGGCAGTGTCAGTCGAAGACTTCCAGTGTTGTTTCTTGTCATGAGAACAAAGTATGTATTTACCCAACTACTCTCTAACCATATTTACCAACCCCTCCGCTTGAGCAGGATATGACACGAGGTCAATTTTTAAGCGGACTTTAACAGGTTTGAATTCAGAGTTTTCCTCCTCCTAGACTAGTTGCCTCACCAAGGCTGAAGAATCTAGTCTGTCCTACTATTTACCCATAGCTGGAGAGAGAAAAATTGGATTCATACTCCCAACTTCTCTCGAACGGAAAGTCGACTGTTTGGTGGGGAAAAGAAGAAAACCCCTGGAAGGGAAAAAAGAAAAAAGAAAACCCCGAATAAATTACCCTGGTTGTGATGGCGGTAAAACAGGAACTAGTACTTGGTGGTTGGATCTAATTTCTCTTGTTTACAGAGACTGGATTTGAGAGATGTTATATTTCATGCTTCAAGTATAGCTAACTGGAAACTGGTGTTTGTGCGATCAAAGATAGAAAACATACTGATTTTATAGGATTTAGCACAGTTCGGATAAGCCAGCAGGTGTTGGGCAATGGTGGAATCGGAGCTTCGATAGATCAAGCTGACAGGTAATGTTTGGTTATGTAATCGGATAGTAGAGGGCGCATGATGCTTAATTCTTTTTTCAAATATCTGTGTGGTGCGTCTAATATAAAAAGAATATCTCATATGCATTTTAACTGGTAAATGAGAAAGTTTTTTTTATAGTGAAAGGGTGAACCATCTTTAAGGTTATGTTGGAAAAAAACACATTAGATTTTAGAATAAATCTTAAATTGACAGGAAAGAAATAGCGGGTGACAGATCTTTTGATTTGCTCAATCAAAGACGAAATCGAATAAGTTCATATGACATTGTACGTGTTTACCAAATCCCTCCTCCATTTGCAAGATGCCACACAAAATTAATTTTGATAGGGGCAAAGCCGGTTTACTTGGTGTGGAAGCAAAATTAGGAATATTCTAGCATAATAATTAACGACTCTATTATAAAACATGATTGATTTTAATTTTAAAAAATTAAAAAACAAAATAAGAAGATAGACACAAAACAGTAAATTTACTCAATATGGCCGCCACTTTTTTGGATTATTGTATCAATACATCTTCGAAACGATTTGCATGCCTTCAAAATAAATTCTTCAGACATTTTATTCCATTCCTTCTCAAGCGAACCAATATTTGGATGAGAAGTTGTATTTGTTTTTCTAAAATGCGACATAGAGCATAATCAAGGGGGTTAAGTTCTGGGCTTAATCTTGTTTAATTGCTGTCCTGACAGTTTTAATAAAGAAAAGTGCTTGAATAACAGAGCTAATCATGAAAATTTAGATTTATCGCGTTTTTTCAACTTATTTGGACTAATCAGACTTAAAAAATGTTTTCAAAAATTATTCCATATTTTGCTTCCGCACCTTGTAGATTAAGTTTTCTTTCTCGTAAACTCGTTGCCTTTCCAAGGCTAAAGAATTCAGTCAGCCTTACTATCTACTCATAGCTGAGGGAGAACGGATAGATTCTTGCCTTTCCCAAACGCATTTACGTGAAAAAAAAAAGGCAAACTTGTATTTATAGTCTAACGTAATGAGTTTTACGACGTTACAGAGAAATATCCACTGAAATGTGTGGTTGTTTATAATTTTGTTTATCCTTATATGAGCTTACAATCGCTACGACTAGTTGCATTTTTGTGCGAACATGTCCGCGTGTTTGCTCTAAATATTGTGTATATTTTGTGTTTTAAGATGTAATGTAACCTATGTGAATTCTTATTTTCATTCAGTACGAATGGATAAAAAGTTGAACACATGCCAAATTTAGGTTTAATTTAAATGCTAAAAATTCTAAAAAGCCAGTGGGTATTATACAAGAGACCTCTTTTCTAAAATTTCGTAGTCCAATGTTTGAGGTGCATGTTATACACAAATAATTACGGCTATTTAAAAAATCATTTCCCCAATTAATCTCATTATTTAATAGACTGGCCTTGCAGATCAATTTATAATATCGAAGATACGTTTAAATTTAAAACTTCTAATTCTGCAATCTTTTTGGCAACGAAAATACGAACTCATCCCAGTTTCTGGCCTGGAGGAAATTATCCATAGCCACTGAGGAAGTCAAAAGAAGATTCAGGAAATAAGATGAGATTGGTCGCCTGACCCAGCATATTTGCTCCGGGTCACTTCCGGTCGCGTGCATTTTATCGTATTTGGGCGCCACTAAAAATCCACTTTAGTGACCATAATTCGCTCAAAAGAAATGGACAACCATCATACTCACCAAGCAGCAACACGACCCCAAAAGCGCTTTTTGTTACTGAACCTAAGAAATGTTGAAGTAATCCTTAACATATTATAAACTGAAAGCAAAATTCGAAGGGACTTTTATTGCATATCACCTCTCCTTTCTCCACTTTCATTATTTCCCTCTCTCATTCCGACATTTCCCATTCCTCTTTCTTGTCCACGATATACCTAATTCTCTCTCTCTCTCTCTCTCTCTCTCTCTCTCTCTCTCTCTCTCTCTCATTCTTGACTTTTACCCACTCTTATTTTCATCTACTATACAATACTCTCTCTCTCTCTCTCTCTCTCTCTATATATATATATATATATATATATATATTTGTGTGGATTTACCAACTCACCGGCACGAACAATATGCGAAACAAAGTGAATTTTTCAGCAGAGTTTAAAGGTTTCAGAGTTTTAATTCTCTCAAACCAGTTGCCACACCAAAGTTAAAGAGCCACGATATATATATATATATATATATATATATATATATATAGAGAGAGAGAGAGACCAGAAATACTTAATGTTTGTACGCACCAGAAAAATTGGCTTCTTGGTAGATAAGTCACAATTAAATTCTATCTTATTTATTATATTTTTGTGTATTTATTCTTTTTATGCTAATTCTATTCTTCTTAGCTGTCTTTTAATCAATAAAATGTACTTCGGTCGAGCCCTCCTTTCGTTGGAATTATCATGATGATCAGTTTAGGTTAAACCAAGGTAGCTTTTTTCTGACTCTGCAGGAATTCATATATATGTATATATTCATTTTAAAATATATATATATAGGGTCAGAAAAACATTTATGGAGCCTTATCAGATGATGATTTCGAAAATTTGTATTCTTCATATGGATATTTTTTTTTCGGGTGAAGCTCGTACAGGGTGGAACGTTATTATGAATGTATAAACACTCCAGCAATTTAGCTTTCACGTTTTATTTCTCTTTCACCTCTGCAACTGCTAAACTCATAAATTCACATCCTACAAAATCAAGCTGACATGCACGTGTGTGTGTGTGTGTGTGTGTGTGTGTTAAGATAGCAGTGAAAACATATCTTTTCCGTAAATACTCTATTAAATATTAGGTTACAGAATTACTGATTCCTATAATTATTTTCTAATTCTTTTGAATTATTCCCACCAACATTTGCTGATGGCCCTTCTGTAAAGTTTTAGTGACAGCAAGTCTCCTCAAATTTCCAGGACTCTTCTCAGTATTCTGGCTGATCTTAATAATGCTATAGTTTGGATGGTCTCCACTCGTCCTCTTATTTCTAAATTCTCCAGTCCTTGTATCAATCCTTTAGTGACTGTGCCAAGAGAACTAATCACAATTGGTATAACCTTCGCTTTCATGTTCCACAGTTTCTTCAATTCCCTTGGAAGGTCCAGATACTTATCCTTCTTTTCACTTTCTTTTAATTTTACTCTGTGGTCTGCCGGGACAGCAAAGTCCACAATTCTACAAGTTCTTTTTTTTTTTTTTTTTTTGCTGATTATAATAAGGTCTGGTCGTCTAGCCGAGATTAGGTGATCCGTTTGTTTCTCAAAATCCCAGAGGAATTTGTGCGTCTCATTTTCCAGGACTGATGCTGGGTTTTGCAAATACTTATGGTTAAACTTTAATTTCCAGCACAATCCCCAGTTGATCTCCTTGCCCACCCCGTCTAGCATCATTCTCTTTCTGTGATAATGTGTTGCATTTGCTTGTTATGTGATTGATTGTTTCGTCTCTATCTCCACATAACCTACATCTGTTCCGTATTATCTATTCCTACTTTGATCTATTGGTCCTTATGGCGTTGTTTTCTGCAGCTATTAGAAGAGGTATTATTATTCACTCATTAGAGCTTTTCACATCAGCGTTAGCCGATGGTTTTTCACTGGAGTCTGAGTGACAGCAAGTCTCCGCAAGTCTCCAGGACTCTTCTTAGTATTCTGGCCGTTCTCAACAAAGCTGTCGTTTGGATGGTCTCCACTCGTCCGCCAACTTCCAGGTCCTCTAGTCCCTTTAGCAATCCTTTAGTTACTGTTCAAAACGCACCAATTACAATTGGTATAATTGTCACCTGCATGTTCCATAGTTTTTTTTAATTCCCTAGCAAGGTCGAGGTACTTATCCCTCTTTTCACATTCTTTCAGTTTTATTCTGGTTTGGTTTGGTTTCTTTGTTCAGTGGCATATCAACCTTTGTAAGGTTATTTTATGCCAAAGCCATTCTCCTAGAAGAACAGTAGTGGTACTATTTAACCCATAGCTGGGAAAGTTTTATTCTGTGGTCAGCCGGGACAGCAAAGTCGACTATTTTGCAAGTTCTCTTTTTTTGTTGATTATTATTAAATCTGGTCTTCTGGCCGGGATTAGGTGATCCGTTTGTATGTTAAAGTCCCATAGGAGTTTATTCGTGGCATTTTCTAGGACAGGTACTGGGTTGGCCGATCTTAATAATGTTGTAGTTTGGATGGTTTCCACTCAAACCCTTATTTCCAAGTCATCCATTCCCTTTATTAAGCCTTTTGTGATTGTACTGAGCGTATCAATTATTTTCATTTTCATGTTCCATAGTTTTTCATTTCTCTAGCAAGGTCCACGTACTTATTTTCTTTCCGCTTTCTTTCAATTTTACCCTGTGGTCTGCCGAGACAGTAGAGTTCACTATTCGGCAAGTTCTCTTCTTTTTTTTTTCTTTTTTTTGTTGACTATCTCTAGTATTGGTCATCTGGCTGAGATTAGGTGATCCGTTTATATCTCAAAATCCCAAAGAAATTTGTGCATCTCATTTTCAAGGATGGATTTTGTGTTGCGCATATACCATTTGCTCGTAGGGTCAAATGTTTGCTTCTTGCACAATTCACAGTGAATCACCTTGTCCGCCCAATCGTGTCTAGTCTTATACCCTTTTTTGTGCTAGCTTACTGTATTCGCTGATAATGTGATTGATTGTTTCATTTCTATCACAATATAACCTACATCGACCATTTTGTTATGTCTTGTCTATTTTTATCTTTGACATAGTTAGTCCTTATGGTATTGTTTTGTGCTGCTATCGGAAGAGATTCAGTTTCTCTCTTAAGATTTACCTTTTTTTAGCCATGTCTAAGTTGACTCGTGTGCGATGACGGTTTTTGTCGCTTGAAATATCCATACAGTTGGGGTTTTTTTTTCATTTCTTTTTTCTAGTAATTTTTGTTCCATTATTATTATTATTATTATTATTGAAGATTACAGACAGAGATCTGAAGTTCAGTTTTTTATTATTCTTTTCTTTTTCACATATGCCTTTCTCAGATGTTTTGATATTGATATCTTTTCTTTCACATTTATTTTTTATCTCTCCCTTCCTTTGTCTCTTTCTTTCTCTCACGCTCATTCTTTCTCTCTCTTATTCTCTTTCTCTTTCTCTCTTTTATTTCCGATCATTATTGATTCATCATTTTCAATATATCTAAGTCGTTGAAACTTATAAAATATAAATATTAAGATAGCAGCCCCTTGGTATAGTGGGTATAGTGTTTGGCAGTTCTCCAGGAGGCCGTCGTTCAGTTCCTGGTCAAGTCATACCAAAGACTCAAAAAGGGTACTTGATGCTTCCTTGCTCACACTCAGTATTATAAGGTACGTATCAAGAGTAAGTAGAACAATCCAGGAAAGGTGTAGAGTCCTCCTCTACACTTCGGTGTTGTAGCTATTGAAAAAGGAGCCTTCGGGTCGCCTTTGACAATGGTCGGCCAACAACTTACTTATGTCTATTATAAAAATATCACGTACTCCCCGGCTTTTTTTTAGGGGGGTGCTGTTTTTGTTTGTTTTTCTTTTTGTTCCTTTTTTTAATATGCTGAAATAATTTTACTCGTAGATTGGTTTGAATGGAAAATAAGTGGAAATAATTTGTGAATACTTTACTCTAACGAAATGCTATAAGCAGACAAATCCATTCTTCAAAAAATTCGGGATAACCTCAAATAGGAAAGAATGTCAAAAATCAGGTCTTGCTCAGAAACTCGTGGCTTAACTTTGTATATACAATGACAAGTGTGTTTAGAACTCTTTAATCAAAATCTAGAAAAATCCTAGATTCATTTCAATGTGCGATTTAACATCTTAAAAGCAAATATTTTTGTTTTACCATAAACAGCTTTATAAAGGTAAGTTGAACTTTTCTTTTTCCTCTTGATTGAAAAAATATTTTATTCTTAAAAGAATGATTATGTAACAACTTTTATCTTGCATGAAATCCTTGAGAGGAAGGCCCCGAAACGGTGCACAGTCTCTCCTGATGACCCTAATACCATTTATTGAATAAGAAAAAGAAATAAGGCTAAAATTTTTATTCAACGAAGAAAATCCCATTTTGTGTAGAATTACTCGGTGACAAGAGTAGCTTCTGATTGTCCACTCACTTTTTGTGAGTATCAATTACTTATAAAGAAATTTCCTTCTAACAACTTTTATCTAGCAAGAAATCTCAATCGATTATATATTCTTTCTTCAAAAAGGAATTACCCTCTGTTGGTGATGGGGGCTTTAAAATACGCTGATTCAATCCCCTTCAGAGGATTAATATCCCTCCAAAAAAGTGGTGTCCTGTGTATGACACTAAACTACTACAGAGGCTCCAGTTCAGAAGATCTGGGGTGTGAAATACCTCTTCCTATTGATTACTCCCACATATACTCTGTCCCGGAGTGGTAGTTTTTGTTAGAGTCCCATCTATGGCTCAAATAGATCTGTCTGAAAATCATTCTTATTGAATAGGAATAATTGATATAATACAACAGTAAATTATTTGTATTAAGATTGGTTACGGTACGTTATAATTGTTTGCTAAAGATTATTTATATCATTATCACTTCACTCCTCGTGAGTTCTTCACACCACCGTTATCTTGTAGTATTATGTTGGAGTCTGACTGACTGTAAGTCTCCGTTGGTCTCACGGATTCTTTTCAGTATTCTAATGAATCTTAACAATGCTGAAGTATTTAAAGTCACGATTCGTCCTCTGATTTTCAACTAATCCAGTCTTCTTTCCAATCCTTTGGGGATGGTTCCAAGTTCACCTATCAAAAATGGTATCACTGTCACTCTCAAGTTCTACAGCGTTCTTATTTCTCTCGCAATGTCTCAGCACTTTTTCTTTTTTCGATTTCTTTGATTTTCACTCTTTGATGCTCACTATACGTCGTTTTCTCTTTTTTTTGTTTTGTTTATATATCACTATGTTTAATCTCCTGGCCGGGATCAGATGATCCGTTTGTATCTTAAAATCCCTTGAAATCTTATGCGTCTCCTTTTCAAGAACAGATTCTGGTTTGTTAATATACCATTTGGTAGTATGGTCAACTTTCAATTTCTTGCACAATTCCCAGTGGATCACCTTCACCACCCAATCGTGTCTAATCTTATACTCCGTTTGCACTAGTTTGCCACATTCACTAACAACGTGATTAATCGTTTCGAATTTTACACCACATAATCTACACTTACAATTCTGTTTTATATTACCGATTTTGGCTTTAATGTAATCGGTCCTTATGCCGTTGTTTTATGCTGCTATTAGAAAAGCTTCATTTTCTGTCAAAAGGTTTCTTCTGTAGCCATGTTCAGGTCTTCTCTTATGAGATTTTGCCAGTTTGTCGCTTGAAATATCCATACAGTTGTTTTTTTTTTCCATTTCCTAATTTTTGTTCTTGTTCCATTTATCTTTTTGTTGTCAGTGCTATTACCAACCCCTGAAATTAACCTTTTTTTTACTTTGGTTAATGTATTCCTCGAATCCTCGTATTGCTGCATCCACGCCACTTCAATACAGGCGAGTCATCTTCCTTCTTATTTTTTTGACACATAGTCTGTTTAAGTCATCTCTCAGATGTAGAGCCTTATGCTTCGTCATCAACATTTTCGTATGCAGGTCAATTTTTCCGACTTCTTTCCTTGTCCATTCTGAAGAATGATTCCAATAATCTTACGAGGAAAACTGCCCAGGTGTTTATTCCTTTGATGAGATTTCTACCACGGAGCTTGATTTCGAGAAGTTTTCACGTTCATCTGAGATACTATTTTCTTCTTCTTCTTCTTCTTCTTCTTCTTCTTCTTATTATTATTATTATTATTATTATTATTATTATTATTATTATTTATACTCCTTTGGGAGTTTTTTACATCAGCGCTATCTGATTGTCTTCCCACCGGAGTTTGAGTGACAGCAAGTCTCCTCAAGTCTCCTGGACTCTTCTTAGTATTCTAGCCGATCTGAATTATGCTGTAGTTTAGATGATCTCACTCGTCCTCTTATTTCCAAGTCCTCCAGTCTTCTTTACCAATCCTTTTGTGACTGTACAAAGAGCACCACTTACAATTGGTATCACCATCACTTTTATGTTCCATAAATTTTTTTAGTTCTCTTGCAAGTTCTAAGTACTTAACCCTCTTTTCGCTTTCTTTCAATCTTACTCTGTAGTCAACCCGGACGGCAGAGTCCACTATCCGGTGATGGTTTTTCACTGGAGTCTGAGTAACAGCAAGTTTCCAGGACACTTCTTGGGATTCTGACCGATCTTAATGATGTTCTAGTTTGGATAGTGTCCACTTGTCCTCTTATTTCCAAGTCTTATTTACCAATCATTCAGGGATGATTCCAAGTGTATAAAATTACAATTGGTATCATATTAACCTTCATGTTCCCTCGTTGTTTTAGCTGTCTCGCACGGTCTAGCAAATTATTATTATTATTATTATTATTATTGTTTCTCCTTTCCAAGTTTTTCACACCAGCGTTAGCCGATGGTTTCTCACTGGGGGCTGAGTGACAGCAAGTCTCCTCAAGTCTCCAGGACTCTTCTCAGCATTCTGGGTGATCTCAATAATGCTGTAGTCTGAATGGTCTCCTCGTATCATCTTATTGGACACCTCGGGTGGTGTAATGGTTAGCAAGGTAGACTAGCAAACTTACACGAGTGAGTTCGATTCTCATTGGGTGCCCAATTCATGCGGCCTTGTGCTATATCTAAGCAAAAAAGCTTAGTAAATTACCTCCTCTTATCATCTTATTTCCGAGTCCTCCATTTCCACATTTTTTTTTTCAATTCCCTGGAAAGGCCGAGGAACTAATCTTTCTTTTTGCTTTCTTTCGATTTTACTCTGTGATCAGCCGGGACAGCAGAGTCCACAATTCGACAAGTTTTCTTTTTCTTGTTGATTATATCTAGTTCTGGCCGTCTGGCCAAGATTAGATGATCCGTTTGTGTATCAAAATCTGTTATAATTATAACTATTATTATCTTACTCCTTGAGAGTTTTTCACATCAGCGTTAGCTGATGGTATTTCACTGGAGTTTGAAGGACAATAATCTCCTCAAATCTCTTGGACTCTTCTCATTATTCTTGGTGATCTGAACAATGCTGTAGTTTTGATTGTCTCCACTCGTTCTCTTATTTCTAAGTCCTCTAGTCTATTGGTGACTGTACCATTGGTATAACCGTCACTTTCACGTTCCACAGTTTTTTCAATTCTCTAGCAAGGTATTATTATTATTATTATTTATGTGAAAGCATATAACTGGGTAAGTAAATAGCTGTTAGATACAATAAGCATTTGAACCCTTATACGTTGTTGGGGGCCTTTGTTGAGAGTAACCCGAAGGCTCCCTTTTCAATAGCTATTACACCTAAGTGTAGGGCAGAGCGCTACTCGTTTCCATGGATTGCTCCACTTTACCCTTGATACGTACCTTAAAATGCTGAGAGGTTAAGCAAAACGGCATTAAGTAACATTTTTTTAGTCTTTGGTATGACTCGACTTGGGATTGAACCCCAGTCTCCCGGACCATTAGCGAACACTCTACTCATTAGGCCAATGGCCTATATCATTATCAGTATAAGATATAAATACTTAAATCTATACAACTGAGTGCAAATTATTTCTAACAGATAGGAATACTTGATATCATATATTCGTGTGCAAAAAATCTCTTCAGAAACAACACAAAATATGTAAATATAAATCTAAAATATACGTAGTTCCCTAATCTCTTGGCATGTAATAACCCCAGACGTGTTGACATGCATTCAAAATCAATCACTCTGTGTTAAATGGGGTCATTGAGCTTGTTGGCTTAAATACTAAATACCTAATGGAAAGCTATTAAGAACATTTTGCTAAAAATAAACTCTTTCTTGATGAAAACCTTTCAGGGAAATCGTTCTTTTTGTTCGTTCTGATGTGAAAAAAAAGAAGAAAAAACAAGTAATGAAAAGTTTCTTAGAAATTTCACTGAAACTAGTAAATGGTTTCTGTATATTAGTTATCAGTTTTTGTATATCAGTTATCTAATGTTGTTATCGAATGGTTTTTCTGCTTTGTTTTTTTTTGGGGGGGTATTTGGCGTCGAAATGGAAATGACAAAAGAACTGAATTCACTTCTAGACACGCTATAACAATCCTAACCAACTCTTCAGTTGTCTTCTTGTTTGGTCATGAGTCATATATTTTTTAAAACGCTTGGCGACGGCTACGTCACCTCCTCCCATATGCTATGAATAATTTTAACTGTCCATATTTTTGTAATTCACATTTTAACACTTTCAATTCTGCCGTTATTTCTGGCATTTTATGATATTATCTCATCTTATCTGTTCAAAGGATTTGTGGGGATGTTCGAGGAGAAATGTTTATCGTCGTAGGGAGTGAACTCGGCTCATCATCATCTTGTCGTGTCACCAGCACGGATATCCCTGACCCTCTCTCGCCACTCCTCCCTATTGTTCATCCCTTCTGGTTGTTCCTCTGGGCTACATCCCGTATCCTCACAGAGCTGCTGTATGTAGGTTCGAGCTGGTCTTCCTACTTTTGCTTGGCCATGTGAAAGGGTCCATAGGAGATCATCACTTATGTGATCATCCCCGTTTCTCCAGCAGTGTCCTGCATGTCTGGTTCCTCTAACTTTGATAGTTTTCATGATGGGAGGTAGGTAGCCGTACAACTGCTGCTTTGTTGGGTGTTGCCTCCAGGACTTGTTCAAAATTGCTCGCAGCCAGGTTCAAATCCTGAACAAAGCTGTTTGTATTTCCCATAGCGCTGTTACAGATAGGAACACTTATTGGAAAGAATATAGAAAAACACCTGCTATAGACAACATGGACAGCTAGCTTATAAATCAAGTTAAATTGTGAAATTTTTGCTAGACAATATGGATTGTCATTGCGAAGCATTTGCGAGTAGGGATTAATATTTATTTCATTTTTTTAAATAGTTTTACTAGTAATGGATGAAATATCAGACCATCTGGTTAATTCATATCCTTTGAAGTGGCTATCTTAAACGGCTTAAGAAAGTAAATTACTTTTCAGATTAAGATATTAAAATTACTTTTCAGAATTAGAGGTAACGGGTGAATAAATACGAAGCCTATTGCAGAAAATCGATTGATTGTCAGCATAGAAGGCGGGACTTCGGAACAAAAAAACTAATGAAACGAGAAAACAATTTGATTTAATATCCTTTGAGGCTCATTTAGTCAGAGAGGAAGTCAAGTCAGGAGCAAGAAGGAATTTTGTCAACAGAGTAAAGTTTACCGTTGTCGATAAATGTTTAACTTAGAGCCAAAATCTTCATCTCCATTCTCTCTCTCTCTCTCTCTCTCTCTCTCTCTCTCACACACACACACACACACACACACACACACACACACACTTCACAACCGAAATAAATAGCAGTATCAAAAACATAAACTCCTTGCGTTCTAGTTAGTTTACTTAATGAGCCAGAATCGTTCCCACTCGCGGAGAGTTGGAATTTTGTTTTGATTTTCAGGCAGAACCAGAGACCGAAAGCAGCAATAAGTAAAAGAGTAAATAAATAAATAAATAACAACTTATAAAATTGATTAAGTAATTAATTAAATAGAGAAAGAAAAGAGCTATAGCCAAACCGGGAGTTGAAAATGGCTGCGACAAACCGACGAGGCTTCATATGTCATCTAGGTACCCATTCCGATATATCACTTGATAAGCCCGTTTGTGTTACTCACGTTATCCATCTGCGTAGTCGTAACCAACGACCCAAGCCCATTACGTATGTCGTTTCAATGCCATTCCTGATGTAACGGTGACTACGGCACAGCGTTAATACCCCTATAAAAAGTAGGAATCTTCTATTCTTCTTCAAGCTATGAGTAAATAGTAACATAGACCTCTTAAACCTTGATATGGCAACTGGTCTTTAAGAAAGAAAATTACGAATTCAAACCTGTTTAAGATACTTTACATGAGTAGCGCCCCTCAAACCAGAAGATTTGTCTTTTCTTCTTTTTCTCAAAAGTTACCAGATTTTTTTTTTATTTAAAGGAAATCAGGGTATTTTTTAACTTTATACACGGGTATTTTTTTTTAACTTTATACTATGCTTAATGTCTGAAAAATAACTATTAAAGTCTACATAACTTTGACTTTGCCTTGAATGTAGATTGTTGCATATGTATTAGATGCATTTTAAGATTCCCACTCCAAGAGTCAAAGATAATTTATTTTAGTTCCTTCGTCTTCATACGAATATATTATATTATTTGAAATCTTATTTTCTTTTTTGAAATTTGTGCTGTATAAAATGTTGGTCTAATCAATAAATATTATTCGCTATATTATAGTTTTATAAGACATGTTGATTGATAATTTGCAAATAACAATAAGATTTAATAAGAGGTATGTTAATCCATAGAAGTGAGTTATATTTGTCTCTGCCTCCCACCAGACAGGACTTGACACAAGGTCAATGACCCGAAGGTTGATTATAGTGGGGTTTTAGAGGAGGGGATGGTCGAGCACGAGCCGAGGCTCGAGATCTGCTGGTCATCGGCCCACTTAGTGCAATGTGGGCCTGATGAGCCAAACTGGACTTGGACCCAAATCTAGGTCTAGGCACGTATGCCTGATTATAGCTTAAACTGGACAGCCAGGTCCAGTGCTATACAAGGGGGAAAAAGGTGTCAATGATGCAACTCACCCACCCGAAGGTGGCCCAGCTGAAGCCGAGAGCCTTTTGGCCTCGAATCTGCTATTGATTTCGATACCCCATCCGGAAGTATTGTTTATCAGTGAGGAATGGGTTAACTGTTGAAAACTTTCTATAATATAGCATTTGCATCTATTAGTAGGTGATAAAGGGATTTCTTTCAAGTTGTGACCGTGTCAGTGCTACTGTATGCTAAGAAAACGCTCAGAGAAAAAGCTGGATCGAAATTACACAAGAATATTATGAGCTGTTTTGATAAATTCCTGGAAGCAACACCCCACAAAATAGCAACATTATGGCCACTTGATTCCCATCTCACAAACCATCCAAGAAAGACGAACAAGACATGCTGGACATTACTGGAAATGTAAGGACGGACTTATAAGCGGCATTCTTTTATGGACTCCGACACATGATCGTACCAGTGTGGTCCGACCAGCAAGGACATACAACAGCTCTGTGTGGATAGTCTTGAAGACCTGCCAGGAGCGATGGATGATAGGGACGGATGGCAAAAGAGAGTCAGGGAAATCTTTGCGATTCACACGGCTTGATGATGATGATGATGATGATGATGATGTAGCCGCTGATAATGTTGTTTCTTAATCAATGCATCAACGGGTTTATAGTTTGGATGTAGTTTTTTAGTTTAACGAAATGGTAACTAATTTTCACACAACTCTAATATTTTGCATATAATAAGTGGGGTTTGTCTTGAAAGATATCTAACATGAAGAATCGAGTGTATGGTAACGAATATTACCAAGCTCTAAAGAAAGTATACCTAATTATAACATGTATACTTATGCTGTCAAGAATAACGAGAGTATCTAATAACTATTACCGAAAATTCTATTTAAAATTAGAGGCAATTTTATTTTCACCGGCCCATTGACATAATGGTTAGAGTGTTTGCCAATGGCCTGGAAGACTGGGGTTCAA
The DNA here is from genome assembly GCA_963585895.1 of Sepioteuthis lessoniana. NCBI lineage: Eukaryota > Metazoa > Mollusca > Cephalopoda > Myopsida > Loliginidae > Sepioteuthis > Sepioteuthis lessoniana. The sequence continues at coordinate 62,270,720 of OY757916.1, read as the reverse complement.
TCCCAGGTTGAGTAATACCAAAGACTCAAACAATGATACTTGATACTTCCTTGCTTAACACTCAGCCTTATAAGGTACGGATCAAGAGTAAGTGGAACAACCCAGGGAAAGGAGTAGCGCTCTCCCCTACACCTCGGTGAGGTAGCTATTGAAAAGGGAGCCTTCGGGTCGTCTTCAACTACGGTCTGCCAACTTTATATTTCTAAAATGCCATCAAAATAGTCTAACACATAGAAATATAAGGCGCACTAAGCGTAACGGTTATCGTCGACTAAAAGGAATCAACAACCCGACTTCAAGTCATGGCCAAGTTGATTTGTGTTTCGCTTCATGCTGATGCCCTTCAAGAAAAAATAAATCAGTCTGTTTTCACCAAGGCTGGATTCTTGAGTCAGGCAATCAAACGAGGAGAAGGAAAACCCTGAATTCAAACCAGCTTTACCCCCTTTAAAAGTTGACCAGGTGTTGTAATGGAGGAGTTGGGTAAATACATGCTTAGAAATAATAATCAAACGTGGCCCTACAATCGTGCACAAAATCGATTGCATGACTTTGTTGGATTTTTTTTATAAAAGATTTTTTGTTATATATTTGTACTGTTTTTACAATTATTATCTTCTACAGCTACAATCAGTTTTATATAGTATTTTTATGAAATATATTTTGCAGTGTACTATTCAACACAGAACTGGAAGGGATAAGGTGGTTCGTACCTTTCCAAACAGTATTAGTCCTAAAGTTTTTACTGCTTAATTTAACTGAAACCAAATTTATTTCTACCTCTCTGAATTTTTTCCCACCAAAAACGAGTGTATTCCTGTAACGCATATATATAGTCTTATATGAGGAGCATTCAATGAATACGGTAAATTTATTTTAAAAAGACAAAATAATTTCTTTCAGAAATTTTTTTCCATAAATGTAAATTCTGCGGTGTTTGTGGTTGGTTTATGGCAAAAATTACTTTAACCAGGAAAAAAAGTTCTTTGGAGGCAATTTAAAATGGCAGTAAATCAAACAGAGTGCTCCAGGCTTGAACAGAGGTCTGTCATTAACTTTTTGCTAACCATGTAGAATTTACAGAAATATGTATGATTTGTTCGGAGAAGAATATTTTCGTGAAAAATGATCCCATATATGGGATCAGCGAAATGGTCGTAAACGCTTGGGCAAGTATTGAGCACTTTCTACTCCACCCCGACCAAAAGATCCTAGAAAAAAAATACTCCATGGTCTTCTACAGAACATATTTAAATAATGACTTGCTGCCTAAGTACACAATATATATATATATATATATATATATATATATATATATATATATATATATATATAAATTCCATGAATTCTCAAAAATAAATAGATGAATGAAGGTAGCAGAAAAAACATAATCCATACTGTTGGATTTTAATCCATATTTACTTTCATAGATGAATGAATAAAATAAGATTTGATTTATTTGTTTAATTGCATATGTTTAATGGCATGTCAACCTATATATATATGTGTATATATATATATACACACACACACACACACACACATATATATATATACAAGTTGACATGCCATTAAACATATGCAATTAAACAAAGAAATCAAATCTTATTTTATTCATTCATCTATTTATTTTTGAGAATTCATGGAATTTTATGTTCTCACCAGAAACCTGGTGACTCTTGATTCAGATTTAGTACGGCAAGTCACTACAAATCTCCAGACAGATCTAGCAATGTCATGGCAACTCTAGATGAATTTACTAAGGTCATGAAACTGTCGAACCAAACTTGCCTGATACTCTCCCAGTGCTACTCACCGGATTTACCGCTATGACTTGGAGCACATCATCGGAATGTTGGGGGGGCTTAGGGGGTTGTTTCCCCGCTGTGATGGCCCAGTTTGACCTCGTAAAGCATAAGTTCCCCGAATACGACAACATTCCGTCTGTGAGGCTTTCAAATCGTAAACGAAGTGAAGCAATTCACAGCGTGTCAGCGCACCCACTAGAACGATGATGTAAGCTGCATCGAGCGTCTACTACGGCTTGAGCAGCTTTGGTTACGTGACATGCGTCCTGCAAATTAACACACATCAATATATTGCAAGACTCTTTACTCATCTTAGTAATGTATTTAACTTCAGTGTTTATAAATGATAATTACAGTAGCAGTAGTAGTAGTAGTAGTTGTAAAGTTTGTGAGCGACGAAATTAAGCAGTTGTTGCAAATTGAAAACTAGTTACCAACTTATTGTTTAATTGTTGCTTCAGTGACCAAATTGTTTTGTTGTCTCGAGTGGTTAAAATGGACACAGGGCCAGTCAAGCGAAAAATTGACACACCACTTTTCGCTATGAGTGTACTTACTATTCTTCTAGTACACGAATTTTTCTATTTGCGTTTGAGGCATATGGGGTCTCTTCACGACCCCGGATAGAATTAGTCAAAATATGATTTTAATATTCCACTTGAAGCTCGCACCTTTTTCTGAATACTTTTCGTTTTATTAACCGACATTTTTTTAATGTCACGCACATATTGTCAGAAAGCCAGACATGCATTCAAACACATAGGCACAGACAAGAACAGAGGACACAAACATGGAGATACACTCAGAGATATACATACTTACACACTCTCACATACACACACATATATAGATACAGAACGACTTGTGGAAACACACAGTGGTTTGCGTAAAGACACACACTCCCTGATACACACACTTAGACACTGAAAAACATATGGAGATACACGCTCATGCAGATATAGAGAAATTGACTGATAGAGACACAAATATTTTGAAACAAACTGACATGCATGCTAACACATACTCACAGATATACAAATGAAGATACACACGTAGTCATACATACAAACACAAAATGTAGAATGTCTCTACGTGTAGACACATTTATCATATTTACCCAACCCCTCCGATCGGGCAGGATATGACACATGGTCAATTTTTTTAAGCGGAGTTTAACAGGTTTTAATTCAGAGTTTTCCTTGTCCTAGACTAGTTGCCTCACCAAGGCTGAAGAACCTAGTCTGCCCTACTATTTACCTATAGCTGGAGGGAGAATAATTGGATTCATACCTTTCCCAAGGGTATTAGTGCTATGTGAAATGCAATCAGTCTCGTCCAGGATTTGAACTCGTGTCGCCGTGTCCAATTCCTGCGACGATAACCATTACACCACAGGCACCTCCTTATAGACACATTTATAGTTAAACGTGCAAATGTACATTTAAAGATGTACACGCATACACACGCCTGGTCGGCTGGGGTTGCAGAATACACCGATTACATCTCTGCGGAGGGGTAAGACCCCGCTCCCACGAGTGTCCTAGATATGAAACTAAACAATTTAGATTTGAGGAATATAGAGTACCTCTTCATTACCATTACTCCTAAGTCCACTCTGACCCGGAATATTAGTACTTGATAGTGTCCTATCTATGGGTCAAATAGAACTGTTTGACATTTAAATTGTGTGCAAACAAATGAAATGTGCAAAATTAAATAGATTTAAATAGAACAGTTGGATTATTTATCTGTGTGTAAACAAATGACTGAGGTTTAATTGAATTGTTGGTGATACATAGCAATACTTGATAACATTTAACTATGTGCAAGTAAATGATTAATGATGAATGGAATTATTCATATTAGATATTCAACTTTTCACTTCACTTTCTTTTAAACATCTGACACTTTCACATCTCAAAAACGCGCAGATAAATACATGCACGCATACGTAAGCAGGCCCACACACTCATAGGAGGTTTCGGAGTCGGTTTCTTTGTTTAATGGCATATTAACCTTCTTGAGTTATCTAATTCTAAAGTCATTCTTCTAGAAGAACAGTAGTGGTACTATTAAACCTATACCTGGGAGGATAAGGGGGTTCATACCTTTCCAAAGGGTATTTGACCGAAAGTGAACGTAATAGCATGACTGGAATTCGAACTCGCTTACTACGATTCCGCTGTCCATTGTTTTAACCATTACACCACGAGGAACCTCTCCCTACTCATACAGAGGTACACAGAGAAGTACACACATACATCTATACGCGCATCAACAGATACAAATAGGAGGTACCCGTGGTGTAGTCGTTATCGTCGTAGGAAATGGACACGGCGACACGAGTTCAAATCCTGGACGAGACTGATTGCATTTCACATAGCACTAATACCCTTGGGGAAGGTATGAATCCAATTATTATGGGTAAATAGTAGGACAGACTAGGTTCTTCAGCCTTGGTTAGGCAACTAGTCTAGGAGAAGGAAAACTCTGAATTCAAACCTGTTAAACTCCGCTTAAATATACCTTGTGTCATATCCTGCCCGAGCGGAGGGGTTGGTAAATAGTATCAACAGATACAAATATGAAGAGGGGCACACTCACAGACAGATACATGTACGCATATATATGAACAGAATGACATGGATGACTATGATTAAACTGAAATCGATTTAATTACATATAAATAGGTTTACAGAAAAAGTGGGTGATAGATAGATAAGTAGATAGTTAGATCACTCAGAGAATAGAGCGGTAATTAATTGGTTGGCTGGTTGGTTGGCTGGTTGGTTTTACGACGTTTTCGACCCTTATTGGGTTGTTTAACGTCAAAGTTAGAATGTTTTTTGCAAGTGATTATACTGTAACTAATTATAATAATTTATAAACAATTATCGCGTTATGCAACTATTCTTTAAAAAATGATTTGCACAGTTATATACCTACAAGTATTCCTCTCCAAAAATTTCTTAAAATTTCTATTTAATACATAGACGGGTATTCTAACAGGTACTAGTACACCTGTGTCAGAGTGGACCTGGGAGTTATGACAAAGCAGATGAGACTCTCAAATCCCAAGAGCTTGATAACTGTAGCCTCACCACCAGATCCAATTTAGTGACATGTAATGAAAACTTTTTTTGTATAAGGTATGCAGTCAGCGTATTATCAGCCCTGCTGATAGATAGATAGATAGATAGATAGATAGATAGATAGATAGATAGATAGATAGATAGATAGAATGGAAGTAAATAATGGAAAAGAATACCGAAATGTTATGGCATCGACTTTCTTTCACAATAAATTCATCACTCTGGATTCCTCCGTTTTTCAATTTTTCTCCATAGATAGATAGATTTAGATGTGAACAGATTATGAAAGAAAGAAAGAAAGAAAGAAAGAAAGAAAGAAAGAAAGAAGCAGAGATAGATAGATAGATAGATAGATAGATAGGATACGTCATTTTATTTTCCTTTTTTTTCCCAAGAAAATTATGGCCAATAGAAATATATTTTCTTATTCTCATATCCCGATGTCCTGATATATTTGTCTCTCACGCTTCCCACAGCCATCAAACCAAAAATGCTGAATGAAAACAAAACTGAAACAATAACATTCAGTTATTCTGTTTTGAATGACTGTTTATCCCCTCTTTAGACACCTGCGCACGACAACATCCCTTTCTCGGCAAGGTTAACTGTGGCGGTTCAGGTCAGAGCAAAAGCCACAACATACCAGTCAAAATATATTCAATATTCTTAACTTTAGGAAAAGTTTTATGCATATTTCGCAAGTGATAGGCTTGAAGAATTTTAAATTGATAACATTCTCCTGTGTTTTCATTTGTATTATAAAATACAATGAATATTTGTGATTTTCCTCTCCCAGATTTTTTTTTACGTTCTGCACATCTGTAGGTCTTTTTTGAAGGGTATTATTAAAATATTGTTATAACTCATAATATCAACCTATCACACACTCATACAGTCGGTAGAAATAAGCGTGGTGTAGTGGATAACGCACAGGACTGCGACATCGTCATAGTAAGTTCGAACTCTTGTGATAATGTATTTTTTTATTCATGAACGTTATAAGATTTAACGAGGTCTTAATTCGTGGATAACACCCCGTTTCTTATAATGCGTTAGGTTATCCGAAAGAGAGTAACCTAATACAGAATATTTGGTAGGAAAAATAAAAAGTCAATTAATATAATAAGACATTTAATTGTATGCAGTACAAGTAGGAAACCCAGTTCCCTCCCTTGGCTATTCAAGCGCCACATGCTTTCAAGGGACAAACAGAAATGTCCATACAGCAAAAAGGTGGATTTCGTCTCCCAACAACGCAATAACGTTCACTTCCAGAGTAACGCAATTGGAAAATTTTTAACTCTCTAATTTCCACAGTATCATAGCATCATAGTATCATCTTTTCTTCTACAAGGATGGTTTTGGCTTTAAATAACCTACGAAGGTTGATATGCTATTGAAATAAAGAGACCAAACCAAATCACCATACCCTCCCAACCAGACACCAAAATGTGTATTTGAATTCAGAGTTTTGCTTTTTCTAGATCAGTTGGTAACCGTAGTCGAGAGCGGCCAGAAGGCTCCCTTTTCAATAGCTACTACACCAAGATGTAGGGGGCGCTACTCCTTCCCTAGATTGCTCCACTTTACTCTTGATGCGTACCTTATATTGCTGAGTGTTAAGCAAGGCGGTATCAAGTACCATTTTTCGAGTCTTTAGCGAACACTCTACCCATTAAGCCAATGAGCCGGTATCAGTCTTCACAACTATCAACCCGTAGCTAAAGTTAGAATAGCTGCATTCGTGCCTTCCCAAGAGTATTAGCGCAACGTGAAATTCAAACTGTCTAGTCCAGAATTTGAACTCTGGACACCGTGTCTATTTCTTACAATGATAACCATTACACCTCGAGCACCTCTCTCTCTCTCTCTCTCTCTCGTTATATATATATATATATATATATATATATGCAAACGCACCTACACACTCAAGGACTCGTGTTTAAATACTTGTTCGAAGTTGTTCGGGTTTCATTTCATACAAATGCCCTTGAGAAAAGCCTAAAATCTTCTACTTTCCCTCCAGCTATATGTAAATAGTAGAGAAAACGAGACTATTTGTCTGGGCAACCACTCTAGAAGAATAAAAACTCTGAATTCAAACCGTGTAAAAAATGATTTGGGCCTCGCCCTGCTCGTGGTGGAGGTGTTGGGTAAATTCATACTGTAAGTAATTCGTTTCAGAAATGTACTTATTCTCATTGGATTTAATTATAATTTGATTTATTCGTTGTGTTAGTCGTCTTGGCGTGATGACTAACATACTGCACTGCGATGTCCTAGTAAGCGAGTTTGAATCGCTCAGCTTCTTAGGAGAGTACAATCAATATGAATGGAAAAGTAACACCTAAAAAGAAGCTGTAAAATAAACAAATGCATAGAACCATTACCTTGTCTTATTTTTAGATCTTGTGTAAAAACTCAATAAAGGATTACATGAATTCGAAAGTAAAGCCGAAAATTTAATTAAAAAAAAACGAGGCTGTCCCGGTGGTTTAATGATTAAACCGCTGGACTGCAGGATCGTAGAAAGAGAGTTCGAACTCCAGTCGCGCTATTGTGTTCACTTTTGGACAAATACCCTGGGAAAAGGTGTGAATCCCCTTATATTCCCAGTTATGAATTAAATACTACCACTACTGTTCTTCTAGAAGGATAAATTTGGAATTAAATAACCCAAGAAGATTGATATGCTATTAAACAACCAAACAAATAAAATTAAACAGAGATGCAAAATTTCCCACCAAAGAAAGAATAAAAAATACATTAGACAATATCATATCAAATGGGTAGAGTATTTGCCTGATGATCTAGGAGACGGGATTCAAGTCATACTATAGATTGGAAAAATGGTACTTGATGCCTCTTTGCATAACATTCAGCATTATAAGGTGCGAATCAAGGGTAAAGTGGAGCAATGCAGGGAAAGTAGTGCCCACCCCTACACATTGATGTAGTTGCTACGGTCGATAACTTTACTCTACTTTTATAAGAATAAATGGATCAAGTCTCTTCGAATGGCCTAGACGTCAAGCTGAATGGACTGCAAGATGCCGCAATGGGATAGACAGATATTAGGTGATACATAAATGCCTAAATGGATAAACCATGCACTCACGGTTAATCTGAAACACCACCGCCAATGATTAACATATATCTCCCAAATAAAAAGCTCAGTACCAGGAATCCTGACAGCGGATATATCAGGGTCGGTTGATAACTCTTGGATACTAGAAATCCTTTTCATTCAACAACTGAATTACTAGTTCCTTTTTCATGGCTTCTATTGTGGCATAAGATCTCTTTTTAAAAACTATTTTAAAAACTTTCCCAAAACCTTTTTCTCAAGGATATTTTTCATGACTTTTAACGACAGTTGAAATTAGTTGAGAACAACAAAAATAGATAATTGTAAAGAAATATTTCTATTTGTCTTATAACTTTTGTTTATATATATATATATATACGAGGATCATTAAATAAGTTTCCAGACTTTTCCGTATGGACACTTTTATTGATAGTACACACATGAAACACTAGTCCCCTTCGAAGTAATCTCCTTTGGCTGCAATGCACTTGTACCGTTCCAACAACTTCTGGAAGGCCCCATGGAAGTCTTGTGTGAGCCTGTCAATGACCTTCATCACAGCCTCTTTCATCTCCTAAATTGTCTCATAACGACAGCCTCTGGGCTTAGGAAATAACCAAAAGTCACAGGGAGCAAGGTCTGGACTATAGGGAGGGTGAGGAACTGTCTTGATGCCCATTTTGGTCAAATAGTCTGTGACAAGGATGGAGTTGTGGACTTGTTCATTGTCCTTGTGGAAATGCCACTGACCCTATTTGAAGATTGCTGGCCCCTTTCGACGGAATCTCTTCCTGAACTCCCTTAAAACCTCAACATAGTAACCCTAACTCTAACCGTTTGGCCAATCAACTCTGGTGTATTGTTTTCCTTACTCCTTCCACACCTCTCATCATCCCTCACAGACTCCCTGCCTTCCTTGACTCTCTTATGCCACTCAAAAACTGATGCAAGATTCATGCAAGATGCTCCTAAAGCAGTCTGAAGCATTCCATACGTTTCTGTGGCATATTTTGCAAGTTTAAAACAGAATTTTATTGCATATCGTTCTTCTAAAGTGTCCTCACGTCTAGACTGCGTTTTTGAAATTTACCAGCTGTGACAATCAGGTTTTACTAGGGTGTATTCCAATTCCTGCTGTAGCTGTTTATTTGAACTTGAAATCATAAAAATTGGTCCGTCATCTCATAAGATGTATAGCAATAACATAGTGAATTTTCAAGAGTCTACGACAATTTTAAATGCCTGTTCAAAAAAAGTGTGGAAACTTATTAAATGCACCACGTATATATTTGTGGGTCACGGCTGTTTTATTCTCATCCATAGAAGCCAACCTTATAGATGAGCAGCAGTTGTTGCCCGATCGAACTGACGATCCTGACTGTTGAGCCGCGAGATTCATATGCCCAAGACCAGGTTAGGCATTGCGTTAGGCTGTCAGAGGATTCATTCGCATGCCTTTACGTCCACCATTCTGCTTCCCATGCCATTCAGGCGACATTTCCACACTAGGCGGTAGCCCTCTGAAACTAGATGACAAGTTCACCTACCTAGAAAGCAGTGTCTCATCAACCGAAAAAGACATCGACAAGCGACTAGCAAAAGCATGAACAGCTATCGAGAGGTTATCGGTCATATGGAAATCAGACCTGACTGAAAAAATGAAACGCAGTTTCTTCCAAGCAGCGGTCGTGTCGATACTACAATATGGATGCACTACATGGACGCTGACTAAACGGATGGAGAAAAAGCTTGACGGCAACTACACAAGTCCTGGAGGCAACACCCCACAAAGCAGCAGTTATACGGTCACCTACCTCCTATCACGAAAACTATCAAAGTTAGACGAACCAGGCATGCAGGACACTGCTGGAGAAGCGGGGACGATCTCATAAGTGATGTTCTCCTATGGACCCCTCCCATGGGCAAGCAGAAGCAGGGAAAGCAGCTCATACCCACATAGAGTAGATCTGTGCCGATACGGGATGTAGCCCTGAGGACCTTCCAGAAGCAATGAACAATAGGGAGGAGTGGTCAGAGAGGGTCAGGGATATCCATGCTGGTGGCACGACAAGATTATGATAATATATATATATATATATATATATATATATATATATATATATATACATATATATGTTAGCACATGCAATTGTGTAATTCACAAAAAAATTCGAAATGATGCCGAGGCACCAAATAACATTTTCAGGTAATTTGAAGGTACTGAATCTGAAAATGACTTTTGTTTTTCTTGGATATTTACTGGTTTTGCTGTACAGAAATGCTTCAATTTTGGGATAAAAAGCATTTTTTTTTCGTTTTCTGTATATATGATATAGACCGATGCCAATATTTCTCAAAGTAAAATTATAAAAACCTCTCAATTCGTATTTAAACCAACAAATATGAGTCTGCTTATTGAGATATACAATTTTTGCAAGAACAATCAGACACTAAAAAAAGTAAATTTGGCAACCTTAGTCGAGGGCGACCAGAAGGCTCACTTTTGAATAGCTACTACAACGAGGTGTAACGGAGGGCGCTACTCCTTTCCCTGGATTACTCCACTTTACCCTTCATACGTACCTTATATTGCTAAGTGTTAAGCAAGGAATGTCAAGTACCATTTTTAAAGTCTTTGGTATGATGCGATATGGGATTATACCCAGGTCTCTCGGATCATTGGCGAACACTCTACCTACTAGGCCAATGTACCAGTATAATCAGACTCTAACTCTTTAAAAATAGCACAATTGAATATACCAAGACCAACAAGTATTTTCATCAAACTATTTGATAAAATAACAGCAGAAATAAAACCTCTGTGAAGAAAAAAACGATGATAAAAATTTCCCCTTTCTTGATTGTCTGTTATGTTCAATGTTATTTAAGTCCCTTTTGATACTCCAGCAGTAGTCAGCCATCATTAGTTTGTCCCGCTGTCCCTGGTGGCGATCTTCCATTATTTTGATATCTTGGTGGAATCGTTCTCTTGCTCATCAATCACATCACCGCAATTATCCGAAAATTTATCTAGATGACTTTGTAAAAAAAGAAACTTAATACTCATATTAGCGCCCATGTCCAGTAGACTTATCAACAGTTTTCCTTAAAGTCCTTATAGTTTTCGGCTCGGCGATTGCGTAAGAAGTTTTTCTCCACGTTAACAAATGATGTCTAAGCGCATAATTCTAAATCATGCATTGAATGAACAAATTCATTATCCTTAATGAGTTTCCTGATGTCATTGTGAAACTATTTTCATGATGTTCTTCACGTACAATGGAATAGGTACATTCAATCGGAATGTCTTTATTTGGAGTTTCTTTCCAACTATGAAAACAAAATCTCTTAATATATGTGTTTCCTTCCGTAGTAAAGGAACATAAGTGATCGGATGAATTTATAAATATCAAACAGAAGATTTTTGGGTTTCATTTTTTATGTCACCTTAATTATCAGTTTTTCTAAAGTGTATTACTGATAAAGTTTATCAGTTAATTTGAATTAGAAAAATTCTATACTTTTATCTTAAATTTTTTGACTCAAAAACACATTTTTTTCTTATGAGAATAATTTATTTCAGGTGGCTGACATAAATTGCTCGGTCTGCTTGAAAATTGATGGACTTCTATGACCTTTATTGCGTACATTTTGCGATCAGTCAAGTTTCTAAATTGATCTTTTTTTCCAAAAATAAGCTATTCCAGTTCAGCAAAAACGTTTTTTTTTTCTTGGCACCAAAGATCGTGTTGTGTAGTGTAATGAGAAGTGGTAAGAGACAAAAAACGAGAAGAATAGAACAGCCATATCAGGAAAGAATCAGATCGCTATAAGAAAAGAAAATATACAAGAACTTAAGAATATTGGAGGCAGACACTATTAAGCAAGTTAATATGAAAGAAAAAGATGAGAAAACTTCTCGAAAAAAAAAAACTCTGCAGCAGTAATCTCACCAAAGAGATAGACTTTGAAAAATACTCGAGATCATTCTTGAAATGGACGAATGAAGAATTCAGACCAACTGACCTGAGGACAAGAAATTTAATGACGATACCTTCGGCCATATATCTGAGAGACAAACTAGACAGACTATATGAGTCAAGAAAAGAAGGACTCGCCACCATTAAAGCTAGCGTGGATGCATCAATACAACGACTCGAAGACAACATAAAAATGGCAAAGAATGACTCATTACAGCGACCAGAGACAACTTAAACAGCATAATGGTCAGCAAAACAACAATAACTAGAAAACAGAACAGATAAGGAAAACAACTGTATGGATATTTCAAGCAACAAACTAACGAAATTTCACACAAGAATACCTGAACATGACTACGAAAGTGGAAACTTTAAGAGAGAAACTAAATCTCTTCCAATAGCAGCAGAAAACAACGCCATAAGGACCAATTATGTTAAAAAGGGGAAAGTTGAGACGCTACAAAATACCAAATGTAAGTAATGGGTTGATAGAGATTAAATGATTAATCACATAATAAGCGAATGTAGTAAATTAGCGTAAAAAAAAGTGCACAAGACCTGATACGACAAGGTGGAGGAGTGGATCTATAGGAAATTGTGCAAGAAATTGAAATTTGACCAGACCACCAAATAGTATACGCACAAACCTGAGTCCGTCTTGAAAAAACGAGACGTACAAAGTTCTCTGGGATTTAGAGATACAAGCTAATCACCTAACTCACTTAACAGAATACCTAAGCAATAGACAAAAAAAAAAGAGAACCAACTGAATTGTGGACTTTGCCGTCCCGACGGGGCACAGTGTGAAAATTTAAAAAAAAACAAAAGAGAGAAAAATACTTAGACCTTGCCAGAGAACTAAAAAAACTATGAAACCTGAAAGTGACAGAGATACCAATTGTAATTGGTGCGCTGGGAACAATCCCCTAAAAGCTTGGTAAGGGGACTGGAGTATTTAGAAATTAGAGGATGAGCCATGACCATCGAAATTAAAGCATTGTTGAGGTCAGCCAGAATACTGAGAAAAATCAAAAAGACTCGAAGAGACTCGCTGTCACTCAGACTCCAGTGAAAGACGTTCAGCTAAGGCTGTTGTGAAAAATTCGCAAGGAGTAATATAATAATAATGATAATAATAATGATAACCGATAATCCGTCCTGGAGAATGAGACTCGCAAATTTCTCTGGGATTCTGACGACTGGACATAGTGATAATAAAAAAAAGAGCCTGCCGAATTGTGCACTTTGCTGTCGCGGATAACCACAGAGTAAAATTGAAAGAAAGCGAAAACGGGGATAAGTACAAGGACCTTGCTAGAGAACTAAAAAAAGCACTGGAACATGAAGGTGACGGTGATACCAATTGAGAATGGTGCACTTGGAACAATCCCGAAATGATTGATAAAGGGTCTAGAAAACTTGGAAATAAGAGGCCAAGTAAAATCGATCCTGACAACAACATTATCATATTTACCCAACCCCTCCGCTTTGGCAGGATATGATACAAGGTCAATTTTTTTAAACGGAGTTTAACAGGTTTGAATTCAGAGTTTTTCCTTCTCCTAGACTAGTTGCCTCACAAGGCTGAAGAACCTAGTCTGCCGTACTATTTAACCATAGCTGGAGGGAGAATAATTGGATTCATACCTTTCCCAAGGGTATTAGTGCTATGTGAAATGCAATCAGTTCAGGATTTGAACTCGTGTCGCCGTTTCCAATTCCTGCGACGATAACCATTACACGACGGGCACCTGACAACAACATTATTAAGATCAGCGAGAATGCTGATTTAGTTTGGTTCGGTCTTATGGCATATCAACCATTGTAGGTTATTTAATGCCAAATCCATTTTAATGCATATAAACAGATTAATTTCAAACAAGTCAGTCTAGCATAAGTACAGCTTTTTCGTTTACACACAGCTAAATGTAAAAACAGTTCAATTTCTAACAATTCAGTTGAGCATAATTGCACAATTTAAATGGTAAACACTTCTATTTGACCTATTGATAGGATCCTATCAGGTGCTACCACTCCGAGTCAGAGTAGACCTAGGAGCGATGGCAATGAAGGAGTAATTCGCATTCCCCAAAGCTCCAGATTTATTGGAGTCTCACTATCAGATTGTTTAATGTCATATCCAGGACACTAGTTTGGGAGTCTTACCTCTCCAAAGAGATGCAGTCGGCGTATTCTACAGCCCCAGTAGACTGGGCCAGCAAGAATGATGAAAAGAATCCTGGAGACTTGAGGGGCTTTGCTGTCACTCAGACTCCAGTGGAACACCATCAGCTAACGTTGGTATGAAAAACTCCCAGAATGATATAAATTTACAAAAAAATAAATCTCCTCATGAATATGGATGATATCAAACTTTTTTTTTACCAAAAATCAAAGCGGGAAGTCCTTGTGGCGTAGCGGCTAACGTGCTGGACAATGGCATCGTAGTAAGCGAGTTCGAACTCCAGTCGCACTACCTTGTTCACTCTCGGACTAATACTCTAAAGAAACGTATAAACTCCTTTATCCACACACACCCAACCCAACTATGGGTTAAATAGCTCATTAATGTTTTTTCTACCTGGATTGCTTTGGCATTAAATAACCTACGAAGGTGCATATGTCGTTAAACAAAGAAACCAAACCAAACGTTATTGGCTAATTATATACTAAATACCCGGATTTTACATTAATAAAGAAGTTTAGTTTCAGAACAGAATTAGAAATAATATTAATTATTTGTAGAATTTTTGCAAGAAAGTCAATAAGTAAATTGCTGTTCGGGTAAGTGATTTTTCCTATACGAAGAGGGCCTGTGTTTCTATTACCTTTCGTGCACCTTAAAACTGAACTACCTTCTAGGCCAGATTCTTATCGAAGGGACCAATAAAACCTGTCAGAGAATAATATCGTTTGCTGACGTGTTTGCTAGTCGCGGCTTCAATATAGATTGCCACAAATAAAGAGAGAGAGAGAGAGAGAGAGAGAGAGAGAAAGAGAGAGAGAGAGAGAGAGAGAGAGAGAGAGAGAGAGAGAAAGACGGAAAAACAGAGAGAGAGAAAATTTGGATCTTAGTTCTGTTCTCATTTTCCAGGTGTTTAATTTTATGTTTAGTTATTTGTTTAAAGGAAAACCGTAAAAAATATGACGAAGAAAGTAAGAGACCTTTTTTTTTCATCTTCAGTTGTTACTACACTCTAGTAGAGATAGATAGATAGATAGTCTTGGCTCAGTTTTGATACTAAGTAAGAGATATGAGGTATATCCCTGGAATTTCAAAGAAAAAATAATCTTAACAATTTGTTTATATCGGTCTAAAGAACTTCAACGTATCTTGGTGGATTGAGGAATGTTTATTGTTTGTTATTGTTTACTTATCTTATTAATTGAGAGAAAAGGGGAATAGATAGATCGATAGATAGATAGTAATGCAAAGATAAGTTTAGCATAGACATTAAGAAAAGCAACGACTAGAAAACTACCCACCCAGTAAATATAAACATGTAAAGTTAAAATCTGATTAATGGCAAACCCAAACTTCTGAGACTTTCAAGCCAACTCAACTAATTGTTATTTATTTATTTCAACCATAGATAAAATTGCCAAGGATCACGATGAAGTATCTGTTCTTATTCTTCAACCGTTTACTCGGCGTCATATTCTTATCGTTGGGCAGACTATGGCAAAACGCTTGGTGAGCCAGGCTCTGGGGATCCTGACCTCAAGTCTGTGTTTCTCTATTTGTATAAAAGAGAAGAGCTGAGATTGTATATCGATTTCATGGGATTAAATCATTGCTTTGAGCTGAATTTTCAGTTTTTGAAACGATAAAAAGGTCAATAAATGTTTAGTAGGGCAAGTGCTGCCCTTACAGAATTCATTACTTTGTCAAACATTAAACAATATCGATAATTACTACTGATTGGTCTAGTCAGCAATCTAGACGTCTAAACATTATCACTTTACCATATGACTTGCTCAATCATGCACATATCTTCATTTACATTTAATTTTTTTTATTGTACGTATTGTTATTTACTTGCATCTATCTATCTATCTATCTATCTGTTCAGCCCAGTCGGCCGGAGCTGTTGAATACACAGACTGTATCTCTGCAGAGAGGGAAAGACCCACCCCAACGAATGTCCTATACAAGACACTAAACAATCTCATGGTTAGGCTCCAGTAATGCAGGAGCTTTGGGGAAAGCGGAGTACTCCTTCATTGTTATCGCTCCCAGGTCCACTTTGGCAGGGAGTGGTATCACCTGAAAGGGTCCTATTAATGGAACAAATAGAACTGTTTGTCATTTAAACTGAGCGTAAACAAATGACTTAAGCTAAATTGAATTGTTAGAAATAGAAATGTTTCATTATTTAATTGTGCATAAACAAATGACTGTTTACTTGAATAGTTGGGGATATATAGCAATAATTGGAACCATGTAACTGTTTGCAAACAAATTAGTAATCTTGAAAAGAATAACTCGTGTTGAATAGCAATACTTGTAACCACTTCACTGTGTGTAAACAATTGATGAATATTGAATAAATTATAAGAGAAATCATCTTCTTGAATAAAACAGCAATAGTATTGCGCAAACAAATTGTAACTCATTTAAAAATGAAATTACCGACAAACTAATCTCTTACATATATATTTCAATTAAAATGTGTGCAAACAAGTGACTGGTATTAAATTGTTAATATCACGTTGTTGTACTTGAAACCATTTAATTGTGTGCAAAAATAAGCTCTGGCTCTTTTAAAAATGTTACCAAGAAAATGTGTTTACAAATTGTGTATATTTGATATATATTTACAAACAATATTTGGTATTTGATAACCTTCAATGTTTGACATGCCATAAAACCAAACCAAACCAAACCTATCTATCAATCAATCTCTGTTCGTATCTATCTTACAAAAAAAGAAAATAAGTTGATGGTAAATTAATTCCCGCTCACCCAATATTTCTCTCGGTCTGAATGTATTTACTCAATCCCTCCACCACAGACAGAATGTGACACAAGGCCAATTTCCTTGCTAAATGTTTGTATTACCAAAGGAAAAAGACTCAATTTGTCCTACTTTTTACTCATTGCTGCGGCAGTTAAAAGTACTGGATTCATGCCTTTCCCAAGGGCAATAGCTTGATTTGTTTATTTGTTTGTTTGTTTGTTTGTTTGGGGTTTATCGCATATCAACCTTTTATTTAATGCCAAATCCATTTTTATACAAATAAACAGTTTTATTTTAAACAATTCAGTTTAGTATAAATACACAGTTTAATTGTCAAAAATATTTCTATTTCAAGCAATTCAGTTTAGTCAAACCGTTCTAATTCAAATGATTCAGTTTAGTGTAAGTAATTTTTTGTTTACACACAGTTAAATATCAAAACAGTTCTATTTAAAATAAATCAGTTTAGCATACAAAACAAATACATTTCAAACAATTCAGTTTAGCATAAGTACGCAATTCAAATGCCAAACAGTTCTATTTCAAGCAATTCAGTTTATCATAAATATACATTTTAGTTCTATTTGACCCACAGATAGAACCCTACCAGGTGCAACCACTCCAGGCAGGAGGAGACCAAGGAGCGGTGTCAATGAAGGGGTACTCTGCATTCCTCAAAGCTCCAGAATTACTGGAACCTCCCCATCAGATGATTTAGTGTTATATCTAGGACACTCTGGCCCAGTCGGCTGGGGCCGTAGAATACACCGACTGCACTCACGTCTGTAGAGGGGTAAGATCCCCTAATGAGTGTCCTGGATATGACACTAAACAATCTGATGGTGTGGTTCCAGTGATGCTGGGGCTTTTGGGGATACAAAGCACCCCTTCATTGCCATTGCTCCCAGGTCCACTCTGGCCCGGAGTGGTAGCACCTGATAGGGCCCTATCTATGGGTTGAATAAAACTAATAGCATACTTATGCTGAACTGAGTTGTTTGACTAAACTGAATAGCTTGAAATAAATGTTTTTGACAATTAAACCGTACTTATATTTAAACTGCGTGCTTATGCTAAACTGAATTATTTGAAGTGAAACAGTCTTTTGACATTGAAACTGTACTTACACTAAACTGATTTCTTTAATATAGAACTGTTTTACCGAGTGGACAATCATTAGCCTGGAGTGAAACACATAGTTTCGTCCTGCATTTGAATTCGGGTCTTCTTGTCCATCTCCTACGGTGATAACCCTTTCGCCACATGCGTTCATACACACAAAGGTATATATATATATATATATATATATATATATATATATATATATATATATGCAGAAGAATGCTCCAAAAGAAGTCCCTTTCATCTATTTCAACGGAAACTACATTTACAGGGAGCACAATATTACCATTGGAAAGAGCAACTTTTCCGCAACGAAACACTATTTTCAATACATAGATGTGCATATATGCAAATATATATATATATATATATATATATATATATATATATATATATATATGTGTGTGTGTGTGTGTGTGTGTGTGTGTGTGTGTGTGTGTTCAAGGAATATTTTCTCACGTGCTTAACATATTACGTGTAAGCTGTAGGAAAGTGTAATTCAAAGTTTAATGCTCGTAGAGACGACCTTTTAAGCGTTAACTGATTGCAATGGACATATGAAGCGACTGAGATAGATAGATAGATAGATAGATAGATAGATATTCTTTTTTATAGTTTATGATATTCGCACTCACAATGACCAAATTCTGAAATCTTAAAGAGGCAATACTATCCGAAATTTCAGACGATTTTAATCAGACTTTCGACGACGAAAATAATAATTACTTTCCTTTGATTCTTACGTCAAATTTAGCATTTTTCTCCATTCTAGTTCTTACTTGACTAATACTTAGTTTTGATTCAATCTCGCCATAACTGGCGCCCTTTTCCATTTCATCAAACAATGAAATTGTCTTTATCTCCTCCTAGAAGATTTTCCATTCCCTCTGATCCCTCCGGATAACCAACTTGATAATGTCAAGAGGTACGTTAAAGTGTAAAGATGTGAACTATCGATATAATCTCGAACGAGTCTTCGGTATCGGCTCGCAAGGTAAAAAGAAAGATGACAGATATAAAGGGAGATAAACAAAGAACGGTCATCATGGAATGACAGATCTGGTGTATCAGCTGAAAAGTTAATTTCTTCTCCTTCAATATTATATTCCTAAATTATATGATCGACTCTCCCGTCCACTTCGAAGTAGGCGAGCCATACTGCTCAGTTAAAAAGGCGAACCGTTGTGCTACTGTTGGGGACGTGTCCGTGGTGTAATGTAATTGACCTTGTGTCATATTCTGCCCGAGCGGAGGGGTTGGGTAAAAGGAGGTGCCGTGGTGTAATGGTTACCCTCGTAGGAAATGGACACGGTGACACGAGTTCAAACCCTGGCCGAGACTAATTGCGTTTCACATAGCACTAATACCCCTGGGAAAGGTATGAATCCAATTATTCTCCCTCCTGCTATGGGTAAATAGTAGGGCAGACTAGCTTCTTCAGCCTTTGTGAGGCAACTAGTCTGGGAGAAGGAAAACTCTGAATTAAAACCTGTTAAACTTCGCTTAAAAATTGACCTTGTGTCATATCCTGCCCGATCGGAGGGATTGGGTAAATATGATTATACTTTTCTTCATCAGTCAGTAAACTGGTCCATGACTACTTACCTACGGCTGATTACGAAGACAATTCCTTCGAACAGTTAGTCATTAACCGGCCATTTAGGCCGATTGTCAGGCATCCGTGCCAGGTGGTCATTTACTTACTATGACACCTTGGCCTCTGGGGGCCTTCCCATGGGTCTTTGCCTGCTTGCAGGACTAAGTTTATTTCTTGGTGCATGAGGCGCCCCATAAGGGTAATGTCGACAGGGTCAAGTGTTTTTTGCACCTGCTGCGCATGAGTCACGATTCGTGCACGGTACCCACCATAAAAGAGCTTTGTGCCATATTCTGACACGGTGGGATGCTTGATAAATCGTTAGAAAAGTCAGAAACGTTACGAATGATAGTAATACTACGATGATACCAATACTAGAGAGACCATCTGTCGTACTTTTTGGAGACCGGGTGTGAAGTGGGTGTCCTCGTGGTGTAATGGTTAAAGCGCTACGGAATCGTAGTGAGTGAGTTCGAACTCCAGTTGCGCTACTACGTTCACTTTCGGACAAATACCCTTGGAAAAGGTATGAACCCCCTTACCCTCCCAGCAATGGGTTAAATAGCATCACTGTTGTTCTTCTATAAGGATGGCTTTGATATTAAATAACCTACGAAGGTTGATATGCTATTAAACAAAGAAACCAAACCAAACCGAGTGTGAACTGTCGAAGCATTCCGCATCGGTATACGAATATATCCGGATAAATCAGTATAAATCCTGGTGTACAACAGCTACCAAGTCAGAGAATTTGTTGATAGGGGTGAAGGCCGGTGTAGAAGCAGCTAAATATTTCTATATGTTTATAAAAAATGAATGATTCAACAAATTTTCAAGCATCGAACTCAGAGTTTCTCCTAGCCATCGTCCGTAAAGATGAATAAATACCTTTCCTAAAGGCATTTACGCAAAGTTGTGTATATATATATATATATATATATATATATATTGTCATCCACAGACAAACTGTTTCGTTGTATTACAACTCTACAGAGTGGCTAGACATCTGAGACGCTTCACGCCGGGATCGAAACCCGCCTAACTTTACGACTGATGACATACCCCTAAGCCAAACCTACGACTTAGCGTCATCTCGGGAATTAACGAATATATATCAAGTTTCTTTTGTTTATATTTTTATATAATCGGATACTGAAGTGCTCAATTCGTTAGAAGAGCTTTGCATTCTGCGAGTGGCAACCGTTATATTCCTTCGCGAGAGTGCTCAACTCCAAGGGAGTGCATATATATATTTGTGTTTATGCATACACACACACACACACACACACATATATATATATATATATATATAAATACACGCCCACAAACACACACTCACACATATAGGGTATCTCAATATACATGGGACCCATGAGACTGCTAAGGACTCTATTAATCATAATAATGTATTCTTTTCGTTTCAGACTTGAAAATAGTATACTATAACAACAATTAATCCTCGATCATAATGCCTTGGACAAGATAGGAAAAAGTATTTTGCGTCATTACTTATTTGGAGACAAAATCATCCTAAACTGTCACAAAAATAGATGCAACCCATTAATGCAATAATGATTTATTACTGAGACAAGAAAATTAAAAAAAGATTGCAGGCCCTGGAATCTGATATTAATAACAATTTTTAAAAAACATTGATTTGACGTCTCAAGCTGAAAGGATGCATTTTTTTACGGGACGTATTCCAAATGACCGCCATTGTGCTTGTCTCTGCAATAAATCATTATCATATTAATGGTTGCATCTATTTTGAGACACCCTGTATATTGAATATTGAATAAACGTTTCTTTTAACAAGTTTTGACACTCAGCCTCTATATCATGCTAGAGAAAACTGAGATAAATAGAAGTGTTAAAAAACAGTGTCGGTGAGCTAGAGCTTTAGAGAATGCAGATTACCCCTTTAATGCTTTTGACTCCCAGGCTCACCCAGGCCCCGTGTGGTAGCATATGACAGGGTCCTATCAATGGATCAAATATAACTGTTTGGCATTTAAACTGAGTGAAAACAAATGACTAATAGTAAACTGAATTGCTAGAAATAGAACTGGATTTGGTATTAAATAACTAACAATGGTTGATATGCCATAAAACCAAACCAAACCAAATGTATTCTTTAGCTTTGGTAAGGCAACCAGTTTAGATGGAAAACACTGAATTTTACTCCACTTAGAAATTGACCTAGTGCCATATCCTGATCGTGGCGGAGATTTTGGGTAAATTCATAAATACATTAAACGTTTTATAATTAACAGCTTAATTAACCAAAGGAATTGCTTGTTTGTTTATTTAATTGTTTTTGTAATTGCTACGGAGTTTTTGACCTCATCGTCATGGAAACAGAAGCTGAAATTGTTTTGGAATTTTTAAGTTTATGTTTGTGGTTATTAAAGTACAAAAATTATTCCAGTTGAAGACTAAATCGAAATGATGTAAATAAGCCAACTGAATGACTTCAATATTTTTTATTCAATAGTAATATTTACTCAAGCTTTAATTGTAAACTTTACTTAAGCTTTAACAGTAAACTTTAGTTAAGCTTTAATTGTAAACTTTACTTAAGCTTTAACAGTAAACTTTAGTTAAGCTTTAATTGTAAACTTTACTTAAGCTTTAACAGTAAACTTTAGTTAATTGTATACTTTAATTAAGCTTTAATGGTAAACATGAGTTAAGCTTTAATCGTAAACTTTAGTTAGATTTTGATAATAAACTTTAGAGAAGTTTTATTTATAGAATTTGATTAAATTTTATTAGTAAACTTTAGTCAAGCTTTGATTGTAAACTTTAGTAAAATTTTGGTTGGTTGGTTGGGTTTTATGGCATATTAACCTTTGTAGGTTATTTAACGCCAAATCCATTTTTATGTAAATAATCAGTTCAATTTCTCATAATTCAGTTTAACATAAGCACGCAGTTTAAATGTAAGTACAGTTTAATTGTGAAAGACATTTCTAGTTAAATTTTAATGATAAACTTTAATGAAGTTTTATTTGCAAACTTTAGTTAAGTTTTAGTTGTAAACTTTAGTTCAATTCTAATATTGCACACGAGATGACCTGGACATGATAAAGAAGAACCGTATAGAGAGAAATTGAAATCCTTTTCATAACAGCACAAAATAATTCCATTGGAACCAATTTCGTAAAAGCAAAAATCAATAATACACATCAGAAAAACATGCTAATTATTTGGTGACAGAGATAAAACAGTTAATCACATAAGAAGAGAATGCAGGAAACTGGTACAAAAGGAATACAAGACCAAGCATGAGTGGGTGGCAAAGGAATCTACTGTGAATTGTGCTAGGGTTGGTTATGTGGCGACCGGGATGAAACAGTTTATCACATAATAAGCGAATGCAGCAAATTGGCTAAAAAGGAATACAAGACCAGGCATTAATGGGTGGCAAAGGGATCCTCTGAGAAGTGTGCAAGAAAAAAAAATTTGACCGAAATTCAAGCTCAAGTGAAAGATCATCCGCTAACGCTGGTGGGGAAAACTCAAGGAGTAACAACAATAATTCAAAAAAAGGTAAAAACACCAACTAGAACTAATAACAGAAACCAAATAAACAACTATTCTCTCGAACATTGCTATCCAAACTGATCGGAAAATAATAGACCAGTTATAGTGATTAAAAGTAATAGACCAGTTATAGTAATTAAAAACTATAAAAAGACATACACATGATAAGTCATTTTTTAAAGAGAAAAGCTGGTTTGAATTCAGATCTTTCCTTCTCTTAGACAAGTTGCCTTACCAATGCTATTTACCCATGGTTAGAGATGAGATAGATCTATACCTTACCCAAGAACATCAGTACCAAATGAAACACAAACAGTCTCATCCAGCAGGATTTTAACTTGTGTCACCGATTCCATTTCGTCCGACGCTAACCGTTACGTTAAGCACACCTCCGTAAGTGAGTATGAATTCAGAGGTTTCTTTAATCTAGACCGTTTGTCTAACTAAGGTTAAAGAACACTGTCTGCCTTACTATTAACCCATAGTTTGTAGGGAGAACAGATGGATGCATGTCTTTCTCAAATATATCATCGTCACGTGAAATGTGAACAACCTCATTCAGGTTTTGAACTCGGATCACGATTCCATTTCACACTACCATAACCGTTGCGCTAAGTACAACTTATCATCAGTAGAAACATTTATATTGTATGATAATAATGATAATTATAATAATAATAATAATAATATTAATAATTTGTGGGAGTTGTTATTGTTGTTTTTAGTTGTGATGGTGATGGTGGTGGTGGTGGTGGTATTTTCAAAGGTTTGCTTAGTCTGGCATTCAGTCTTTCAGAAACTGCTGTTCCTAGTGATCTTTCATTTAGGTATTGAATAGGCTCATTGTTCCTAGTGGTCCTTCCTTTAAGTATTGAATAGGTTCATTGTTATTTAACTTCGCTGATCTGGAGAAAAATAGCTCTTTCAGGGAGACTTGACCGGAAGATTTTGCTGTCATCTTTGCTGTCGCTATTGTTGTTATTGTTGTTGTTTTCAGATATATTTTTAATTCCAGTCCCTATTTGACCTTGTGCCAGACTCAGTTTAATTTAGTATCTCTGTGTATAAACTTTTTTCTTTTTTTCTTTTCTTAACATCATCATTTCGATGTTAGCAATATTTCCTCTCTCTCTCTCTCTCTCTCTCTCTCTCTCTCTCTCTCTCTCTCTCTCTCACACACACACACACACACACACACACACACACTTTCTCTGTTGTGTATTTCTCATAACCTCTAATCTTTTTCTGCTACTTGTTCACCTTTCCTTCTCTGTCTCTCTCTGTCTCTGTCTCTATGTCTATGTTTCTCTCTCGCTCTCTCCTTATTCCCCCTCTCTCTCTCTTTCTCTCTCTCTCTCTCTCTCTCTCTCTCTCTCTCTCACACACACACTTTCTCTGCTCTGTATTTCTCACAACCTCAAATCTTTTTCTGCTACTTGTTTCCTTCTCACCTCTCTCCTCTCTCACTCTCTATCTTTCTCCCAGTCAATCTCTCCCCCCTCGCCCCCTCTCTCTCTCTCTCTCTCTTTCTCTCTCTCTTACATGCACATACACACACACACACACACACACTTTCTGTACTCTGTATTTCTCATAACCTCAAACATTTTTCTGCTACTTCTTTCCTTCTCACCTCCTTCATCTCTCTCTCTCTCTCTCTCTCTCTCTCTCTTCTTAATAATACTATCGTTACCACTCAGTCTCTAGCCTGGTTATAATCGGGAATGTTATCAAATATGCCGTTCCATTTTTATGAAGTCCATAATTAATAGGGAATATGAACAAAGAAAATAAAAAAGATCAAGAAAAAAAAAATGGACAGAAAATGAAAGAAAAAACTCGAAAAAAAAGTTTGTGTTTTAAATAGGATTTTTCCTCTTAGTCTTTTCAAGTAAACAATTTCCTTTTTTTTTCTTTACCTTCTCTTTCTTCTTGTATTTCCCTTCTGATATTCGGACGCTCTCTCTCTCTCTCTTTCTCTCTCTATCTCTCTCTCTCTCTCTCTCTAAAAGAAAAAATAATTTACACTAAATAGATTAAAATAGAATAAAAAGAAAAAAACTAACAAGCGAAAAAAGAGAAATTGTAAAAGAAAAAAATATGTTGATTCAAACAAGTGCATAAGATTCATTGACTCCTTTAAGATCTGAAAAGAAAAAAACAGAACAAAAACAAAAACAAAAACAAAAACAACAAAAAACAAGAGCAGACATATTACAAGTGACTTGCTGTTTGGGTTGAACTTTTCCTTTGAATACGTTGTTTTCTCGTTCATAAAACTTATTTTCTCCGACTCTCTTGAGGATGTTCATATAACGAAGGACACAAAAGAATTTCTCTAGAAATCAGTCGGATCATGAACCTGTGATAACCATAAAATAATTTCATTCCATTGGATTTTTATGACGTGACAGACGCTGGAAAATGCCAACTTTTTTTTAGATATTACGTGAAAGGGAATTAACACGGTCTGAATCGGCACACTTAATTCACGATAAATTTCTCCAGCGGTGCGTCCAACGGTACGTTAAAATATCCCATTCTTAAAAGTTTAATGTCTCGATAACTTTCCTTTCTTTATGATCTAGAAATATATTATCTGTTTGTCTTTGATAACGTCTTTGCAGGTTTATCATGTTTGAGAATATTTAAAGATAGCTGAATACACTTATTAAAATGACAGCCATTTTGTTTTATTGAAAAGCTGAATCAGTTTTCATATTCATATTGTTCAGCTTTCCAATTCTTCTTCATCGCCAACTTTGATTTCGCCGCTCGATTTTGGAATAGACACGTATTCGTACATGCACTGACCATTTCTGTTGAGATGGTTTCGATGGACAAAGAAAATAAAGTAAGTCATCAACATTTTTTTCTCCAGCAATTTTCTCTTTGATAAACTTTAGCTTAGTTTCAATTAGGTTATTTGATTTAATTATAGATCAGCCTTTGATGGTCATTTAATGCCAAAGGCTATATATATATATATATATATATATATATATATATATATATATATATATATATATATATATATTTATATACACACACACACACATATATATATATATATATATATATATAAGATTTTTAAACGAATAGTTTGTAGGTAATTTTATTTCAAAACAGGTGTGAGCTCATTTGTTTGCAGGGGTGTCCTCGAGGTTTAATGGTTAAAGCGATGGACTGCGGAATCCTAGTAAGCGAGTTCGTATTCCAGTCGCGCTATTACGTTCACTTTCGAGCAAATACCCTTGGGAAAGGTATGAACCCCCTTATCCTCCCAGCTATGGTTAAATAGTACCGCTACTCCTCTTCTAGGAGAATGGCTTTGGCATTAAATACCCTACAAAGGTTGATATGCCATTAAACAAAGAAACCAAACTAATCATTTGTTAGCACACAGATAAATGGTTTCAAGCATTCCTGTTTATTATTTAAACGGAGTTAAATGGGTTAAATATTGCTATTTAACATGAATAATCTTATTCAATATTAATCATTTGTTTGCAAACAATTAACTGGTTTTCAGTATTGCTATCTAAAACTTATAATTGTATTTAATATCAATCTTTTGTATGCACACATCTAAATGGTTTTAAGTATTGCAATCTAAAACTAATAGTTCTATTTACAAACTATTAGATGTTTTCAAGTATTGCACTAAAACACTAGTAATTATGTTTAATATTAATTTTTAATTTGCACACAGTTGAATGGTTTCAAGAATTGCTATTCATCAGTAATTATTCTATTTCATATTAATAATAATTCCTTGTAAAAGTTTGAATAGTTTTATTTGACCCATAAATGGGACCCTAACCGGTACTATCTCTCCCGATCATTGTGGACCTGAGATATATGGCAATTATGGGATATTCCACATTTCCCAAATTCCAAGACTGGAGTCTCACCATCAGATAAAACCTTCGTGAATATAAGAACAATGGTAAAGTAGTGAAAGGACAAAAGTGATGGGATAAATTCATGAATATCAAACAGAATATTTTAGGGTTTCATTTTAGGTCACCTTAGTTTTCAGGTGTAACTAAGGTGTATTACTGATAAAATTCATCAATTAATTTGAATTTTAGTGATAAATTGGAAAATCTTGGTACTTTCGTTTTAGATTTTTTACTCAATTTTTTTATTTTCATAAAAAATAGATTATTTTAGGTGGCTGACATAAATTTCTTGGCCAACCTGAAAATTTATGGGTTTCTACAATCTTTATTAACTAAATTGTACGATCAGTCAAGATCGTAAATTGATCTTTGTTTTCAAAAATGAGAAATTTGTGTACAAAAATAAACGGTAGCTCAGCATGAAAAACTAGCGTCATTTTCGGAATCAGCATCATTAAATTAGTTTATAAAACGTTTTTTTCTGTTTTTTGGCACCAGTGTAATTTATTTGCACACCGATGGTTTCCATTTTAGTGAATTATTAAGCAGTTCTATTTTACCCACAGATGGGACCCTTATAGGTACAAGTCAGAGTGGCCTAGGGACGAATGGCAATGAAGTGGTAGTCTGCACTGACCATAGCTCCAGGACTGAAGCTTTACCATCATGTTTTTTATTGTCGTATTCAAGATTCTCGTTTTGGTGTGGTCCTACTCCTTTCAGACGTTCAGTATTCTCCAGCCACAGCCGACAGGGTAGTGAGTTTTAGCGTCGCTATGTTTATGACTCTAAATGCATTTAAATATATACAAAAAATAGTAAAATAAAGTAAACGAAACCATTTTAATTTGAACGGGAAAGTTTTGCCGGTTGCATCTCTGCAGAGGAGAAAGACCCAGCCCCACAATGAATTTCCTGAATATGACACTAAAGCACCTAATGGTGAGGCTCCAGTTCTGGAGCCCTGGGGAATGTTGAATACATCTTCATTGCCATTATTCCTAGATCCACTTTGCCCAGGTTTGGTTGGTTGGTTGGTTGGGTTTTATGGCATATCAACCTTTGTAGGTTATTTAACGCCAAATCCATTTTTATGTAAATAATCTGTTCTATTTAAAACAATTCAGTTTAGCATAAGTACACAGTTTAAACAATCAAAAACATTTCTATTTCAAACTATTCAAGCAGTGATATGTAACATTTCAGTTAAGTGTAAATACAGTTTTAATGTCGAAAAACAGTTCTATTTCAAATAATTCAGTTAAGCATAAGCACGCAGTTTAAATGTAAGTACGGTTTAATTGTCAAAAACATTTTTATTTCAAACAATTCAGTTTAGTATTACTATGCAGTTTAGTATTACTCAGTTCTATTTAACCCATAGATAGGGCCCTTATCAGGTGCTACCACGCCGGGCCAGAGTGGACCTGGGAGCAATGGCAATAAAGGGGTACTCCGCATTCCCCAAAGCCCGAGCACTGCTGGAAACTCACCATCGGATTGTTTATTGTCATATCCAGGACACTCGTTTGGGGGGGGTCTTACCCCTCTGCAGAGGTGCAGTCAGTGTATTCTACAGCCCCAGCCGACTGGGCAACACTTTGCCCTGGAGTGATAGTACCTATTAGGGTCCCATCAATAGGTCAAATAAACCTGTTTAATCATTTAACTCAGTGCAATCAAATGACTGATATTAAATTGAATTGTTTTTACTGTTACGTAGCCATATTTAAATCGATTTGACCTTGTTCAAACAAGGGGGTGTCCTCGTGGTGTAATGGTTAAAGCGATGGACTGCGGAATCGTAGTAAGCGAGTTCGAAATCCAGTCGTGCTATTACGTTCACTTTCGGGCAAATACCATTGGGAAAGGTATGAACCCCCTTATCCTCCCAGCTATGGTTTAAATAATACCACTACTGTTCTTCTAGGAGAATGGCTTTGGCATTAAATAACCTATAAAGGTTGATATGCCATTAAACAAAGAAACCTAAACAAACCAGAATCATTCCGAAAAAATGAGAAGTATGAATTACTTTAGGATTTTGAGTCGGTTCTTGTCGGTCATTTCATTCTTCTATCTCGTTTTGTAGGTTCTCTATAATTTGGTTTGTTAATTATCAAACAAACCAGCAAAAAGACTATGACAATCGGTATTTGGTTGGTTGGTCAGGTCATTACACCACGAGGACACCCCCTTCTGGTTTGTTTAGTCTTTTTGTATAGTTAGAGTGGTCAAAATTTAATCTCTTGCACAACTCCCTGTGGATCACCATTCCCAACCAGTCATGCCTAGTCTTGTACTCCTTTTGAACTAGATTGTTTTGATTTTCATTATGTCGTTTGCCGGGACGGCAAAGTCCACTATTCGGCCGGTTTATCATGATTATAATTATTACTTTTTGAGAGTTTTTCCTACATCGGCGTTAGCTGATGGTCTTTAACTAGAGTCTGAGTGACAAGTTTCCTCAAGTCTCCAGGACTCTTCTCGGTATTCTGGCCGATTTCAACAATGTTGTTGTTTGTATGGTCTCCACTCGTTCTCTTATTTCCAAGTCCTCCAGTCTTTGTAACAATTTTTTAGTGACTGTACTGAGAGGACCAATTACAATTGGCATCACTGTCACTTTTATTTTCCACACTTTTTTCCATTCCCTTGCAAGGTTCAGGTATTTATCCTTCTTTTCGCTTCCTTTCAATTTTACCCTGTGGTCAGCCGGGACAGTAGAGTTCACTATTCGGCAAGTTCTCTTTTCTTTTTCTTTTTTGTTGATAATCATAAGGTCTGGTGGTCTGGCTGAGATTAGGTGATCCGTTTGTATCCCAAAGTCCCAGAGGAGTTAGTGCGTCTCATTCTCCAGACAGATTCTGGGTTTTGCATTTGTTCGTATGGTCAAATTTCTTGTAAAGTTCACAGTAGATCACCTTTCCCACCCAGTCGGGTCTGTTCTTGCTCTCTTTTTGTGCTAGTATGCTACATTCATTATCATGTGATTAACCGTTTCATCTTAGCTTCTACATAGCCGACACTTGCTATTTTGTTGCATGTTATCGATTTTCGCTTTGATATAGTTGGTCTTTATGGCGTTTCTTTGGGAGTTTCCAACCAAGAACTAGTAAAGGTCTTCACTGAAATCCAAACGACGGCAATTTTCTTCAGCTCCCGAGTACTCTTCTCAGTATTCTGGTCGATCAACAATTTTGCCCGTGATGTGATGTGATCTAAAAGGTCTGAATTTGTCTTCGAACGTTCAGTTCTTCCAGGCTCTTTTTTAGATTCTTTGGTATTAATAATTTTACTCTCTTCGACTTGTTTACCCCTACTCTCACTGGTGGTTTTCACTGGGATTTGAGTGACAACGAGTCTCTTCGGGTCTTCAAAACTCTTCCAAGTATTTGGACTATGTTGATGTCGGGATGGTCTCTATTTTTCCTTTGATCTTCAGTTTCTCCTGTCTCTTTTTCAGGCCTTCGGGGACCACTCCAAGGACACCACATACTATTGGTATCACCGTTACTTTCATCTTCCACAGCTTTTTTTCATCTCTCTAGCAAGATTAAAAGATTTGTTCATCTTTTCACTTTCTTTTATTTTCACAGTTATCCGCTTGAACAGCATATTCTCTTCGATAACAATTTTTTCTTCTTGTAATTTACAACTAAGTCCGGTCTTCTGACAGTGATTATTATTATTATTATTTTACTTATCAGCACCAGCGTTAGGTAATAATTTTCCACTGGAGTCTGAGTGACCGTAATTCTCCACAAGTCCCCAAGACTCTTCTTAGTTTTCTGGCCGATCTTAACAAAGTTGTATTCTGGATGGTCTCCACTCGTCCTTTTGTTTTCAAGTCCTCCAGCCCCAGTACCAAACCTTTAGTAACTCTACCGAGTGCACCAATTAAAAGTGGTATTACCGTCAGTTTCATGTTCCATATTTTTTCAGTTCTCTTGCAAGGTCTAGGTACTTATCTTTCTTTTCGTTTTCCTTCAGTTTTACTCTGTGGTCAACTGGAACGACAAAGTCCTCTATTCAGCAGAATCTCTTTCTCTTTTGTTTATTGTCTATTACTAGATCAGGTCGTCTGCCCGAGACAGCGAGTCTCTTCAGATCTCCAGGACTCTCCAAAGTATCTGTTGTCTGGATGGTTTCAAATCTTCTTTCAAATCAACTTCGATTGCTATCACTGTCACTTTCCTGTTCCACCAACTTTTCTGTTCTCTTTCAAAGTCTCAGTATTTGTTAAGTTTTTGGTTTTTCTTCTTTGTAGTAAGCAGGCACTATATGACAAGTTCGTCTGTCCTTATTAATTAAAACTAGATCTGATATTCTGGTCCCGGTACATTTAAACTGTTTTATTTTCAAAGACAGTTTCGGTTTTGTGCACATATTATTTGTTTGCATGGGGAATCAATAAATTGCAATGACCTTTGTACTCCAAAAATCTTCAAACAATATCGATCCATGTTCTGTGTTTCTTTTGATACAAGAGGTAATAAGAAGAAAAAACTAATTGTACCAACTTTACTTGATACCTTTTGTTCTTCTCAGACAATTCTTTACTTTTGTCACTCGTTCCCTTTTTTTACTAGTTTTATGATTTCTTTCTTCTAAAATTTTTCCGTTCTTTTTTTTTTTCTCCTTTTAAATCTTTCTTCTTTTGTTTGATTTGTCACAATAATGTTCTTTTTTTCCCGGTTATTGCAGTGTTTTCTTCTTTTCTTCCTTCTTTATTTCTTTCTTAATCTAGATTTTTTTTTTCTTTCCCAGGAATTTTTTCATTTTTTTTTTTTTTGATCGATCCTTCTCTCTTTTATATTTAAATTATTGTTTTCTTTATTTGGTTGTACTGTATGTTCGTTCGTTTCTTCCTTCCTTTCTTTTCATTCTCTTTACTGTATTCTTCTTAATTCCTTCCTTTTCTTTCTTTCTTTCTTTCTTTCTTTCTTCACTTCTTTCATTATTTATCTGTTTTTTCTTTCTGGATATACAGTTTCTTTCTTTCTTTCTTTCTTTCTTTCTTACTTTGCTCTTGCCTTTCTTTTTGTCTTTTTTTCCATTTTTCTTTGTTTATCTGCAATTGTCTTTAGTCATTTATTCATTTATTTCTCTGATTTTGCCTTTCTTTTCATTTTCCTTTCTTTCTTTCTTTCTTTGCATTTGCCTTTCTTTCTTTCTTTCTTTCTTTACACTTTATTTTAACATTGTTCATAATATTTTTGATGTCACCATGGTACATGCAGCAAACCAACAAACGTGGCCAATTTATGTCAGAATAAGACTGCAATTGTGAAGATTTCAAATCGGGCCTCTTATCCAATCGACCAACCTCTTCTCTCTCTCTCTCTCTCTCTCTCTCTCTTTCGTTGCTTTTGACATTGTCGCTGTTGCTGCTGTCTTCACAAGTTGCCGGTTAAGACCATAATTCATCATCTAAACTAACAAACCGTAATTAGCCGAGTTATTAATCAATGACCCCGTTGAAAAGAACGACTGGGAAATATATGTCTGTTGGGTCAGTTAATGAGTGTTACCTGTTCCATAAATAACTTTTGTGAAGACGGTGAAGAGAAGCGATGATCAAAGAGCGTTCCTATCGAGAGGGGGTCAGTGTAGGTCAGATTCAAGGGTGGGACGTCGATTGTTATAACGCTTGCATGTCACATTGATGACTACTATTATCACTGGCCAAATCTTACAAGTTATAATTCAATTGAAGAGCATTGGTCTGTTTGTTAATAAATACATAAAAAAAACAGAGGTTTTATTCCAGATACGAGATCCGGGTTGGCTCTTGCGATTATGGAAAATGTTCGTACTTTTTATTTGATAAGCTTTGCCTAGTCAAACATAGGCCTCAGATTGTCGATGGAGCTTATAATATGATGAGTGTCTCTTGCCGAGAAGTAAGACCCCTACCAAAAAAGGGTGCCCTGCATCTGATGGTGAAGCTCCAGTTTTGAAGCTCTGGGATATATAGAGTACGCCTTTCTTACCATTACTCCCATATCCACTCTGACCTGCTGTGTTAGGGTTCGATTAATCTGTCAGATAGATCTGTTTGAAAATTGTTAGTATTTGATAGGAATACTTGAAACCATATATCCGAAAAAGTATTTGCACTGACATTAGTTAAGATAAGCTATAATCGTTTACTACGGATTATTATTATTTACTCCTTTGAGAGATTTTCCCCTCTAGCGTTAGCTGATAGTATCTCAATGGCGTTTGGGGGACAGCAAGTATCCTTAAGTCTCCAGGACTATACTCAGTATTCTGGCTGATATCAACAATGCAGTAAGGTGGATTGTTTCCGCTCGTCCTTTTATTTCCAAGTGCTCCAGTCCCTGCACCAATCCTGTGATGACTGTACCAAGAGCACCAATTACAATTGGTATCACCATCACTTTCATAATCCTCAGCTTTTCCAATTCCCTGGCAAGGCCGAAGTGCTTTTCTTTCTTTTTGATTTCTTTTAATTTTACTTGTGAGCACCTGGAACTACAAAATCCCTTATTAAACAAGTTCTGTTTTTTTTTTTTGTTTTGTTTTTTTTTTTTGTTGATTATTACTAAGTCTGGTTGTCTGGCCGAGAATAGGTGATCCAGAGGAGTTTGTGCGTTTCATTCTCCTGGACAGACTCGGTGTTGTGCATAGTTAAACTTCATTTTCTTGCTCAATTAGCAGAGGATCACCTTGCTCATCTAGTCATGTCTATTCTTATACTCTTTCTGCGCTAATTTGCTGCATTCACTGATTATGTGATTGACTGTTTCGTCTCTATCATCACATAACCTACATCTGCTGTTTTGTTGTGTCTTATCTATTCTTGCTTTGATATGATTGGTCCTTATGGCGTTGTTTTATGCTACTAATAGAAGAGATTCAGTTTCTCTGAAGCTTTCCTTTTCTTAGCCACGTCCACGTTTTTTCGGGTGCGATGTCACTTTTTAGTCGCTTAAAACGTCCATAGAGTTGTGTTTTTTCTCATTTTTCCTTTCTGGTTATTTCCGTTCAGTTGATTATCGTGTTGTCTGTAATGTTTCGGGTGGCTGTCATCAGTCTTCCTCCACGCCTTTCTGTGTAGTCTTCGAGACATTGTATCGATGCGTTAACGCTATGTTTAATGCTAGCAAGCCCTCTTCCTCATTCCTTTCTTGACACATATAATCTGTCAACATCATCTCTGGAATGTAAGGTCTTATGCATGGTCATTAGTTTTCTTGTTCTACCGGCGTTAATTGATGGTCTTTCACTGGAGTTTGAGTGACAGCAATTCTCCTCAAGTCTCCAGGACTCTTTTCAGTATTCTGGCTGATCAAAACAATGCGGTAGTTTGAATGGTCTCAACACGTCCTCTTATTTCCAATTCTTCCAGTCCTTGTACCATATATTTGATGACTATCGAGCCTACCGATCACAATTATTATCACCGTCACTATTATAATTATTATTATTATTATTACTTTTATTATTATTATTATTAAACTCTTTACCAGTTTTTCGTATCAGCTCTAACCAGTGGTCTTTTACTGGAGTCTTAGTGACAAGAAGTCCCCTCAGATCTCAAGGATTCTTCTAAATATTCTTGCCGATCTTAATAATGTTGGGGTCTGAATAGTCTCGATTCTTTCCCCGATTTCCAATTCCTCCAGTCTCTTTTTCAAAGCTTAATATATATATATATATATATATATATATATACATTTGTAATATGATATATCATATACATAATATACATATCATATACATACTTTAAGAGTTTGCTGGTCAAAAACTTTTGAGAATTGGAACGGGCTAGTCTATGCCATTTAACAAAAGAAAACAAATCAACGACTATGGATCAAATAGATCCGTTTTAGAGTTATTTGTATTAAATAGGTTTAATATATTCATAAATTTGAAGAAACTTATATATGGACAGAAATTAAAAACAATTGCATTTCTTTAGTCTACATACATTAACGGCATATTTTTTGGTCACACAAGAGTTCAAACGAAATTTAACAATTTCCTCGAAAACTTGAATATGAAACATCATTTGAGAAAATTGAATACGAAAAATCCACACCTTCCAAAGCATTTTTAACCAGATTTACATCTTTGAATAAAGGAATTATATTATTAATTGAATTACCATGTATATGGTGATCTCCCCTACGGGAGATCGAACCAGCAACTACAGAGCCGAGATGTTACCTCTGAGCTACTGGCCCATATCGCAAACAAGCGATGCTAAATTAACTTGTCATGGTAAAAGAGCAGCCAATTAACCTGATGTTTCTTGCAGTTACATCCTTACTCTTACAGAGACACGGTCACCTCCAGGTCTACGTCTATGATTACGTGGATGCGTATCTCCATTTCTCTTGGGAAGACGTAATCATCTGCACACACACACACACACACATATATATATTTATACATATAATTCAGGATTGCCTGATTGCCTGCTGGAATAGTATTATTCCGATTATTTCACGAGAGTAATATCTATGATGTCGGAAGACCCGAAACATGTTATGACTCCAATTCAATAATATCACTGATGAGGTCATCCTGCGCATCTTTTGGGGTGTATCATAATATATATATATATATATATATATATATATATATATAATCCGGGGAGAAAATCCAAGGATTAGGGGTATCCAACTTGAGTGCTCAGTGCCAACGGCTATCGACGTATAATTAATTTGGGATTAGGAATACATCAAAATTCAACGTGCAGAGCCAAAATAATATTTTTTTATATAAAAGTAAAAAGAAAAAATTCAATTCTTTGGTGTCAAGATAAATTTATTTCAGTTTTCTTGAATTTCAGTAATATCTAAATTAGAGGTAACGGTTGTTTTTTTGTTTATTGTTGTTTTTAAGAGGAATGTATAAACATTATATCTGAAAATTATTTTAATAAAAAAGTTAAATTTTTTAAAAATTCTTTTCTAGCCTGAAGCAATGTAAACACATTCAAATGATATTTTCATTCAACATCTGAACAGAGTCATCATAGACCTGAAATAAACTTATAATGACACAAAAGAATTGATTTTTTTTTCTTTTTACCGGACCATTGGCCTAATGAGTAAAATGTTCGCCAATGGTCCGAGAGACCAGGGTTCAATCCCTGGTCGAGTCATACCAAAGACTCAAAAAATGGTACATGATGCCACTTTGCTTAACAATCAGCATTATAAGGTAAGGATCAAGGGTAAAGTAGTGCCCTCTCCTACACCTCGATGTAGTAGCTATTAAAAAACGAGCCTTTGAGTCACCCTCGACGAAGGTCAACTTATATATATATATATATATATATGTATAATCGTTCACAAATAAGTAAACCACAATTTTTTTATAAAAAGTTAATTATCTTCTAAATTAAAGATCATCATCATTATCATGACAGTACGAATTCCTTTAACTTTTTCTTGCCATCCTTTTTTATTGGTTATCGTTCTTGGTAAGTCATATAGACAGCACTTAGTGCTGACCATTCAACACTGGTGTAAACCCGTATAGTATTCCAAAAGAGAATGTTACTTAGGGGTTCGTTCTTGCTTCTTCGACAGTTTTCAGCCTGTTTTGCTCGTCTTACTTAGATGCTTTGTGAGATTGGTGATAAGTGGCCATACAACTGTTTTCATACGATCGATAACCTGACAATATCAGTCCATATTTTAACAATGCATTCACTGACATCGCTTTTCGTAGATGAGATATTGCTACCACAGTATATATGCGAGTCTACTAATTTCAGAATTTTGATACTTAAAGTGTAGATGGCACCATATTGACTAAAACACGTAAACTCTGTTTTATTTGAATTAACGTAGATACCATTGCCTCTTGCTGCCGGTTCCAGACTATGCACTATCCATTCCGCAAGAAGCACTAGATCATCTGCGTAATCTTCTACAGCGTCTCATCAACCGAAAAGGACATCGATACGCGGCTAACAAAGGCATGGACAGCAATCGATAGCTATCGATCATATGGAAATCAGACCTGACCGATAAAATGAAACGCATTTTCTTCCAGGCAGCGGTTGTGTCGATAGTGCTGTATGGATGCACTACTTGGACGCTAACTAAACGGCTGGAGAAGAATCTAGACGGCAATTACTCTAGAATGCTGCGAGCAATATTGAACAAGTCCTGGCGGCAAGGCACCAACTATACGGCCACCTGCCTCCCATCACGAAAACTATCCATGTTAGACGAACCAGACATGCAGGACACTGCTGGAGAAGCAAGGACGAGCTCATAAGTGATGTACTCCTATGGACCCCCACATATGGCCGGACAAAAGCAGGACGACCAGCTCGAACATACGTTCAGCAGCTATGTGAGGATACGGGATGTGGCCCTGAAGACCTACCTGAGGCGATGAACGATAGGGAGAAGTGGCAAGAGAGGGTCAGGGATATCCGTGCTCGCGGCACGACATGATGATGATGATGCGTTAAATAGTACCACGACTGTTCTTCTTGGAGATTGGCTTTGGCATTAAATAACCTACAAAGGTTGATATGCCATTAAACAAAGAAACCAAACCAATCCATAAATAAGTAAACCACTTATTATTTTTTTCATAAAAAGTTTTTTTTGGGGGGGCTGGAAACAAAGATATCTGCATTCCTTGTCTTTACTTGATTAATAAATAATAAAAGCGGTGCCCGTGGTATAATGGTTATCCTCGTAGGAGATTGACACGCCGACACGAGTTCAAATCCTGGACGAGACTGATAGCATAGTACTAGTACCCTTGGGAAAGGTATGAATCCAATTATTCTCCCTACAGCTATGGGTAAATAGTAGGGCAGCCTAGGTTCTTCAGTCTTGGTGAGGCAACTAGTCTATGAGAAAGAAAACTCGGAATTCAAACCCGTTAAACTTCACTTAAAAATTGACCTTGTGCCATATCTTGCCCGAGCGGAGGGGTTGGTAAATATGAATAAATAATAAAAGAGATATGCTTACACTGAATTTCGCAGGATTTTTTTTTTTTTGCAACACTATCTATGGAAAATATAATATAACATTTACCTAGCAAAAATGTCATATAAATTTCTTATATTTATTCCTTCAAAAAAGAATAAAGCTATTTCTTAAAGAATAAAACAATTTCCAGTCCAACTTCCTGCTGAAAGATTATTTTTTGTGATTTGTTTCCATCAGACCTATAAAATGCTAATTAAAATCCTTTATTCTTTTCTTAATACCATTCTATCGACGGCGTTAGAAGGGGTAAGACCCACAAAAAGAAACCAACTGGATTAGGGTCCCATCTATGGGTCAAAGTGATCTGTTTAAAAATTATTCGTATTCAATGGGATATGTTTTATGTTGTAAAAAGTCGAGAATAGATGTTATGCGATATTATTAGTTAGCAAATTCTACAGCGTTAATAATCTCTAACCAAAATTTAAATTCTATATAATACAATTTAATTTAGGAAGTGCCTGTGGTGTAATGGTTATCGTCGTTGGAAATGGACACGGCGACACGAGTTCAAATCCTGGACGAGCCTGATTGCATTTCACATAGCTCTAATACTTTTGGGAAAGGTATGAATCCAATTATTCTCCCTCCAGCTATGGGTAAATAGTAGGGCAGACTAGGTTCTTCAGCCTTGGCGAGGCAACTAGTCTAGAAGGAAAACTCTGAATTAAACCTGTTAAACTCCGCTTAAACATTGACCTTGTGTCATATCCTGCCCGAGCGGAGGGTTTGGGTAAATATGATAAAATACAATTTAATTTTTGGTTTAGAATTTTTTTGATGGGGGTAGCGACTTTTTAATGTACAAGTACACTACATATTTTTGGGCGGTTACATTTATATTAGAGATTTTCATTGCAATAGATCAGGGTTAGGGCTAAGTCTTGATGTGCAATGATCCATGATTCTTGTTAAAAAGAAAATGCACCCTATTGGATAGTAAATAGGTTATATATATATATATATATATATAGTCATCCACAGACAGATTCGTTATATTAAAATTCTTCAGTGTTGCTAGACCCACTAGATTCTCGAAGCTGGGATCGAAACCCGGCTAACTCATACGGTAACCGAAGATTCTACCGCACAGCTAGGAAGAAACTTGCGAAACAGGAAGAATTTTAAACTCTTATTTATCACTTTTTGTTTTGTTTATATATATCTGCTTAATGGCTACCAAGAGCTCAATTCATTCAAAGAGCCTTGCCTTACGCTTTTCTTGGGTGCTGTTTTTATCATTCATTTCCTACCGGCCGTGTTAAGACAACTTGTCAGATATTAAATGTTGAAGGTTAATTTTTATTATCCGGTCGACTGTGTTTTTATTTAGCAAGGAGTGTCAGGCTGTTATAAAAAGAAGAATATCATTTTTTTTCTCGTGTTTTGTAACCTTTCTCCCACCTTATTTCACTATCTACTTTTACATTAGATTATTTTGGCTATTATTATTGCAGTGTTATATTGTAAAATTATGATATTATATTTCCCTGTTTACCCAGGGCAACAGCCGTATAATTACAAGAAGTTAAAAATAAAGTCTGGTACTAACATATATATATATATATATATATATATATATAGGGGGGATGGATGGGTGTGGGTGACAGAGAGAGAGTTTCTACGTAAAAGTTCATAAAGTTGGAAGCACGAAATGGTATCCCCAGAGAGTGAAAAAACTGATAGAAAATGAGATTTCTTTTTATTTTCCTAATGGATTTTGAGATATGTGTGAAATCTCCAGAGAGACAGGATAAACGTAACTTGACAGCGAGACGTTCAGATAGCATTCTATCCATTTCTTCCTTCTCTCTCTCTCTCTCTCTCTCTCTCCATATGTATATATAGAGAGACAAATGTAACTGAATATATATATATATATATATATATACATGTATATGAGGAGAAACTGATAAGGAGAGAGAAAATGTATTTGTGGGACTGTACGTTTACACACACACACACACACACACACATACAGACACACACACACACACACACATATATATATATATATATATATATATATATATATAAGTTAGTAAGTAAGTTGGCCGACAATAATCGAGGGTGACCCGAAGTCTTCCTTTTCAATAGCTACTATACCGAGGTGTAGGGGAGGACGATACTCAATCCCTGGATTGCTCCACTTACCATTGATCCGTAACTTATATTGCTGAGTGTTAAGCAAGGAGGCATTAAGTACTATTTTTGAGTCTTTGGTATAACTCGACCTGGGGATGAACCCCGGTCAACCGGGCCACTGGAGAACACTCTGTTATGACATGGAAAGAGAGAGCAATATGTTTATGCGACTGAGCACACACACACACACACACACGTACACACACACACACGCATACACACACACACACACACACACATTATGCAATTAGAAGAAAACTCAAACATATATTACTCTTCGGAAAGGTATGAATCCACTTTTCTCCAATACAGGTTAAATAATATCATTGTTCTTCTACAAGATGGCTTCGGGATTAATTAACCCACGAAGGGTGGTATGTCATTAAAAATACATATATATCCAGAATGAGAAATAAAGAGCGAGATAGAAATGTATTTATGTAACTGCATATAAAGAGAAAGAAACAGTGAGAAAGAGAGAGAGAGAAATGTACTTTTGTAACTTTATATATATATATATATATATATATATATATATATATATATATATATAAACAGTTGCAAATATTTCATTTATATATGTATATATATATATATATATATATAACTAGTTGCAAAAGTATATATATATATATAATATAGGATAATTGTAACACTCATACACTAACACACGCACAAATACAATTCATATATATATATATATATGTGTGTGTGTGTGTGTGTGTGTGTGTGTGTGTGTGTGTGCGTACCCATAGGTGCGTGGATGTCGTAAAAGATATCTTCGTGAAACATTGAATCCCTGAGCTAAGTTCAATTCCTGGACAAAGCTTTTCGTTTTTCTTTTAGTATTGATGTCCCTGATAAATCCATCTCTTCTAAAATACATCGCTTGGGACTGAAGCAAAACGTCTTCCAGAGATCCATGCTGACCAGACTCCACAGATTGAGGAGAAGCGGCACGATATTGAAGAAAATTAGCAGTCTTCGTGTCAAAGCTGCTGTCTTGATGATTCGAACAACCTGCATCGCTTCCTTACTGATTTTCGAGACTTGATCTCTTGGATGCACGATCTGCGTGCCATCATCTCTGCTGATGAACTTGCCAAAGATGTTGCTGGTGTTGAAATTCTCCTTGAGCGCCATCATGAACTCAAGGGTGAAATTGATGCTACGGCTGACAGCTTTAAAGCTACCATTGAGGCTGGAACAAACTTAGTCTCATCAGAACATTATGCTGTTAAGGATGCTAAAGAAAAACTTCAAGAATCGACAGTTGAGCGCAACAATCTTCTCGAGTTGTGGAAGGAACGTCGTATCATGTATGAATAGTGCATGTACCTTCAGTCGTTCTACCGAGATACAGAGCAAGCTGATACCTGAATGACTCAGCTGGAGACTTTCCTTGTCATTGAAAATCTTGGAGACTCTCTTGACAGTGTAGAAGCTCTCATCAAGAAACATGATGATTTCGAAAAGTCTTTACCTGCACAAGTAGCTTATAGTGCTGGTCTCTGTAGCCTTGGTACGACCAGTCTAAGAGAAAGAAAACTCTCAATTAAACCCCTCAAACAACATATCCTAGGAGATTGTGTTAGGTTGATACCCATTACTCTCCGTTTCTTAGGGACCTTTGGTGTCCTGGATATGACATTAAACAATCTGATGACGAGGCTCCAGCCTTGGAGATTTGGGGAATGTGGAGAAACTCTTCACTCCTATTGCTCTCAGGTCCACACATACATTTAACTGTATGTAAACAAATCATTGAATTGTTAATGATCATCATCATGTCACGCCACTAACATGGATCTCTCCGACCCTCTTCTGCCACCTGTCTCTATCGTCCATCGCTCCCGGAAGATCTTCAAGGCTACAACCTGTATCGGCACACTGCTGTTGTATATAGGTCCTTGCGGGTCTTCCTGCCTTTGCTTATTCATGTGAGGGACCCACAGGAGTACGTCACTTATGAGTTTGTCCCTACTTATCCAGCAGTGTTTCGCATGTCTGGTACGTCTAGTTTTCGTGATGGTAGTAGGTGGCCGTACAGCTGCTACTTTGAGGGTTTTGCCTCCAGGACTTGTTCAATATTACTCGTCGTATTCTTTTGTAATTACCGTCAAGCTTTTTCTATATACGTTTAGTTAGCGTCCACGTAGTGCATCCATATATCAGTATCGACACAACCACTGTTAGGAAAAAAACTACGTTTTATTTTATCCGTCAGGTCTGACTTCCATATGAC
The DNA here is from genome assembly GCA_963585895.1 of Sepioteuthis lessoniana. Taxonomy (NCBI): domain Eukaryota; kingdom Metazoa; phylum Mollusca; class Cephalopoda; order Myopsida; family Loliginidae; genus Sepioteuthis; species Sepioteuthis lessoniana. The sequence continues at coordinate 62,228,228 of OY757916.1, read as the reverse complement.
CGATAGCCTATCGATAGCAGTCCATGTCTTTGCCAGTCACGTGTTGATATCTGTTTCGGTCGATGAGTCACTGCTTCCTAGGTAGGTGAACTTGACCACTAGTTTCAGAGAACTACCATTTAGTTTGGAGTTGTCGCCTCTTTGATTAAAGCACATGTATTCCGTCTTATCTGCGTTGACATGGGGGCATATGCCAGCAGCTGCTCGTTCCAGACAATGTAGCAGGGTTTCTGTTTGGGTCTGTGAATTTGCTAGAAGCGTTATGTCATCGGCGTAGTCTGCGTCCGTAATTGTTTGTGCGGGGTATCTTCTGCTTCTTTCCTTTGTCAGCTTGAAACCGTTGTCTTTCATTTTATCAATAGATGTTCTAAGTACGTAGTCTAGACAGATGATAAAGAGGTATGGGGCTAATGTGTCTCCTTGCAGCACACAGCTACAATGTCGAAGTAGTCCGTGTCTCCATCCGGAGATCGGACTTTTACTTTCGTGTTTAATTTTGTGTTTTTATGCTATATAAAAACACAAAAGTAAATGAATACTTGGAACCATCTAGCTGTGTGCAAACAAATGAATAGTTTGCAATAGAATAATTAGTGTTAAGTAACAATACTTGCTTGAAACCATTTAAGTTTGTGCAAATAAATGATTAATAGTAAATAGAATTATCTGTCTAAGATGGAATACTATTTGAATGTATTAAAAAGATGAGCCCAGGCTTGCATTAAAACCTTATCAATAAAATTTGTCTGCAAATCATATATATGTATATATAGTCATCCACAGACAGATCTGTTTCGTTCTATCAGAACTCATCAGTGTGGCTAGACAGTATCTTCCCATAGGTGGGATCGAAACCCGGTTGACTCAAACGCCAAGCCAAAGCTTCTAACCATTCAGCTACGAGGAGATATTAGCTGCGGAGTAAATTTTAAACGGTTATGAATCACAATTACTATTGTTTACATACATCCGTTCAACGGATTGGGTTTTTGGGCATATCACCCATTGTTGGTTACTTAACGCCAAATTATCTTTATACATATTTGTCCAAAAACCCAACCAACCAACCAACTTAGGAACCATGGAGATGCCCTGAGTCCAATGAATTCAAACAAAAAATACCAAAAAATAAAATTCTGATATGAAGTCGGAGATATGTTGACCGTAATATATAAGAACAAATTAATTTATTTTTTAATTATTTCAGACATTGACACTGTCGATACAGAGTTTTTCAGGAAAGAATAAGTAAAGTTTGCGACCCTAAGGCTTCTTTTTTCAATAGCTACCACACGAAGGTGTAGAGGTGAGTGCAACTCCATTCCCTGGATTGTACCACTTTACCCTTGATTCTTACTTATAATGCTGAGTGCTAAGCAAAACGGCATCAAGTACTATTTTTGGAGTCTTTGGTATGACTCGACCTGGGATTGAACCCCGGTCTCCCAGACCATTGACGAACATTTATGACTGCAACCTTCCGTCAATTCCTATGTTCATTCTTAATCACACGTCATATAAGTAGTCAGTTCTTTTATTTCCATCAAACTTTCAGCCGCCCACATGTTAGTAATCTTTTTTTTTTTATGTATAAAAGACAACGTATTTGTCCTTTCGTTTCCTTTTAATTTCCGGTTGGTTGCTTTAATGGCATATCAACACTTGTAGGGTTATTTAATGTCGAAGTCAGTATTTTTGCAATCAATTATATGGTTTCAAGTAACTATAATCATCTGAAAACAATTATAATTCAAGTTAACAATTCTTTATACAAGTAACTATTCTTAAAAGAAATAATTTTCACAGTCATATGGTTTCAACGATACAGATTTTTATACCTTTGGAGTCCCTGTGGCGTAGTAGCTAACGTCGTGTATTGTGATATCGTAGTAAGTGAGTTCGAACTCCAGTATTGCCATTATATTTACTTTCGGATTAATACCTCTGGGAAAGGTATTACCACCTTATCTATCAACTCAGCTAGTTCAGTTCTTCTACAAGAATGACTGCGGCATTAAATAACGTATGAAGATTAATATGCCATTAAACAAAGAAACAAAATAAAACCTAATATGCATACAGTTATATGGTTACAAGTATTTGCATGTTTATCGATTAATTTGGTAACTATTACATATCTTCACTTAATAATTTCTATCGAATACTAATTAATTACCTGCCTTTATGTAACATATTGACCCTCGACCGAGCCGTCAATTAAGAGATGCACCTGTGTAAATAAGCGGAAGAACAGCGAAACAGGTGCATCCGGTCGAAGATATCGGAATATCACCTTGACCTGTGGACGTGGATGAATTCGGAGGTGTACGCCCACAGGAAGCAGGTGGACATGAAACAATTATATAACCAGGTGCCACCGACGGCTTGAGTCAGTTCAAGTTCCAGTTGGAGATGGATGCCAGCGGAATGAGAACCAGGTCTAGACAGAGGGCTTGGACCCTCAGTGACCCACGGTTGAGCAGCCCAGCCAGAATACGAACGAAGTACTGCTATGGTCAGAAGAACTTTGGATCAATATGTAGCAAGTCTGTCCCCGTCTCCAACTCACCTCTCACACACAACCAACATCAACCCTTTCGAATAAAGTGTGAGAGGTATATTTTTATAAAGAAGTGTGTTCGTTCGTTCGTTCATTGAACCTCGACATTATGTTTCTGCTTATATCTGCATGTATATGAGTATACAACATTTATATGGATTTGCGTAATTAATCGAATTTTAAAACTTGTACATAATTAGATAGTCTTAACTCATCCAATATGATACCAATAATTTGCAAGTAACTGTCGTCCACATTCTAAACAAATATAGCCCAGTCGACTGGAGCTGTAGAATAGACCGACTAACACATGACACGAAACAATCTGATGGTGAGTCTCCATTAATGCTGGTATTTTAGGGAATGCAGAGTACCCCTTCATTGCCATCGTTTCCAGGTTCACTTGGGCCCAGAGTGGTAGCACCTGATAGGGTCCTATCTATCGATCAAATAGAACTAAACTGGGTATTTATTCTAAATTGAATTGCTAGAATCTGAACGGTTTTTACATTTAACTGTGTGTAAATAAAAATGTACATATACTAAACTGAATTGTTTGTAATAGAACTGTTTATATGTATAAAAATTTATTTGGCATTAAATAACCTACAATGGTTGATATACCATAAAACCAAACCAAACTAAAGGAATCAAAACAAATAGATACTTCATACTTAGTTACAAGGTATATTTGTCTCTGCCCCCCACTAGACAAGACTTGACACAAGGTCAAATTATTGTGGGGATTAGAGGAAGGAAATATCGGGCATGAGCCCGACTGGACTATGCTGGTCAGCGGCTCACTTAGTGCAATGTGGGTCTGATGAGTCGAGTTGGTCATGGACCCAAATCTGGTTCCAGGCACGTATGCCTGATTATAGCTTAAACTTAGTTACAAGGTCAATGTTTTAAGATCCAATATTTTAATAATTCATGATGAAAATCATTCAAAGCATCGTTGCAAACAAATCAGGTTCAAATGAACCAAGGAACTAACAAAAATGAAAGCGTGACTCCACACTCTACAGAGCACCGGAACCAGAGCCTCAACACTCGATATATTTTAGAGTCAAAAACCAGGACACGTGTAAATATCCGGTATTTAGATTATCTTAGATTATTTTGTGCTGTTGGCTGGTTGTTTAGGTTTTATGGCATATCAACCTTTGTAGGTTATTTAACGCTAAATCCATTTTTATACAAATAGTCCGTTCTGTTTCAAACAATTCAGTTTAGCATGAGTTTAATTGTCAAAAACATTTCTATTTGAAGTTATCCAGTTTATTCAAACAGTTCTAATTCAGCTAATTCAGTTTAGTATAAGTACAGATTTTGTTTACACGATTAAATGTCAAAACACTTTTATATTAAACAATTAATTTTTGTGTAAGTAGAGTTTTAATGTCCAAAAACAGTTCCATTTCAAACAATTCAGTTTCGCGTAAGCACGCAGTTTAAATGTAAGTATACAGTTTAAAAACTTTCCTATTTCAAGCTTTCCAGTTTAGTCAAACAGTTCTAATTCAAATAATTCAGTTTAGCATAAGTATGCAGTTAGTTCTATTTAACCCATAGATAGGGCCCTATTAGGTGCTACAATTGCGGGCCAAAGTGGACCTGGGAGCAATAGCAATGAAGAGGTGCTCCGCATTCCCCAAAAACCCAGCATCACTGGAACCTCACCTTCAGATTGTTTAGTGTCATATCCAGGACACTCATTGGGGGGTTCTAACCCCTCTGCAGAAGTGCAGTTGGTGTATTCTACAACCCCAGCCGACTGGGCAACTGAAATTATGTCACAACAGCTGTTGCTACTTTTGATGAAAATATTTTAACTTGTTTGACAAGAACTTGACTCCGCCAAAGTATTTGCCATGAATCTAGAGATGCACAGATCGAGCTGTTGTGGAGATATCATAGACACAAAATTAACGATATCTGATGACCTTAAAGGCGAGACAATTATTGTAACTATTAGCAGTATTTGCCGTGAGTCTACAAATGCACACATCGAGCAGTTGCAAGTTGCTGTAATCAACTTCAAATATTCTCAATCAAAATGTGTATCGTGACTGTTAATATCAAAAAAAAATCATTTTAATATAAATTTTTGAAATAGTATGATTCCTTCGTAGGCAACGTGTATGTTAAATTCATGTGCATGCGCGCTTTTAACCCCCCTCCTCAAACGTAATACATTAGGAGGTGCCTGGAGCGTAATGGTTATCGTCATAGGAAATGGACGCGGTGATACCAGTTCAAATCCTGGATACGGCTGACTGTATGTCACATAGCACTAATACTCTTTGTAAAAGTATGAATCCACTTATTCTCCCTCAAGCTATGGGTAAATAGTAGGGCAGACTGGGTTCTTTACCCTTTGACGGCAGCGTGTATGTTGATTTTATATGCAAGCATGCATTTAAACACGCCACGCAAACTCATACATACATACATACACACACAACCCCCCCACACACACACACATATATATATATATATATAGAGAGAGAGAGAGAGAAAGAGAGCGGGGATATAATTTATGATAGCAGAGACACAGAATCAACGATGCTTGGTGACTATCAGTTTCTCGCATTTGGTCTGATGACCTTAATGATAGTAACCAAGAGCTGTTGACTCTGTGTCTACGCTATCCTAACTTAGATCTAGATATATTCCATCCCCGATATTGAGCACCCTTAATATATGAATATAGCCAACTACATAATTGATATGTATAGATATATATGTGGGTGCGGATAGATGAAACAGGGAGGAGAGACAGAACACATGAATAGAATTATTTTCTCGATGGATCATTAGTCTGGCTTAACGACACACTAGTAAACATTTGACGTTTGACTGCGGCCTCAAAGTAAGCGAGTTCGAACTCCAGTCACGCTATTACATTCACTTTCGGACTAATACGTTTGGGAAAGGTAAAAAAAAACATCCCCTCCCCTAGCTATGGATTAAATAGTATCACTGTTCTTCTCTAAGGATGGCTACGGCATTAAATAATCCACGACCTTTTATATGCCATTGAAACAAAGAAACCAACCAAACTAAACTTATTCCCTATAGTCCTACGTTAGCCAAACTATTTCAATGCTAAAAACCAAAATTCTCAGCAAGTAATGTAAGCAATCTGAACCCTGTGTGAAAGGACCAACCAAAAATACTTCTGCTAAACTGAATTGTCTGAAATAGAACCGTTTTGATATTTAAACTGTGAGATTATACTAAACTGAATTATCTGAAATAGAACTGTTTTGATATTTAAACTGTGAGATTATGCTAAACTGAATTGTCTGAAATAGAACTGTTTTGATATTTAAACTGTGTGATTAAGCTAAACTGAATTGTTTGAGATAGAACTGTTTACATGTATAAAAAATGGATTATGCATAAAATAACCTACTTGCCATAAAACCCAAACAACCAACCAAAAATACTTCGCTTACAACCAATACATTTGAAGTGACGTTTTAGGCTATAACCATCCCAAGGAAGGATTTTCTCTTCTGTAATTGAGTAGCAGGATTAATAGACCTAACGATCTCCTGTTTAGTACTCTAACCGCTTAACTTTCAGAAGATATCATTTGATTCGGTTCACTAACTTTGTACACTGCATTATAGTTATAAAATTTCAGCCAAAAAAAAAGTGATTCTTTTTATATATCATCAAATAAGACAGCAGATCTGTATCTTTCAACGTTACAATAACTTAAATAAGACAAAATTAATTTTTAAAGGAAAATAGGTGTGGTGCATAAGTTTTTCGTGTTGGTTTTTTTTTTGTTTTGTTTTGTTTTTGTTTTTTTTTTTGCTTTTGGTTTTTGTTCTTTTTCTTTCTCTTTTTCCTTTTTTTTTTTTTACACTTGCTCTCGTTCTTATGAGATTTTAACGAGATTTCCAACTGGACCGCTATCTCAGGAATCAAACTATGATGACGTCAGTTCAACGTTAGTTTCCATGTTTATCAGCAACAGATTGCCGCTCTAGTTTTTATTTATTTATTTATTAATTTTTTATTTTTTTATCTTAGTCATTATTTGGTACAAGGCTGAAAGACAACTCTTTGCTCCTTTTTCGTGCTTCTTGTAAACGAAAGTTTCTTTTCTCATTTTTTTTTTTTTTTTTTTTTGCACAGATCCCCCTACCAACACAAATATATTGGGGCTTATTGACTGATGTGCAGCACTGCAACATAGTAATAAGTGAGTTCGAACTCGAGTAGCGCTATTAAGTTCACTTTCGAACTTAGCAAAGGTATGAAATCCGTTATCCCCTCAGTTATGGGTTAAATAGTATCGCTCCTATTCTTCTACGAAGATGGATTTAGCATTAAATAACCAACAAAGGTTGATATGTCATTTAATAAAGAAACCAAACCGTATATACATAAGATTTATGTATTTTCCTCATTTGATATATATATATATATATATATATATATATATATATATATATATATATATATATATATATATATTTGATAGAAGGCATGCTTAGCGTAACCAGTTGTTGTAAAAATCGGAATCGTTGATCCAAATTCAAATCCTTAACGAAACAGTTTTTCATTTCGCTCGAATATACTTAAAAGGTATAAATCTCTGTTTTCAAAGCTAGCTGTGGTAAATTGAAGTACAGACTAGATTCTTTAGCTTTGAATAGGCAACCAGCCTAGAAGAAGGAAAAATCTTAATTCTAACCAGCTTACTCCACTTAAAAATGAACCTTGCGTCACATCCTGCTAAAAGCGGAGAGGCTGGGTAAATTCATATTGTGTTTTATGAGCCATTTCTAATATATATACATATATATATATATATATATATATATATAAAGTAAGTAAAGTTGTCGACTGTAGTCGAAGGCGACCCGATGACTCCCTTTTCAATAACTACTACACTGAGGTGTAGGGAAGAGTACTACTCCTTTTCCTGGCTTACTCCACCTTACTTTTGATAGGTACATTATAATGCTGAGTGTTTCAAGGAGGTTTCAAGTACCATGTTTTGAGCCTTTGGTATGACTCGACCTGGGATTGAACCATATGTAAAGGACAACTATATATATATATATATATATATATATATATATATATTAATGCGTCTGTGACCCTCAGTGAAGATGTATGGGTAATATATTTTTCAGTATTTCTGGTTAATATATTTGAAGTATATTATTTCCATTTTTCTTTCATCGAGTGTGTGTGGAAAAGAGAGAAGGACTTTGAATATATCTAATCGTCTTTATGATATAAGCAGATAGAGATTAGCCAAATTTTCACTACATCGTCAATTTGTAGGATGGTTTGGTTTGGTTTGTTGGGTTTTATGGCATATCAACCTTTGTAGGTTATTTAACGCCAAATCCATTTTTATGTAAATAATCTGTTCCATTTAAAACAATTCAATTTAGCATCAGTACATAGTTTGATTGTCAAAAACATTTCTATTTCAAACTGTTCAAGCAGTTATATATAATAATTCAGTTTAGTGTAAGTACAGTTCAAGGTCAAAAACAGTTCAATTTCAAACAATTCAGTTTAGCATAAGTAAAAAGTTTAAATGTAAGTACAGTTTAATTGTGAAAAACATTTCTATTTCGAGCTATTCAGTTTAGTCAAGCAGTTCTAATTCAGCTAATTCAGTTTAGTATAAGTACAGATTTTGTTTACGCTCAGTTAAATGTCAAAACAGTTTTATGTTAAACAATTCAGTTTAGAGTGAATACAGTTTCAATGTCAAAAAACAGTTCTATGTGAAATAATTCAGTTTAGCATAAGCACGCAGTTTATATGTAAGTACCGTTTAATTGTCAAAAACAGTTCTATTTTAAGCTATTCAATTTAATCAAACAATTCAGTTTTGCATAAGTATGCCATTAGTTCTATTTAACCCATAGATAGGGACCTATCAGGTGCTACCACGCTGGGCCAGAGTGGATCTGGGAGCAATGGCAATGAAGGGGTACTCCGCATTCCCCAAAGCCCCAGCATTGCTGGAAACTCCCCATCAGATTGTTTTGTGTCATATCCAGAACACTTGTTCGGACGGGGTCTTACCCCTCAGCAGAGGTGCTGTTGGTGTATTCTACAGCCCCAGCCGACTAGGCAATACACAGTTAATGTCAAAACAGTTTTTTTTCAGATAATTCAGTTCAGCATAAGTACACAGTTTAAATGTCAAAGCAGTTCTATTTCGAGCAATTCAGTTTATCAATAGTACGCAGTTTCAATGTCAAAACAGTTCTATTTTAAACAATTCAGTTCAGCATAATACGCAGTTTAAACGTATAAAAATAGTAAACGCCTACCACCGTTTAGTTCTATTTAACACATAGATAGGACCCTTATCAGGTGAGGTGCTTCCACTCCGGGGCTGAGTGAACCTGGGAGCGATGGCAATAAAGGGGTACTTCGCATTCTCCAAAGCTCCAGCATTGCTGGAACATCACCATCAGATTATTTAGTGTCATATCCAGGACACTCGTTGGAGTGGGGGTACCCCTCTGTAGAGAAGCAGTCGGTGAACTCTACAGCCCCAGCCGAGTGGGCAATCAATTTGCAGGAACGTATCTAAAATTTCGGCAGACTCAAAACGCTCAATCAACTACTTATACCTAGTAGCATTAAACAGCTTTGACACCCATAGACATCCTTGACAGTGCTCAATAGAGTTAAAACATATTTCTCCCTTATCTTGTAAATATCTTGTAATTATATACTGTTTAACCCGGCCATTGCTTTAATGCTGAACACAACGACTGCGCCTCTGCAGAGGGGTAAGACTCTCCCACAACCTAACAAGTATCCTGGAAATGACACTAAACTATCTGATCGTAAGGAGAAATGTTGGAGCTTTGCGGAATGCGGAGTACCCCTTCATTGCTATTAGTCCCAGGTCAACTCCGGCTCGGAGTGGTAGTACCTGATAGGGTCCTATCTATGGGTCAAATAAAACTAAACTGCTTATGCTAAAGTGAATTGTTTGAAATAGATCTGTTCTGACATTTAAACTGCGTACTTATGCTTTAGTAAATTGTTTGAAATAGACCTGTTTTACGTTCAACTGTGTGTAAATAAAGGACTGATGTTTAATTGAATTGCTAGTGATACATAGCAATGCTTGGAACTATTTAACTTTGTTGACTAAACGGAATAGCTTGAAATAGAAATGTTTTTGACATTTAAACTGTGTACTTATGGTCAACCGAATTGTTTCAAATAGAACTGTTTATGAGTATAAAAATGGATTTGGCATTTAATAACCTTAAATGACTGATATGCCATAAAACCAAACTAAACCAAACAAATAAAGTAAGTAAAGTTGGCGACCTTCATCGAGGACGACCAGAAAGCTCCCTTTTCAACAGCTACTACACCGAGGTGTAGGGGAGGGCGCAACTCCTTTCTCTGGATATCTCCACTTTACCCTTGATACGTGCCTCATATTGTTGAGTGTTAAGCAAAGAGGTATCAAGTTCCATTTTTATAGTTTTTGGTAAGACGCGACCTGGAGGGTTGGGTGGGTGGTGTTGGTGGGGATGTTTAGTATTATTACTATTATTATTATTAACATTATTTATTACTTATTACTTTTTACTTATTAAATTATCATATGATTATATTATTTACTCCTTGAGAGTTTTTCACATCAGTTTTAGCTGATGGTATTTCACTGGAGTTTGAGTGACAGCAAGTCTCCTCAAATCTCCAGGACTCTTCTCAGTATTCTGGCTGTTCTCAATAATGTAATAGTTTGGATAGTCTTCGCTCGTCCTCCAACTTTCAAGTCCTCCAGTCTCTTTAATTACTTTAGTTACTGTAACGAAAACACCAATCACGATTGGTATAATTGTCACCGTCATGTTCCATAGGTTTTTCGATTGCCTCGCAAGGTCGAAGTACTTATCCTTCTTTTCACTTTCTTTCAATATTATTATTATTATTATTATTATTATTATTATTATTATTATTTATTTTAGCTTATTATTAATATAAAATTGAACCACATTTAAGAAATCATGTACGATTATAAATTTAAAAAGATCCCTGTCTGTGACGTTTAGCGAAATGCGCGTGCGCGCGCGCACACACATACACACACACATTAAATAAACAACCATTTAAAAAATTATTGGTTTGAATCTTTCTCGTTTCTAACTTGGATAGTTATTCTTAAGCCATAATACCATGTAATTAATTTACATTTTCAATTAAGCCAAAATCATAAACAAAAAACAACTGTTCTGCAACTAAACCCTAATTGTAAAAAATAAGACTTTATGGAAGACAAACAGAAATAATGAAAATGTTTTAAACCTTTCACCAGTACTAATTTACAAGGCTGTTTGCTTAGATGTAGCACGAAACCATATGAATGGGGACACCCTATGAGACTTGAACTCAATCGTGAAGGCTTGCTAACCATTACACCAGTAGAGGATCAAGTATTTTAATATATTATTATAAACAGTGAAGACTTGACCACCGCAATTAAAAATCTTGAGATCGACTTATACACCAGATTGACAAGTACGCGACAATTTACAGTATATGGTTCCATAAAAGTTCCTATTTAATAGTAATTATATCCAAACAAATTTTAAAAAAAAACAGAATGTGTCCTAGAAAATGAGACTCTGGAAGGTGTTGGGTAAATACGCACGTTATTTATCTATAAAAGTGATAATGCTACTACTTCTACCTATAATTAGTCTCTTGATTATTCACTAAAAATTACAAGCGAAGAAAAAAATTATATGTGTACATGTTTTAATTCGTAAAATCCTTTTACTTTATGATATAAAAATTCAAAATGAATGAATAATTCAAATTATCAACATCAAATTTAGTAATACTAGAATTACAAAAGGGTTCAAATCAATATGGCGCTTTTAATAAATTCCTATCAAGTGACGCTTAAAGTACCGGTCCTGAATCAGATCACCAGAGTAAATAATAAGTTTATGATGGATTAATTGATTTTAACGGCATTTAACATCGTCTTGAGGTATTTTATGCCATGTTTTTATTCCTTATTTTACACCAGTCAAGATAACCTTTAGAATTTTGGTGTGATTAACAGTGTTTTTGTTGTTTGTTTGTTTGTTATTTTTTGTTTTGTTTTCTTGGGTTCTTTTGTTTTTCTTTTTCTTTTTGTTTTTTTTTTGTTTTTGTTCTATTTTTGTTGTTTGCTTTTTTTTTGTTTTATGCTTTTTGTTTTATATTTTTATTTGAAAGGAGGGGAAAATCTTTTTAAAGCAAAAAAGAGAAGAAATGTGAAATTTGAGAGTGAAAAAAAATAGATAGTGACAGACAGACAGATCGAGAGAGAGAGAGAGAGAGAGAGAGAGAGAGAGAGAGAGAGAGAGAAATGAAATAGATAAAAACTTAATTGAGAGAAACAAAAAAATGGAAGAAACTTGGATGGGTTTGTTTGTTTGTTTGTTTGTTTGTTTGTTTAATTTTTTTTTTTTTTTTTTTGCTTTTTTGTTATTGAAATTAAATTAACTTTTTCCTTTTAAATAAATATTTTTTTATGCATCTTCTTCTCCTTCTCTTCGAATTCTTCTAACTCTTCAGCAATGGTATCTGGGCATTTTTGATATTCAGAAACCAAGTCATTTATGTTGAACTCAACTTTAGTAAATTCCATTTTATCCATTCCTTCTTCCGTGTTCCAGTGAAAGAAATCCTTTCAAGTGAACATAATTGTGAACTGTTCAGGGATTCGGTTGAATAATTCTTGAATTGCGATGTTCTTACAAATAAAAGTAGTTGATATTATCAGATTTAGAGGTTTTGAAATTGCATTCATTGTATGTTCAGATTTACATTTTGTTGCTGTTTCTTTAAGACTTTTTTTTGCACATGGTTTGTCGAATAGGAATAATTTTTAAATAGAACTATAGATGGGACCTTAATAGGTACTATCACTCCGCACCAGAGTGGACCTGGAAGTAATAGCAACGAAAATGTACTCTATATTCCCCATATCTCTCAGAAATAGATACAATTTAGTGTCATATTCTGAATCTTCTTTTGGCGGGGAGGAGGAGGAAGAGTTCTTAACCCTCAGCAAGGGGTACTGTTAGAAATATCTAAGCCCCATGGATAGAGCATTAAGCCTGAGCAATATTTAAATTTGTGACTACTTTGGAACAAAACGTACCGCAAGCAACCAGTGAACCAACTAAAACGAACCTTATTAAATAATATCAACTTCACGAGGAAATATAAAAACTATAAACTCATAATAATATAAAATACAAGTGTTCTGTGTGTGCATCTGTGTATCAGTACATATATAATATTTAAAAAGAAAGAAAGAAAGAAAGAACGGGAAGTGAGATCTCTGATATTTTTTATTGTAATCTTTAAAGAAAGAAAAATTTTAAATAAAAAAACAAGCAAGAAAGAAAGAACGAATCATATGATTGTAGTATGCCACACCGAAAGAGAAAAGAAAAGAAAACAGAATAGGTGTCAAGTCAGTGAAAACAATGCACAACGTGTCAGCGCACCGACTACCACGGTACAACCAACCTGAGCAAACACTTAAAACGGCATGAATTCCTTCGGTCACGTGACATAAATACCGCGAACAAGCACGTATGGAACTATCGGTATACTTTTGAATCAGCCAAGCATTTAGTAAATTAAAAAATATGAAATGTATAATCGGTAAATTTTTTTTTTCATTCTGTTTTAAAGTTATATCTTTTGTGGTAAAAAATAACATTTGTCATTATTATATTGAAATAGTTAATTGACAAATAAAATTATGAAATGGAAATAGTTTAGAAAAAAAAAGAAAAAAGTTGTAAAGATTCTTTACATTTGTCAGTCTAATCCTGTCTGTGATCAAAATCTTCATCCCTTAACCGATAGAAACGTGGACTTCAGCTAGTTTTAAAATAAATGTGAATTGTCATTCAAAGAAGAGCAACGATACAACACGTCTACGTAAATAAAAACCGAGTTATTTGTTCTTAAATCTTGAGAGAACATAGCGATGGAGAGAGAATTAACATTTCAGACTTGCCTCTAATCTTTATGATTTGCCCGTTCTACGTTATGAGCATTGTAAAAGTTTCGAAAATATATTTGAATTGCTTTTTTTTACGGTGTATAGCTATAAAACGTGCTTATTTTGGATGGTAATATGTAACTAAAATTGAAAATTATTGCCTTATTATGTAATCTTTGGCCCCAGCTGTATGTATACTCAGACAAATCGATATATAGAGCGATCGATCGATAGATAGATATAGACAGACTGATACTGAAAGATAAGAACCAGTTGGATTATGATATTAAATATATATATATATATATATATATATATATATATATATACATATATATATATATATATGGGGGGGTGTTATGTGGAGGATGCGAGTATATGTACGTGTCTAAAAATGTTTACGTTTTTTAATGTATATTCGTTTATCAAAACACACGCATATATAAACACAAACTCATATATATGTGTGCCGGTGAGTTTATGTGGTTAGAGAGAGATATGAATGCATACATACATACTTGTAGACACACACACACACACACACACACGCGCATATAATGTAATATATTATGTGGTTTAATGTAATGATGTTTACTTAACGTATAGGTATGAGTATATATCTGTGCACGTGTGCGTTATGACATTATCTTATATATATATATTGTCATCCACAAACAGACTGTTTCGTTCTATCAGAACTCTTCAGTGTGGCTAGACACGCAGGACGCTCGAAGCCGGGATCGAAACCCGTCCAACTTTACGTTAGACTAAGTTTCAGACCTCTCGGCCACCAAGCGGACCACGTTGGCCAAGGGAATTTTAAGGTATTTATTTTAGCAGCAGCCTTTGTTTACATTTTTTAGTGCTCAATTCTTACGAAGAGCTTTGCATTACGCTAGCGGCGGCCGACAATTCCTTCGCCAGAGTGCTCAACCCCCATGGGGGAGCGTATATATTGTCATCCACAGACAGACTGTTTCGTTCTATCAGAACTCTTCAGGTCCATATATTTTCATTCTTTTACACATACATATATAAATATATATATATGTATATATATATGTATATATAGAATGCACATGTATATATATATATATGTGTGTGTGTGTGTGTGTGTGTGTGTGCATATGAATATATGAATATATTACTAAACTATGTATAGTTGCCCAGTCGACCGGGGCTGTAGAATACACCCACTGCACCTCTACAGGGGGGTAAGACCTCCACCACCGAATGTCCTGAATATAACACTTAACAATCTGATGGTGACGTTCCACTATTGCTGGAGCTTTGGGGAATACGGAGTACCATTCATTGCCATTGCTCCCAGGTCCACTCTGGCTCAGAGTAATAGAACCTGATAGGGCCCTATCTATGGGTTCAATAAAACTAACCTGTGTACTTATACTTAACTGAATTGTTTGAATTTGAACTTTTTAACTAAATTGAATAGCTGGAAATAAAAATGTTTTGATATTTAAACTGTACACATTTAACTTGCATACTTACGCTAAACTAATGTGCTTGAAATGAAACTGTTTCTGACATTGAAACTGTACTTACGCTGAACTGAATTGTTTGATATAGAACTGTTTTGACAGTTACCTGTGTATGAATAAGATCTATACTTATGCTAAACTAAATTGGTTGAATTAGAACTGTTTGAAGAAACTGAATAGGTTTAAATAGAAATGTTTTTCACAATTAGACTGTGTACTCATGCTAAAATGAATTGTTTGAAATAGAACGGACTATGTGTATAAAAATGGATTTGGCATTAAATAACCTACAAAGATTGAAATACCATAAAACCCAAACAACCAACAAACTATATATATATATATATATATATATATATATATATATGTGTGTGTGTGTGTGTGTGTGTGTGTTGGGGGTTGAGTTTACAAGCTATTCACACACACACACACATATATATATATATATATATATATATATATATATATATATATATATAGTTAGATATATTAATAAACAGAGTTCTTGATATTAGAGGTAGTGCATATATATTTATAGTAGGACGTCACTTGGTGATATATATATATATATATATATATGGGTGTGTCTGTGTGTCCCAGCATAGTGCACGGACACACATGAGTTCAAACCCTAAACTGAGTTTTGCCTGCTTTTGAGATCGAGCTTACGCCCTTAAGAACGTTATGAATCCATCTCTTCTCCCGCCAGCAATGAACGAATTGTAGACTGTGCTCTTACGCCAAGTCTACAGCAACCAGTCAAGGAGAATGAAAATTCTGAATTCGGATCACCTTTACTTTGTTTAATCATCAACTCTTTGCCGCATCCTGTTTGTTCCGAATTATTTTCGTCAACACACCCACACGCACCCTGTTATTTCTGTGTTCACATTTTATGTACATATGGATATGTGTATACACACTTATAGGTGTTTCGCTTCGTTTGTATCTGTGTGTACAGAGCTTGAAAATATTGAGACGTTGTTAACCTATTAGCTACAAGATAACCCAACGAAAAATCTGAATACTTATAAAAGGGTAAGTGATTGGGACCCGTAAACCAGGTTACTGTGATGAAACAGCTGAGCTATGGGAATGTAATATATCTAAAAAAAACACAGAAAAATATTTTTTTTAATTCAAAAAATATTTTCCAGATGAAATTTACGATTGAAAAAAGCATGGACCCCGTTTCCCCTCCCCACAACAATGGGTAAATAGTAGTGCGGACTAGATTCTTTAGATTTGCCAAGCAACCAGAGTAAGAGAAACAAAATTCCGAATTCAAACCAGCTCGATCGCGCTTTAAGATTGATTTTACTCTGCTCGTGATAGAGGGATTATGGAAATACACACACACATATGCACATACACGCATATATATATATATATATATATATATATATATATATATATATATATATATATATATATATGCCCAGTTTTTAAGTAGATTTTAACCGGTTTAAAATCAGAGTTTTACTTCTAGACCGGTTGTCATACGATGGTTAAAGAGCCTAGTCTGCTCTAGTTTATGTATATCTGAATGGTTGGCTGTTTGATTGTTTTGTTTTGCAGCGAATAAACTCTTTCTGTCTCGCTCTCTCTCTCTCTCTCTCTCTCTCTCTCTATATATATATATATATATATATATATATATATATATAAAATCTTTCTCTCTATATATACATATACATATACATATATATTTATTTCTCTCTCACTCTCTCTTTCTCTGTCTCTCTTTCTCTTTCTCAATCTCTCTCTATATACATACATATATATATATATTTCTCTCTCTCTTTCTCTCTCTCTCTCTATATATATATACATATATATATTTCTCTCTCACTCTTTCTCTCTCTCTTTCTCTTTCTCTATCTCTCTATCTATATATATACATATATATATATATATATATATATATATATATATATATATATATATATATATATATATATATATGCGTGTATGTTTGCATTTCTTTATATGACCATTCATTATGCATTGATGATTCTTTTTTCATGTTAACTGCAACAATTGATCATGTTAATTGATACTGATGTCATCTCAAACAAACATTACCCTGGAGATTTTGGAGTCTGAAAAATAATTGAATTATCAAAATTCCACCAGAATTCTTCAAATTGCCAAATTGAAAATAAAGCTACCCTGATTACTATGATAGGATAATCGCAAATAATGTCTGATTGTAAAATAAATATTTTCGTGACAAAAGAATTACCTAGATTTTACTGTTGAAATTGACGAAAAAAAGATTTCATGTAAAATATAGTAGAAATAAAAATTAACAGTTAAAAATGTGAAAATAAAATCTTTCATCTACTCATAATTTAGCAATTTTTTAATACACTTTTAACGATCTTTTTTGAAATCTATATTTAGGTGAAGGTCTATCAATCATTCTTATTAATAGGTTTGGTTTGGCATATCAACCATTTTAGGTGATTTAATGCCAAATCTTCCTTATACATATATATTGAGTATATATGCTTTGTTAACACATAACTTGGATAACATTTTTAAACAATCCAAATCTCAATCTTTTGTACACATTTAGATGGATCCAAGTATTGCTCTGTATCACTATCAGTTCAATTAAACCTTGGTCATTTGTTTACACACGGTTAAAAGAGCAAACAGTTCTATTTCAAACAATTCAATTTAGTATGCCATTTTTGGCACAGAGATTAAAAAGTTAAGTAGTTCTATTTGACACTTAGTCAGGATCCCATCAGGTGCTACCAGATCAGACCTGGGAGCAATGGCAATAAAGGGGTGGTCTGTATTCCCCAAACCTCCAACATTACTGGAACTCCAACATCAGATTATTTAATGTCATATCAAGGGCACTCGTTGGGGAAGGTCTTACTCCTCTGCAGAGATGCAATCGGTGTATTCTACAGCTCCAGTCGACAGGGCTAAGATGGTTTAGTATCATATCTGAGACACTCATTGGAGGGGAGATCTGACCCCTCTGTAAAGATGTAGTTGGTGTATTCTACAGCCCCAGCCGACTGGGTAATCGTAATAATTTGAACTAGTATTTCCATCGTCTTCGTAATTGGGGGGAGTCCTCGTGGTCTAATGGTTAAAGTGATGGACTGCAGAATCGGAGTAAGCGAGTTCGTACTCCAGTCGCGCTATTACGTTCTCTTTCAGGCAAATACCCTTGGGAAAGGTATGAACCATCTTATCCTCCCAGCTATGGGTAAAATAGTACCGCTACTGTTCTTCTGTGATAATGGCTTTGGCATTAAACAACCTACAAAGGTTGATATGTCATTTAGTAACCAAACCAAACCGTAATTGCGTTTGGTCTAATTTGGTTTGCTTTTTTAGTTTAATGGCATATCAACCTTCGTGGGTTATTTTAATGCTAAAGCCATCCTCCTAGAGAAACAGCAGCAATACTACTAAATTCATAGCTGGGGAAAATGTAGTTCATACTCAACCCTTGGTCCAAAAGTGAATGTAATAATGCGAGTGGAGTTTGAACTCGCATACTAAGGTGTCGCAGTCCACTAATTTAGCCTTTACGCCACGGGGACTTTCCTCTTCCTAACTGTGTAAAATAGAAATAACAATATGTATGGCGTCAACTAATCGGGGATAAGGGTTTTCAGTGGCTTTATTGGTGCAGCTTGGAATTTTTTGGTACTGTAATATTTTAAGCAAATTCTACTGTGACGCAAAGAGATGTTATCAAGAAAACAAACAACCAAAAGAAAGACGAGTTGACAGAGTTCAACATCTCCTCCAGTGCTCTAGCTGTAACAAGATATACTTAATGTCGTACCCTGGACTGTGGGTCTTGCCAGAGTCACCAGTTCTAATTAGTAACTGGCTCTCAATATATATGCATGATGTTCCCAAAAAATTAGTATCATTTAAGATGTACAGGGTGTTTCAGCAAAATTTATATTATTTTATAATCTAATAACTTAATCAATTCTCGTTCAAATTATCTCATGTTTTAACTTCAGGTATAAAAAAAATTCTATATTTAATGTTAAAGCGCTTTTTCTTTTGCTCTGAATGGATCTTCTATGCCAGAAAAGAAAAAAACATTAAACATAGAATTTTTAGTTGTTTCTAAACTCGCTGTTAAAATTTGAAATCATTTGAAAAAGAATTGGTCAAGTTATTGGATTCCAAAATGATACTGAACTTTTAAAAATACCTTGTATTTCACGGATTTCGTCATTCGGTCTCTTTCTCTTTTTTAGTGGCTGGGGTACGAGGAAATAAACGTTTGCATGAACGGAGAGCGAGGAACGTTAGTCATTTCTTTACACTCAGTTTGTTCTATTTAATCCATAAGATCTCAGGTGCTACCACTCCTGCTTAGAGTGGGCCGGCGAGCAATGGCAAAGAAGGGGTGGGGTATTCAGCCTTTCCAAAATCTCCAAGGCTAGAGTTTGCCATCAGATTATTTAACGTAATATCCAGGACACACGTTTAGTGTGTGTGTGTGGGGGGGGGTCTTACTCCTCTGCAGAGATTCAGTCAGTGTATTCTACAGCTCCAGCCGATTGGACTGTCAAACATTTCAAACTTCTAACCATATTTGATGAACAGACTTTTAGATTAATTTGAAATAATAAAACTGTAATACAAATTAAGTATTACTTCGTCTATATATCATATGCGGTTCCAACAGCTGATACACTGACTGTAAATACTACTGGGAATGCCAAAGCACCCAGACGGCCAGTCAGACAACTACAGTATGATGTTTATTTGTTCAATTTTATGATAGTGCTATAGATGATGTGTAAGATTTGTACTTCTGATATGTTCTACTAGTAGGCTAATGTATATTTGGGGACTAACCTATACAGCAGTATATATCTAACCCGGAATTTTGTGCTAAAAATCTTCAGGTCGACTTATATACCAGACCGACTTGTCACAATTTACAGTAATTGTAAAGGTACATGTACGAGTAGTCTCCAAGGTATTCGTGGTTTCTTCTTATAAGTGTTGATCGATCTTTCCCACTTTTTGGTGGTGGTGGTGGTCAGATACAGTATGTGTAAAGGTCAGTCATTATACTCTTTTCAATGTTCCTCACGCACTTGCTCTTGAGAAAAATTTTCTGTTAACGAAAAAGAAAAAAATCATTTGAATTTTTGCCTGGTGAATATGGAAAGTGTTGCACTTGCATAATTCTCTGTTTCACCAAGATTTTTATATAAATTTTAAGATAAAACAATTAAAACCATCAGTTTTATTTTTCATTTCACCTCGTATACAAACACATATGTATTAAAACAGTCGACGATTTTCTGGTGCCTGTAACGCTAAGGACGAGTAGATGAGTTAGATATCCCGTTCGTGTGGAGGGATTTTTCAATGAATATACTGAAGGAACCGGATCATTGTCGAGTGGGTAGAGTGTTCGCCAATGGTCCGGGAGACCTGAGTTCAATCCTAGGTTGCGTCATACCAAAGACTTTAAAAATGGTACTTGATACCTCCTTGCTTAACACTCAGCAATATAAGGAGCGTATCGAGGGTAAAGTGGAGCAATCCAGGGAAAGGAGTAGCGCCCTCCTCTACATATTGGTGTAGTAGCTATTGCAAAGGGAGCCTTCAGGTCGCCTTCGACTGCGGTCACCAACTTTAATTTACTTATATATATATATATATATATATATATATATGTGTGTGTGTGTGTGTGTGTGTGTGTGTGTATTAATAAAAGTTTCCTATATTTTGTTGGGGAGGTGTCCTCGTGGTGTAATGGTGAAAGCGATGGACTGTGGAATTATCCTCCTAGCTATGGGCTAAATTTTGCCACTGCTGTTCTTCTAGATGGATGGCTTTGGAATTAAATAACCCTCAAAGTTTGATATGCCATTAAACAAAGAAACCGAACCAAAAACTATATTTCGCGAAAAGTGCTCAATTATGGCAGAACATATACATACGTCGTTAGGATAGCGTAGAAACAAAGTCAGCATTACATATACGATCTTCAGACCTAGTATATATATATATATATATATATATACCTAATCATGAGCTGGATCCAACACTAGGTCAATTTTTAAGTGGATTTTAAGTTTTGAGTTCAGAGTTTTCTTTCTACTAGACTGGTTGCTATAGCATGGTTAAAGAGTCTAAAGTAAAGTTGGCGATCTGAGTCGAGGTTGATCCTCAGAGTCCCAACCACACTGACATGTAGGGGGGGGACTCTACTCCATTCCCGAGATTGCTCCTCTTTACCCTTGATCCCTACCTGATAATACTGGGAGTTAAGCAAGGCGGCATCAAGTATTATTTTTAAGTTTTTGGTATGACTCAACCTGGGATTGAACTTCGATTTTCCGGGCGACTCAACTCATTCGGCCAATACCCTGGTTTCATTAGGGAAATGGCCAGGTTACAAAGTCTAGTCCTCTCTATTATTTACTTATAGCTGGAGAGAGAGTAGTTGGGTAAAAATTTTAAAAAAATATCGTGTAGGATTTGAACTCGTAACGCTGTGTCTAATGCATTTTTGGAATTCACCAGCTGTGACAACCAGGTGTTAGTAGGGTGTATTCCAATTCCTGCTGTAGTGGTTCATTTGAACCTGAAATCATAAAAATTGGCCAGTCATCTCATAAGATGTATAACAATAACATAGTGAATTTTCAAGAGTCTATGACAATTTTAAATGACTGTACAAAAAAGTGTGGAAACTTATTGAATACACCACGTATATCTGCTTAGATTGGCAGGTTTTGGTATACTTATATCTACACGAACTTGAATGCAATAAAATAAAATCCTCACTTGGTTCAAAAATCTTTTCTGGACAACCTACATATCCAAGCGAGGGTCACTTGATATTTAGAAAAATGTGTCACGTGATGAGAGTCTAGTTGGTTCCATTAGGAACTATATTACAAAAGAGGACACAACAAGAAATTAGGCATTATACTTAATTAAAGAAGACAGCGACTAAAACAATGGGAGATTCCGGAAATAAGGGTGTGCGCATGCGTACTTTATCCGATGCGCTGTAAAGCTGAAGGAAAAAGTAAACTGATTATATATGTAGTTCCAACTCGTAGCATGAATAGATGGATATTTGGAGGACCTTGACAGGTGAATTATGCTGACAATCTGTCACACAGGTAAGTTATTGGTTATAATTATATCGAAAATATTTTCCAAAGCAAAGAAAAATCCGGACATTTTCTTTTTACTTCATTTTGTTTGTTTTTGTTTTCATTTGCTCTTTCTTTCTTTTAATTCTTTCTTTCTTTCGGCAAAAAAACTTTTTCATTCATT
>OY757916.1:62115817-62203317 GCA_963585895.1 Sepioteuthis lessoniana | reverse complement strand
ACTCCTATGCACGAGCAAAATGGGACACAAGATCAATTTTTACACTGAGTTAAAAGGTTTGAATTCAGGGTTTTCCTTCTCTTTGTCTTGTTGCCATATAAGGTTAATGAGCAGTCTACTCGATTATTTAGTCATAGCTGGATTGGGAATAGTTCAATGCATAAATTTCCCAAAGGTGTTACGTAAGTAGCCATTCAACAGCTGTTTTGAAAGGAGATGCTTCAAGGATTCGTGCAGAAAAGCTCCCAGCACATTTGTATAATTCCGATCAAGCTTTTTTCTTTTAGGGCTTCGTCTAAGTCGTGCAACCATACAGTAGTACTGACACATCTACTTCTTGGAAGAATCCCCGTAATATATATTTATATATATATATATATATATATATATAAAGTTGGCGACTGAAGACGAGGGCAACCCGAAGGTTCCCCTTGCAATAGCTACTACACCGAGATTTAAGGGAGGGTGCTACGCCTTTCCCTAGATTGCTCCTCTTTACCATGGATACGTCATTTATAATCCTGAGTGTTAAGCAAGTAGGTATCGAGTAACATTTTTTGAGATTTTGTATGACTCGACAGGGGATAAAAATCCACACTCCCGATCCATAACGAACACTCTACTCACTAGGCTAATGAGCCGTTTATGTTAAATATCAAAATCTGAGAAACTTGTTACCGCGGTCAAAAGCATCATGATTCCGATCTTCATGAACTTAAGGAAATGAACCAGAAAACACTCATTTTTCGCGCTTAGATATATTTTGCTCTTCTCTTTGGAGAAAAACCTTGCTCATATCACCCAAGCATTTAGGCAGCAAATGGCAAGGGAAAATATCGATCCTTTAATCACCAATGTTATATAGTCATATGCAGATTCATGCATATACATACATATATATGCTCATGCTGGATACATACTGACGCAATGATATCAGACGAGCGAAGGCTTCTTTATAATGATATGTACCTCTCACTTTATTGTAAGGGTTCGAAAAGGTTATTCAAGGTTTTACTGTGAGAGGGAGTTGGAGACCGAACAGAAACTGCAATATTTTGACCCCACTCTTATGGCCATCAGCGTTATGTCTTTCTCGTTCTCCTGATGCTCAACCGAAGGCCCGGGGGCTCACTCAGTTGGCTTTCTCTACTACATCTTATCAGCAACTTTTCTGGACCCCAACTCATCAGGGCCCCAAGAGCCCTCTCCGCCGGGCTTCTCTACTACACCTTGTCTTCTAACTCGTCTAATCTCCAACTGATCACCAACTGTTCTCTGTCTTGACAGAGTTATATAATAGTTCAACGCCCACTCAATCGCCCACTCAATCTTTGGAATGGTATGTTTGATCGTCATCAAGCGGAAATAACTGTCATGCAGTTCAGAGGTCACTCTCTTCCGGTGCATCAGTCGATAAGTGTATCATGGGATTTTTTTCTTTGTCCCATTTTGTTAGCCAGGTCCACCTACGCGATCTTTCCTCATAATCGGAATGTGTCACTTCCTTCCGGTGTATCACTTTGGAATGGCAAGTTTGGCCGGGTCGAAGGTCAAAATACAACACCAATTCAAATCGTTTATTTAGCCATTTGTTTTCTTATGAGAATCCTATAATGTGCAAAACTTCCTCCAATCATAATCTACAAGATTTTGACCCCTTATCATATGCATATATTCTTTTTAGAATTTTAGAGTCTGTTTGAGGTTATGTTTTTGAATTCCCACTTTTAATTTGACAGTGTAAAGCTATTTCCGTAACGTTCATTCTAAAAGTATGGCATGATTTTAAAACCACTCTTTCTCAGGTTTTCCTATCGTTCTTATTTCTTTCATATTGAGTCATTGTCCATTTGTAACCGCGTTTTTAGTCTTGTATGATAACCACAACCGAGCTTACCCGACTGCTTCCAAACTTTCGGTATCACAAATCACCATGTGTATCGGTGCGCATGAAACACCCCCTCACCCAGATGCGGTCCTCTGCTACTGCAGCATCAAGATATGAAAAGAATGTGACCCAGAAGTCATGACCCCTAAAAGCGTAACGTCTCTTTCAAATGATCGGCGTTGTGTACACACTGACAAACTCTTACGATTTAAATCACCAAACCATCGTTTTCTGATAAAACTCACTAGGATTGTAAAAAGAAAAAAAAAGAAAAAAAGTCAACAATGGAAATTTACATGTTTATGTAAATAGATATACGTTTCTTTCATGGGTTAGAACAATGGGTGACTTTCGAATTCCAAACAGGTGTAAAAGCAGATCACTTCCTTCTCATGGTTCGTAAGTGACGAAGTGAAAATTCAGCCAGCAGTCTTTGCGTTTCTCAAGTATCTGCTCGAAGTCCCGTTTCGTTTTAGTGCGCGCTAATGTCTGTGAGAAATACAGGTCTTGGTTTTCTAAACTTGGTAGGACACTGGTCTACACAAAGCAAAGACTCTGAATTCAAAATATGAAAAATATTGTTTGGATGAGGCACCATTTTTTTTTTTTAGCGTTCACTTATGAATTTTTTTTCTTTGATACTGAAAATAAAGGTGTTTATGATCTAATGGTTACTGTCGTAGGAAATGGACGTGGCGACGTGAGTTCAATTCCTTGATGAGACTGTTTGCATATCACATCGCACTAATACTCCTCAAAATGATTAGAATCCAATTATTTTCCCTCCAGCAATGGCTAAATAGGTTAACAGGCTGGAATCTTCGACTATGGCATGGAAACGAGGAGAAGGAAAACTCTGACATGTTAAACTTTGCTTAGCAGTCACTCGCATCTTTCAAGTATCTCGACTCTGTACTCACTTCCACTCTGTTCTGTCTGATTTGTCTTTCGCGTAATTATATATAGTTCCCTACTCGAAAAATTATTCGCAATTAACTTTTTAGCAAAACAAGGATTCATTGTTTCTATTTTACCGGCCAAAAAGAAATAAACACTCTCGTACCAGCCGAGGATGGACTCTTCAGGAGGCCGTCCCAGCCGATACCACCGTATCTCAAGATCTCAGTTCTATTTGTAATTATTTTGTTAACAAAACAATGATTGTCTTTCCTTATCTTCTCAGTCAGGAGAAAACATGCATTCTGATATCAATCCTACTTTAGACCTCCCCAAACCACTGGTGATTATCTCTTAATCAGAATAATTATTCTGTGTCTCCGTTTTCTTAATTTTTCCGATTCTAACATATTCTAGCGTAAATGATAATGTTTTCCTGATTCTCCTAATAAAGGGTAAATACAGAATGGATCTGACGGATGTGTTGGAGAGGTGTATTTCTGTTATACCGACTTTTAGTCGATCTTACTTCGTTATTTTTCGAGTTCAATCCCATCTAGTGCATTCCACAACATGAAATTAATTTCTGTTTCGCCCATTGATTCTTTCATGATCCTCATTTGAACGATCGGATCTTTAACTATGCACAAATGTAACAATATATTCAAGCAGCAAAGTTAATTTGTTACACAAGGACTTTTCCTCTGATGGGACATTGCCCAATCGGCTGGGCTGTAGAATACAACGACTGCACCTCTGCAAAGGGATTAGATCTCCCACAATAAGTGTCCTGGATATGACACTAAACAATCTGATGGTGAGGTTCCAGTATTGCTGGGATTTGGGTGAATGCGGAGTATTCCTTCATTGCCATTTCTCCCAGGTCCACTCAGGCCTGGGGTGGTAGCACGTGATAATGATACTGTCTATGGGCTGAATAGAACCAAACTGCATACTTATGCTAAACTGAAGTTTTTTTTAATTAGAACAGTTTGACTAAACTGAATAGCTTGAAATAGAAATGTTTTTGACAGTTAAACTGTATACTTACATTTAAACTGCGTACTTATGCTAAACTGAATTGTTTGAAATGTAACTGTTTTTGGCGTTGAAACTGTACTTACGCTAAACTGAATTGTTTAATATAGAACTGTTTTGACATTTGACTGTGAGTAAACAAAATCTATTCTTATACTAAACTGAATTAGCTGAATTAGAACTGTTTGACTAAACTGAATAGTTTGAAATAGAAATGTTTTTGACAATTAAACTGTGTACTCATGCTAAACTGAATTGTTTGAAATAGAACTGATTATTTGTATAAAATGGATTTGGCATTAAATAACCTACAAAGGTTGATATGCCATAAAACCTAAACAACCAACCAACCTAATGGGACGCCATTCATATATCTTCTATTGCATCGGCTTCCCTACACCGTCATTTATTACCTTGTGGTTTTTGGATGATCCATCGTACATTATCCATTCAGCTATAACTCATTATATTACCAATAAAATATTAAATAAATTTTGCTGGTGGTAAGGAAACGTTGTTTAATTTTTGCTTTCCTTTTATTTTTTTTTTTTCGCTTGTGTTTCGTCGTTTGTTTTTGTTTTTTTTTACTCAGATCTAAAATCTTTTTGCCACTCGTGTTTTTACTGCTTTTTTAATTGAATGATAGATTAAAACTACATTTGTGTAATTCTATTTCTAGATGTACTCTCTCTCTCTCTATCTATCTATCTATCTATCTCTCTCTGTGTTTTAAAGGAACAAAATGTTAGTAAAGTTGGTTTATTTTTAGTATATATATTTACCTGCTCCTCAGCACGAACAAGATGCGACACAAGGTCAATTTCAAAGCGAAGTTTAACAAGTCAAAGTTTTCCTTCTCCAAGTTGCCATGCCATAATTGAAGATCCCAGCCTGTTCAATTATTTAGCCAGAGCTGGAGGGAAAACAGTTGTATTCAAATCATTCCGAAGGGTATTAGTACAATGTGAAACGCAAACAGTCTCATCAATTGAACTCACGTCGCTGCATCCATTTCCTACGACGGTAACCATTAGATCATGAACACCTTTATTTTAAGAATAAGATGATTCTTTCATTTGACTTTTATCAGAGATAAAAAAGGAAGTCATTAGTGAACTCTTTAAAAAAAAATGGCTCCCCATCCGAACAACACTTTTCATATTTTGAATCAGAGTCTTTGCTTCGTGTAGACTAGTTGTCCTACCAAGTCTAGAAAACCGAAACCTGTATTTCTCACTGACATTAGCGCGTAGTAAAACGCGAACAGCTTTAATCCAGAATCTGAATTTGACTTGCAGTGTCCATTTTCTCCAACAATAATCGTTTTATAATCGACCAAACAATTTACATACAATCTTCGGAAATCTGAAGATTAAATCCTGTATGATCCTTGCTAAACTTGAAAAATAAAACATACTAAATAAGACTATAAGAATAAGGAAATTTAATTTGTTTGAGGGTACATCATTTTAGTAGAACACAACACAAACGGATTCAGTTTTAATCTTTTCAGAAGCTTGTTTTTTTTGGTTTTGTTTTTTTTTTGTTTTTTGGGGGGGTTGTTGTTTTGCTTCGTTTTGTTTTTCATTTTACCTTCATCAGAGGAGTTTGCGTCAGAATAAGTTGGCAATCAAAATTCAATTAAATCTAATTGAGATAAGAAATCACCAGGAAACAAGCAGAAGGAAGAAAGACGAAAAATTCCCTGGTTAAAAACCACTAAAACGTTATTGAAAAGATAAAGAACAAATGTGGAAAAAAAAAGATTATATATATATATAGGGAAAGGATTAGCGCCCTCCCCTACACATTGGTGTAGTAGCTATCGAAAAGGGAGCTTTCGGGTTACCCTTGACTATGGTCGCCAACTTTACTTTTTTACTTTATATATATATATATATATATATACTTATTTTTATTCTATTTCTTTCTTTTCCTAAGCCCTGTCTAGTGAGGCTCTAGAAACGCCTACAGCGTCTCCGCAGAGGAGTTTAGCTCCTCACAAGGACTGCACTGGATATGACTCAAACATTGCATTTGATGGTGAGAATTCAGTCCTGGAGCTTTGGGGAATGTGGATTACCCCTTAATTTCCATTACTTCCAGGTTCACCCTGACCCAGAGTGGTAATAATTGTTAGGGTCCCTTCTATGGGTCAAATAGAATTACTAGTGTTAAATAGCAATACATAAAACCATTTAGCAGTGTGCAAAGAAATGACATGCAAAATTGAATTATTGACAATACTCTAAACTAATTGATTGTTTGCAAACAAATGACCTCTGGCTCGTTTAAAAAATGTTACCTACAAACTAATCGTTTACAAATCGTATATATATAAGTAAGTAAAGTTCGTGACCCAAGTCGAGGGTGACTCGAAGGCTCTTTTTTCAATAGCTACTACACCGAGGTGTAGAGGAGGGCGCTACTCCTTTCCCTGGATTGCTCCACTTGATCCTTACCTTATAATGCTGAGTGTTTAGCAAGGCGGCATTAAGTACCCTTTTTTGAGTCATTGGTGTGACTCGACCAGGGATTGATATATATATATATATATATATATATATATATATATATATATATATAATTTGGCATAAAATATACTACAAGGGTTGGTATGCCATAAAACACAACCAGCTAACTATTTCTTTTCCTCTTTGTTCACTTATGAATTCCTCGAACTTAGGGAAAACATGAATTCTTTTAATAAGTTCGGTAGACAATGATATAAATAGGTTCAATAGTTATAATATATGATGGTGATCGAACCATACTTCAGAAGTATTAGGAGGCGAGCTTAGCATAGCGGTTAATGTCATGAGAAATAGAATCGGTGATTCAATTTCAAATCCTGAATGATGCATTTTGAGTTTCATTTTACGCCATAAAATCCTCTGTTTTCCCACCCCTAGCAATGGGTAACCAGTCAAGAAGGAAAACTCTGAACCCTAATCTGATGTACTCCGCTCAAAAATTGACCTTGGGTCACATCCTGCCCGTGGTTGAGGGGTTCGATAAATACATGCTGAAGATTGATTTTTCTTGGTTTTTTCCTCCCCACAAAGGAAGATACATCACAGAGTCTTTGTGAGTCCCCAAATATTTTTGTCTTCTGTGTTTGTTCAGAAAGTACTCTCTTTCCTCATACTTTTTTCTGTGACTCTCCTCTTTCGGCGAAATGAGAAGGTACTACCTAGGAAACAGGATCCCCAGTAACAAAGCGTTTATTTTTGTTATTAGTGATTTCCAGCCGTGGATGTTCAGACAACTCCTTCTCAGCAAAGTTTGCTATACTTATAGAACTATCAGTTATGAATGAACTTACAATCAAAGTCTTCGGAGATCATGCGTTTCGTCATGAATATTGAAAACACTCTTGAGACAAAGTTAAACGGAAAGCCCCGGTTTCAATTAGATCAAAATCTACGAGATGACAAGAGTCATGGTAATTGCGCGGCCAAATAACCTAAATGTGTCTTGCAAGTTACATCCGTACTTTTTCCAGAGGACACGGTCACCACCCCCCGGGGCCAGGTCTTCCCAAGAAGCTAGAAGTACACATCCGCATAATTATTATACGTCAGGGGCAAGGGAATAGTGGCTCAATTGTAGAGTTTCGGCACTGCAATCTGTAGTCGCTGGTTCGATCTCCAGTGGTGGAGATTACGGTATACACTGCTGATAAGACCTAATAAGGTCGAAACAGCTGTTCAGTGTTCCCGTATATCGTGCGTAGGTGTTTGGCGGATTTTCTGGTCGTGGTAATTCAATTCACAATATTAATTCCTCTACTTAAAAGATAGAAATATATACAGATATGAAGCCTTGTTGGTTATTTAATGTCAAATCGAGTTTATACATAATTTTAAAATGAATAGTTTATAGGTAACATTATTATTCAAACAAGCCTGAGGTCATTTGTTTGCACATACTTAAATGCTTTAAAGTATTGGTATTTATTATTTGCACACAGTTAAAGGATTAAAATACTGCTATTTCAGTTAGATGCTTTAAAGTATTGCTATTTATTGTTTGCACACAGTGAAAGGATTTAAAGTATTGGGATGTCAGTTAAATGCTTTAAAGTATTGCTATTTATTGTTTGCACTCAATGAAAGGATTTAAAGTATTGCTATCTCGATGAAATGGTTTTAAGTATTGCTTTTTATTGTTTGCACACAGTCAAAGAGTTTCAACTATTGTTATTTTAGTTAAATAGTTTCAAGTATTGCTACTTATTCTTTGCACACTGTTAAATGGTTTCAAGCATGATAAATAATTGAACCGTTATATTTGACCCAGACATGAGACCCTAACAGGTACTACAGCTCTGGGTCAGAGAGGACCTGGAAGTAATGGCAATAAAAGTGTTCTTTACATTCCTCAAAGCTCCAGAACAATCCAGGACACCCGTTTAGAGAGGCATAACCTCTCTACTGACTTACTGTCGGCGTATTCTACAGCCCCAGATGATTGGGCAGCCGTGTAAATAAAAGAGAATGCTTAAAATTGTGATATGGTATTTTTAAAAGCAAAAGAAAGGTAAGAAGAGCCCGTGTTTTGGTCTGTGTATTTAAGTTTGTTTGTGCGAATCGGTTTACAGAGAGCAATGATGTCCATTAAATGACCGCCTCTCTTTGATAAAAATAATGAAATGTTTAACTTTTAACAGCGGGCGTCATGTGGTCACATCTGTGAATCGGGCAAAATAAACAAAAAATTAAGAAAGAAAGAAAGAAAAAAAGAGATGAAAATGATAGATCATTTTAAGCGCCATTAAAACGAGGAATAGAATTATAGCTTTACAAAAAAAATTGGACTAATATGTCGTAGTTAACAATAGACATTTGTCGGAAGTATACAATGTATTGGTGGGGGGATGAAGAATAAATAGGTAAATGATGGAGGAGATTTAAAAATGGAATTTCTGTTTTCTGAGAAAATAGAGAAAGAGTTTATGACTATGTAGGTGGATATAAGATTGTATGCGTATGTGTGTATGTGTTAGCGCAGGAGGGAGTGGAGGGTCACGCACTTTCTCATGTAGTAAAAGGGGGAAAACTACGTGAATTAGATTATACCCACTTGAGGGAAAGGGAGAGAACTAAAAAGAGCTTCGAGTTTAAAATTCACGGATCTCTCTCTCTCTCTCTCTCTCTCTCTCTCTCTCTCTCTCTCTCTCTCACAGACACACACACACACACAGAGACACGCACTAAAAGCCCATCTACAAATGCACACATATGAGGTGCGATAAAAGACGTGTCATGACTGTAGCTTATTGGTTGATTGATTAACTGATCGATTCTAACGGCATATCAATCTGTCGAGGGTTATGTTATGCCTAAAGCTTTAAAAATCGCCTACATTGTACGTTTATATTCATATTCATTGTCTTGTTTTTTTTCTGAGGGTTATTTTTATTCATCTATTTTTTTTTTGTTTATTTGTTCTTGTTTTTTTTTAGTTGTTGTTTTTTGTTGTTTTTTGGGGGGGTTGTGGTGGTGTGTACATGGTTCGATCAAATGTGAATAATTTTTGAACAGATCTGTTTGACCAACAGTTGGAACCCAGTAGATACTACCTGTCAGGGTCAGGGTCAGGGTGAACCTTGGAATATTGGCAATGAAGAGATAATCCCGAGATCCCGAGATCTGAAGAAGTTTAGTGTAATACAAAGGACACCCTTTTTTGTTAGGAGTCAACGCATCTACAGGGGAGATACAGTCAGAATAAGACCCACCGACAGAGTGGTGAAGCAATTTAGTCTGCTTTGATTCATTTGTTTAATGGCATGTCAACTCCTTACGGGGTATGATTTAACGCCGAAATTTGATTCATTTCATTGTAATCGACTAAATTTTCAATGTTCCATTGTACTTATTTGCCTTCAAGCATTTGTTTGCACAGTTATATGAAACCAAGTATTTCTATCTATATATTATGAAACATCGTCTAAATACTTTGTATTTTCTTTATATATATATATATATATATATATATATATATATATATATATATATATATATATATATATATATATATATATATATATATATATCGATAGTGATGTATTTCGTCTTGGTTACATGGATTTTCAGATCTATGTATTTGCTGCTTTCTGCATCTGTATGTGTGTGCATGGGAATTCGGCCGTATTCAAAGATTATCTTCGAGCAGCAGAGGAAAATAAAACTAGAATTCAAAATATCAAACAAATCCATTTATTTGGTATCTGTCAGAGAAACGCTTCATCAGTCACAAATGCTCCTTCCCCCCCCCCCCCCGGCACATAACATAAACACAAATCACTTCGTTGTTGTTGTTGTCGTCTTTGGTTGATTTCTGCCTGGAAAAACAACACCGTCAATTAACACACACACTTACACACACACACACACACACATACATACATACATACATACATACATATTCTTCTCGCACCTGAATTGTTTCATAAACATGAAGGAATCGTTCTTCTTTCTTTAGTAAATTGTACTGCCTCTAATGAAATGATTTTCTAACCTTGTCAAAAGTATTTGTTAATCCACTTCGATAATGTTTCTGAAAAAAAAAAAACATAACTGACACCAGACAAAGGAGTGTGTGCTCGAATATTAATAGCGCATGAGGGAGTCATCTAATTTCGATAATTTGTTTTGTGTTTTTTTTGTTTTGTTTTGTTTTGTTTTGCACCGAGTTTACTCAATGACATATTGTAGCATAAGATTTACATGAGAATAAATTATTTCATTTCTCGAGTTGATTCATTTATTAATTGCCTAGTACGACGGGGTACTGAAAAGTTCTAAGTCCGACCAAGAAAGAAATGAATTAGAGCCATGGAAAATATATACATATCACATATTTATCACACTCTTCTATACACTTGAAACATTGTTTTTTAAGCGTTTTTAACACTATCTATGGGACATGGGAGTGACGGTGATACCAATTATGATTGGCACACTTGGAACAATCCCCGAAAGCTTGGAAGGGGAGATGAAATAGTTGAAAATTCGAGAATGAATCAAGATAATCCAAACTACAGCAATACTGAGATCAGCCAGAATACTGAGAAGGGTTTTAGAGAGCTGAGGAAACTTGCTGTCACACAAACTCCAGTGAAAGACCATCAGCTGGTGTGAAATGAGATGACCTCGACATGGTTGCGAAGGGGCTTAAAGCGAGAAACTGAATCTCTAATTATAGCTGTATGAAATGATACCACTGCATCTTATTCAATCCTCGAAGCCTGATCAATATGACAAAAAAGGATTGTTCATTTTCTCAAGTTAAAAGTTAAGAAAAAGTCATACCTAAGAATAAAACCCTATTATGAAAAATGAACAAAAGGTTCGATCATTCCCACCCCATAAGAAAGACGACCTCGGAATCACTAAGAACTAAAGTCATAACGCTTACTGCTATAGCTGCTAAGGTTTATAATGTCCTGCTTCTCAATCTTTTCCAACCTGAAATCGAGAAAATTCTTCACAGATTCTGACTATCTGGCGAATCATCGAAAAATTACGTACAAAATAATCACGAGGCAACTCACTTGTTAGCAGATTTCTCCAAAGTATTCGATTCCATACACAGATGAAAGATTCAGAAAATACAAGTACCATCTGGTCTTTATAAAAAACAATTACCGCTATGATGTTGTTTTACAAAAGCATGAAAGCAATTGTTCGCTCACCTGATAGTGACACCGAATTCTTCGACATTATCGTTAGTGTTGTGCATGGAGATAAATTTTCACTATATATACTTATAATCTACGAAGAGTATGTACTTCGAACTTCAATAGATCTAATAAAAGAGGATTGTTTGTTTCATACTAAAAAAGGCAAGAAGCAGACAACATCCCGTAGAAAAATCGGTAGTCGGCGAATACGTACATGATCTTGGGCTTCTCATAAATACACATAAGAGGAATCCCGATGGCATAGTTATGAGCAAGCTGCAGGAGATATTGGCGTCTACGTGAAACCAAATAAAATAAGAAGTGATCTTCAATTTAGATGGCAAACCTCTAAAGTTAGTAGACCTGTTCACATACCCCAGCAGCAATATCTCATCTTCTGAAAGTGATGTCAACATATGCCTAGTAAAGGCATGGACCGCTTTTAACAAGTTATCAACCAAATGGAAATTTTATTTTTCTCATAAAATAAGATGGGATTTCTTCCAAGCTGTAGCAGTGTCAGTACTACTAAATGGATGCTTACGAAATTCATGAAAAAAAAGTTATAGGAGAACTACACAAAAATACTACGTACTGTTTTGAACTAATCTTGAAAGCAACATCTCACTAAGTAAAAGCTGTACGGCCACCTACTTTCTATCTCACAAACCATCCAAGTAAGACGTAGAAGGCATGCGAGGCACAGCTGGAGAAGTAAGGACGAAATCATAAGTGACATTCTTCGGCACATGGGCGCGCCAATGTTGACTGACCAGTATTTGACTTTCGTACATCAGCTCTGTGCTAATACAAAATGCATTCTAGGAGAGCAACCAGGAGCGATGTATGATAGAAATAAATGGTGAGAAATAATCAGGGAACTCGGCGCTGCCAGTGGGACCTGATGATCATGATATCTCAGCCAAAATTGAGAATAGGAAGTGTTGGCTCTGTAGTAATAGAGATGAAACATTTGATTACATAGTAAGTGATAGGGGCAAACTAGATCAAAAGAATACAAGAATGGGAACGAATGGGTGGATGAGGTTATCTACTGGGAATTGTGCAAGGAACTCAAATTTCACCAACTAACAAATAGTATCTGCTCAAACCAGAATCTTGAAAATAAAACGTATTTAATTCTCAAGAACATTGGGATACAAATGGATCACCCAACGTAGGCCAAAAGACCAGCCCAAATTTTAGTTAACAAGATAAAAAGAAACATGTAAGAAACATGTCCACTGCTGTGCTAGTGAACCACAGAATGAAGGTGAACGAAACCTAAAAAAAGCTGGACAAATAACTTGAAAAAGCTATGGAATATGAAAGTAACAATAATATCAGTCATAATCGTGATCCTAGGAATATGAATGTGACAGAGATACCAATAATTGTAGGAGCCCTCATAACAATCCCCAACAACCTGGAAAAAGAATTCGTTGAAATAGAGATATGAGGAAGAATCGAAACCATCCAGACCACAGCACTATTAAAATCAGCCCGGATACACAGAAGTGTCCTGGAGTCTTAAAGAGAATCGCTATCACTCAGATTGAACTGAAAAAACAATTAAAGCTGGAGTGAAAAACTCGCATTGAGCAGAATAATAATAATAATAATAATAATAAACTCCTTAAGGATTTTGAGATACAAACGGATCATCTAATCTCGGCCAGACAACCAGACCCTGTAATAATCAACAACAAAAAAGAGAACTTGCCGAATCGGGGACTTAGCTGACCGGCCGAGCACAGAGTAAGATTGAAAGAACGTGAAAAGAAAAATAAGTACCTGAACCTTGCTAGGGAATTAAAAAAACTGTGGCACATGAAAGTGACGATTATACCAATTTTAATTGCCACTTTTAGAATAGTCACCAAAGGATTGGTACAGGAACTGGAGGACTTGGAAATAAGAAGACGAGTGGAGACTATCCAAACTATACCATTCTTGAGATCGACCAGAATACGGAGAAGAGTCGTGGGGACTAGAGCAGACTTGTTGTCACTCAAACTCTAGTGAGAAACCATAGGATTACGTTGGTGTGAAAAACTCGAAAAGAAGTAATAATGATAATAATAATAATGATAAAGAAAACTCTTTATCTAAAATAGAATATGATTGCTTTTAAATTTTTCTTAGACCAACAGATTTGAGTCAGAGACTGACTACGAAAGAATCGTTGTCTTCTGTGTGCGCTGCAGCACCCAATCAGTCAGGAGAATTTTTATAACTTGGTTTTTTTCCCCTCACTTTGCTTTAACACATTTCCTTGGTTCAATAATTTATTTCAAGTTATACCGCTAATAATGGAGTATAATTGCTCTGACTTATCTACAGATATCTATTTTTACCTACCGCATTGACAAGCTGTTCTCTTCATGCGCTAAGTGGTCGAGAAGAATTGAGATGTTGACCCTATGACCTCAAGTCGAATGCTCTACCAACCGTTCAATTTGCTGATACAATCTTCCACGCATGCGCGTGCGTACGTAGCTTCAACACAGTCTTTCCACAATTCATCAGCAATTCGATATTTTGCAGTCATTTTGAATTTAGCTGTTTTCTTTTTATATTATGGGTTGATTTTTTTCTTTCGTTTATTAGACTTACTTCTTAGAACATTTCGCCGCTTTTCAAATATCAAAATTACGTACACGTGTGTATGGGGGTGCGTTTAGCGTAACGGTTATCGTATTAGGAAATAAATCAGCGGTCCAATTCCAAACCCTGGCAAGAGCTGTTGGCGTTCCTCTTCACACTTACCCCCTTTGGAAAGGCATGAACCCATATTCTATTTTTAGATAAAGATTTGTCTTTATTATTATTATAATTATTATATCATTATTATTATTCCTAAAATCTCCATTTCATCGAGTCTCTTTTCCAGGTTTTTTTGGGGTAGACTGTTTTTTAAACTTGAGAAGGCAACTAATCGAAGAGAAAGAAAACTCTGAATTTAACCATGCTTTATGCCTCTTAAAAACTGAAGTTGTATCAATCATGTCCGTGGTAGAGGGTCGGGTAAATAGATGCGCACACAAATATACACACAAATATACACACACACATGCACATAGATACATATCAAATTTGTAAATTTTCAAGTTTCCTCTCAATTATTTAGTTATATAAAAAAAATTGACTTTAAAATCAATTTTTAGCAACCTTCGTGGGTTATTTAATAATAACGCAATCCTTACAGAAGGCCAGTAGTGGTATTATTCAAGCCATAACTTGGAGATGAAGGAGTAAATACTTTTTCTAAGTATATTAGTCCGAAAATGAACGTAGTTGCACAACTTGAGTTGTTACGATGTCGCAGTCCGGTACATTAACCACCACACCACCGAGACTGTCCCCACTTTTAGCAACCTGATCAAGAGTATTCATTTTTTTTAGAAATCACATGTTTCGATTATGGAAATAAGTATTACATTGCAAAGACTATTTTTCTGATCTTTTCTTTAATCCGCTTAAAAATTGACTTTGTGTTAATTACTGCCTGTGGGGGTGAGTTTGGGTAAAAGTATGTTTGGTTAAAAACCGCCGATTGTTTTCTTTTCAAGATCTTCAAGAGATGTTCAAGATTTCTTATTTTTTAATGTCTGGATCAAGATGGTGAAAAAAGTGCTCCATACGAGCCCAAGCACTTCCGGCCATTTTCTGACAGAATGAGCCAGCCACATATTGAAAAAAAAATTCCAAATAAATATAAATAAAACTCACAGCAACAAACAACCAAACACATCCCCTGAGGATGACCAGCGAAATAGTCGAAAGCGTTTGGGCTAGTCTGAAACACTTTCTTCTTCGCCTTGACCCAGACATAAGAAAAATAACAAGACTTGGACGTCTTCACTTGAAGATCTTGAAATGAAAACAATCTGCGGTCTTTAACCGAATATGCTTAGATAACGACCTACTGCCTAAGTACACTATATATATATATATATATATATATATATATATATATATATATATATAATGTGACCGGTTTGTGTTTTTTCTTAATTAAATTATTGCTCTGTAATGTCTGTTACATTGAGATCTTTACCAGGAAAATTTAAATGTTCACTTTTGAATAGTTTTCTTGTACTGATGGAATTACTCCCAACTCCGGTTTAACTGGACCAAATAGTACTTATTATATATATATATATATATATATATATATATATATATATATATATATAGATTGTGTGTGTGTGTGTGTGTGTGTGTGTGTGTGTGTGTGTGTGTGTGTGTGAGAGAGAGAGAGAGAGAGAGAGAGAGAGAGAAGATAAACAAAAAAATCAGCGGTGATGCTTTAATACTGACAAATGTCAAATTATTCTCATATTTGAATTGAAAACATTTTTTGCTCGGACGAGAAAGGGTGCAACCTTTCTGTCAGCTCGGTCAATAATTTCTTTTTTCATAAACAGTTTTACAGCTATATTTTACTTTAGTAAATGTAAATGTAAAAACTATCCGAAGATTACGATAAAAAGCAACTGAAACAGAATTTAAAGATAAGAAAAAATAATCGCAATACGTTTATGTTAGAAATTCAGACGCTCAGAAATAAGGTTTTATCGTTGTCGGAAGAACTAATAAATTGTGAATAAGAAAGAAAGAAAGAAAGAAAGAAAGAAAGAAAGAAAGAAAAGTCGAAGACAGAAAGAAAGAAAGAAAAAAGAAAAAAGAAAAGTCGAAGAAAGAAAGAAAGAAAAGTCGAAGAAAGAAAGAAAGAAAGAAAGAAAGAAAGAAAGAAAGAAAGAAAAGTCGAAGAAAGAAAGAAAGAAAGAAAGAAAGACTAAACTGAGAAAGAACGTCAAGAGAGTAAAATAAAGACAATGGATAAGGAATAATAATAGTAATAAAAACAAAAACAAAAAAGAAACAAAAGACACGTGAAGGAAAAAAATTGGAACAAAGTTGTAAGAATAGAAAAAACAAAGGAAGAATCAAACGAAAAATGTCACACATTTATTTAGTTTCGACTACTAAAATTGTACTTGGCCTATCAACAACGCCATCTGGTGATGAATACATTAAAGCATCATGAGGCGAATAAGCGTAACATCGACGCAGCCAAAAGATCATTGACAAGGAAAAAGGCACTATTGATATCAGTTTGACATCGAAAATATTTTCAAGTTCTCTTTTTATGAGAAGATGTGTAAATGGAGAGGACACGTGTTCGGAACGGAGGATCAATGTTCAAAGATGTCATATTGCAAAGAAATTTTATTATATTTTTTACAGTAAATTGAGAATACAAGCCTGAGTATAGATAGGAAGATCAATAAAACTGTAGCCCAAAGTTTAAAAAAGCATTCGTTTCACAGAAAAAATATCTATTTTTTAAACATAATTTCTTTTTCTTTATAATGGACTTGATTCAGGATTGAATATCAATTGCTCAGATCAAACATTATTTATTGAAAATATCTGATCAAAATTCAGCTATAATTTTATGTCAGGCATATTGATATACATTGAATGCCAACAGTCGGTATGTTGTTTTAAAAAAACAAAATTCCAAATAGTATTTTCTATGACAAAGATATTTCCGAGGAAAAAAAAACTAATTTAGTTTTTGGATAATTTCAATTTTTTCGTAAAGCTAAATATTCAAAATAAAGCTTATACCACTGAAATTACTGGATTAATATAACGACAGTCGCCATGAGCTGTTAACTCAGTGTATGTAATTTTAACTTAAAGTTAAAGTTAATATTACATACACACTCTGCGTGTATATATGATGACATAGCGCTTCTGGCAAATACAACCACCCAAGCCGAATCCCAGCTGCATAGTCTGGAGTAAGCAGCAGGTGGCATTAACTTATATGTCAATGCTGACAAAACGTAGTACAGGTGTTTTAATCACAAAGGAGACATCTCTACTCAAAATGGTGGCTCTCTGAAATTAGTGGA
Organism: Sepioteuthis lessoniana; assembly: GCA_963585895.1. Taxonomy (NCBI): domain Eukaryota; kingdom Metazoa; phylum Mollusca; class Cephalopoda; order Myopsida; family Loliginidae; genus Sepioteuthis; species Sepioteuthis lessoniana. Next base: position 62,185,874 of record OY757916.1, on the reverse strand, counting down.
CGAGTTCATCTACCCCGGAACCATCTTCTCAACTAGTGAAAATGACATCAATATGTACCCAGCGAAGCAAAGCCATGGACTGCAGTCGATAGGTTATCGATCTTATGAAAGTCAAACCCATCAGATAAAATAAAACGTAATTTTACCACATAGTTGTCGTGTTGATTCTACAACATAGATGTACCACATGGACGCTGACTAAGCGTATAGAGAAAAATCTCGACGGGAATTGCATAAGAATGCTACAAGTCATATTGAACAAATCCTGAAAGCAACATCACGCAAAACAGCAGCTGTATGTCCACCTACTTCCCATCTCTGAAATCATCCAAATAAAACAGACAAGAGATGCAAGACTGTTGGAGAAATAAGATCAAACTCCTAAGTGACGCTCTCCGATAGATTCCTTCACACGGACGTACAAGTGTTGGACGACCAACTAGAACCTATCTCCAACAGTTTTGTACGGACACAGAATGTTGTCTAGAGGACCTACCGGACGTGATGGATGATAGAGATGAATGGCAAGAGGGAGTCAAGGAAATCTGTGCAAGCAGCACGACATGGTAATGATGATGATATATATATATATATATATATATGGATAAAAGAGGCTAACCAAATAATACATTTGATTGGTAGCGTAGATAGATAGATAGATAGATAGATAGATAGATATTTCAGTATTGTAAGAAAGAAAGAAAGAAATATCTAAGAAGAAAGAGAACTCAAATAAAAGAGAAAGGCGAAAGAAAGAAAGAACAAAAGAAAAATAGCTAGAGAGAAAAAAAGAAAGAAAGAAAGAAAGAATTCTTATCTTCGCCCATTTACTCTTTAGTTTCATCTGATGATTGTATCTTTAATACGCGAAACCTTTAGTCATGAAACTTAAAAATTAGAATATTAATTCTTTTTAGGTTTTATCTTGCTCTGCAGGCCAGCATTTGAGCATTTCTTGAATCAAGTAAAACGTTTTTAAATGATTCGGTTGTTCTTATATATATATATATATATATATATATATATATTAAAATGAGTAGGTCCACGAAGAGATTTGTATATTTTTATGATTTATTTATTTATTTTCTTCCTACATACGTATTTGTCTCGAACTTGATGCTTTCGTCAGAGAACATGTATGGTACAAGGCTTTGTTAATTGGGTACTTAATTAGACTTGAACACACTCGTGTTTGCAGTTTGAATGGTTTTCAGTTGGTTATGTTCTCTGACATGTTCTCTGACGAAAGCATCAAGCTGGAAACATATACGTATGGAAGAATAAAATAAATAGATAAATACTAAAAAAATACAAATCTCTTCGAGGGCCTACTCATTTTAAAATATTTTATTCTCTCTTTGGACATACAACAAAAAAACATTTATATATAATAATATATATATATATATATACATCATCCTTCAATCTTGCGAAGATTTGGTTTTGGGCTGGCATAGGCAAAATTATTAGAGTAGCACATACCCATGCTTCATATACCTCTTTTTTACGACGCTGATATTGTCCAACAGTGGGACAAGGGTCAAAACCACATGATATTAGTGTCCCTGTCAGAATTTTTAAGTCGAGGCAAAAGACAATGTTAGACTACCTGAAGAACATCCGTTCTTCGTTTTGAAATCAGGATTTTTCCTTCTTGGTTTTTTTTCCCTGCCAAAGCTCGTGGGTCCCAACTACATAACTATTTACCCATACCTAGAAGGTGAAAAGATAAATATATGTCCTTTTCAATATATATATATTTGGAAGATACTGCTTCTATTATTTGTTCAAAATAGTTCGTTGAATTCTTGTAACTAGGTTATACTTTCTGCGTTTCGTTAAAGCTCAGATGATGCATCCATACAATATTACTGACACAGCCACAGGTTCCCGGAAGCAGCATTCCACAAAACAGAAACTGTGTTGCCACTTAGATGAGAGCTAAAAGCATCTTGGTAAGACGAACAAGGCATACTAGACACGGTGAAGTTTTCCTATGGAGACCTACACATGGATGCGCTAGTGTTAACCGACCAGCAATGACTTAGATACATTAGTTCTGTGTGGACACTGGATGCAGTGTAGAGGACCTTCTAAGAATTATGGACAATAGGGCTGGATGGCGAAAGAAAATCAAGGAAATCCGTGCTATCAGCAGGACTTGATGTATGTAAAGAAGAACAAATGAGACAAATAGGAGTATTTCTTTTATGGATTTTTGTTGTTGAATTGCTCTCTACTAGTTTCGACTTTGGAGAAAACGTTTCTCATGTAAAAATGTCTTTTTTTTAATTACATATATATATATATATATATATATATAGAGAGAGAGAGAGAGAGAGAGAGAGAGAGGCGCTCGCTGAGTAGCAAAATATCTTAATTTACTATAATATGAAGAAAATAGAAAAACGATGATGATTTTATTTATGATGGTAAAGTTAACATTAAAACATTTCGGTTTTATCAAACTTTCATCAGGTTTAGTTTGGTTTCTTTGTTTAATGGCATATCAACTTTCGCACGTTATTTAATGTCAAACCATCCTTTTAGAAGTACAATAGTGGTACTATTTAATCCATAGCTGGGACGATAAGGGGCTTCCTACATTTCCCAAGTGTATTTATCCGAAAGTGAACGTAATAGCGCGACTGGAGTTCGAACTCGCTTACTAAGATCCCACAGTCCATCATTTTAACAATGCAACCAAGAAGATGCCCCCTGCCTTCATCAGGGCTTTATGCTGGAGAAAAATTGTTTCTTGAACAACGATGGCTGTTTTTATTAAAATAACGGGTGAAGGGAAAAAGTAGTTATATAGAAAAACTTATAACCGTTCAATCAGCGTTTTTCTTCTTTTTTTTTTTTTTTTGGTTTATTTTTTAAAACTATTACATGATTGGCGCAGCAATGATGCTTAAAATGTGTCAGAAACATGTGTTTGCCCCCAAAATTTCTGTTTTCTCGCATGTTCATATCAGATACGTGTTTAATTTTAACAAAGTCCAAACTGAAAATTACTTTTTATTTTCTTATTAAATTGTCATATCAACGTGCAATTTTGAAAAAAAGTATTCATAGTATAGGCCTCTTTGTGATGTTTTCTTATTTATCCGATAAAATAGCATTATAAAATTACTAAGTATGACCTTCTCGTTTCGAGAGGTCTGCACACATACATTTGTCCCGTCGGCTGGCAGTCACTAAAAAAACTAAAAAGCCCCCCGTTTTGGCGCCGATAGTTGAATTTCTAGCAGAAATGGAATTAAAGAGCTATTTTTATTTTATTTTATTTTATTTTATTTTTGTATTCTATTATTTGTTTTTTTAATTGTTTTTTTATAGTTGATGATGCAAGAAAATAAAAAGCATTTTTAATATATTAGGCTTCTTCTTTTTCTTCTTCTTTTTCTTCTTCTTGTTCTACTTGTTCTTGTTCTTGTTCTTCTTCTTCTTCTTCTTACTATTATTATTCATTTTTTTAGAACTGGTCTAATTTCAGAGGCTTCCCATTTAATGGCGCCATCTTGATTAAGACACTTGAACTCCTTTTTATCACTTTGTTCACGTAAGACCATTGTTTCTTGCAGCCTGCTGAGATTTAGCTTCAGCAGTATCCGTATTAGTACTACTGTATGGATGCACCACTTGAACTCTAACGAAAAAAACCGAGATGGAAACTACACAGGAATTCTGCATGTTGTTTTAAACAAATCCTGGAACCAGCAAACCAAAACCTGAACAGCTACTTACCTCCCATCTCGCAAACTATCCAAGTAAGAGGAACAAGACATACTAGTCACTGTTGGAGAAGTAAGGATAAACTCATAAGTAACGTTCTTTTATGGACTAGTATACGTGGACACACCAGTATTAGCCAACAAAAATTGACATTCAACACCTCCGTGTCGTCTAGAAGACGTACCAAGAGTGATGACTGATAGGGACGAATGGTGAGAGATAGCCAAAGGAATCAGTGCTTCTAGCATGCCATGATAAGAATAAATAATAGGCGTGCATTATCTGGAAAATATATAGAAAAAAAATGTGTTAAATGTCCAACGTGAAATTTTATCGAGGCGATTTCTCGTAAACTGATCATGGTATAACGGTCGAGTCGACTAGGAGAGATCGATAGCAATCTATATAAGACATTATTTAAGGATGATCAGCGTTATACAAGATGAAATATTATCGAAATCTCCAAATTAACTATAGAAAGTAATTTCCATCACTGACTAAATTAGTCACTTTGACGTGAAACTTCCAAATAAGCGGTAAGAAAAATTGATGACTATCTTTGAAAAAACTGTGATCAGTGATGAAAAGTGGATACAATTTGTATGTAAACGAAAATAATCGCCGTTAACTATATCAAATGACGCGAGGCTGTGTGTATGGTGAGTTTAGAAGGGGAACTCAACTATGGGTTTCTTCAGGAGAATTAGAACGATTGATTCGAATCAGTACTGCTCTAAGTAAGAATAATTAAAAACAATAATCAACAAAATGAGATCATTCGGAACTAGTTAACAAAAGAGCATAATATTTCATATATTCATACTGAGAAGTATAATGGTTACCGTCATAGAAAGTGAACCCGATGAGCCAACTTTAAACCCTGGACGAGGCTGTTTGCATTTCACTTAGCACGAATACCATCGAAAAAGGAATGCATCAAATTATTCTCCTTTCATCTAAGCATAAAGGATAAGGCATAGTGAGCTCTTTAACATTGGTATCAGAACCGATCTAGGAGAAGGAAAACGCTGAATTCAAACCTGTTTAACTCTGACACAAAAATTGATCTTGGGTCACATCTTGCTCGTACATAGAGGTTAGTAAATGCATATATTCATATTACACCAATGACGTGCCAGTAACTATGTATGTTCTGTGTTCCAACTAAAATTATATATATATATATATATAGTGACTTCCACTTTTAACACAAGAAGACAATTTCCTCAATCTCTCAAAAAGCACTCGGGGAGTATGCATGTGAATTCTCATACAAAATTTACCCTGGCAACCCCTATCGCACATGTCTTTGGCGTTGACATTAAACCCATGTATTCCCATATATCTTTTAAGACCTGTTACAGACTTACATATTTTGTCACAGAAATGATACGAATTACCCGTTGGTTGCTTCGGAAGGACCTATGTGAAATCACCCAGTAAATGTTTGCTGTTATTAGATCTTATATGACAAGCAAGTCCAGCTTTAAACAAACAGACATTACTGCAGGTGTCACAAACTGAAAAATGTCCCGAATAGAGGTCAAGTTTTGTTACTGAAATATTTGTTCCAAGATGGAGGATTCGATTCTCCGTATTAGAAATGCTTCATGATCATCATAGATCGCTTTTTTTTTCCAAACAAATCGATTTTCATGCTTTCAGTCCTAAAAATTTGCACAAACAGCCTTGTGATTGTTTTTGACAACATCCTTAAAATGTTAGTTGTCTAAATTTCTGAGACGAAGCTTGATGATTTTTATCATTAAGGGTTTTCGGACTACTGTCTTCATCTTTATTATTTCCATAACGTTTCGGTCGATAGGTTCTCGAGTTCGACAAATACCTGAAGAAGGCTGGAGGACATATCGGCCTAAGCGTTATGGAAATAACAATATAGATAAAGACAATTGTCCGAAAATCCTTGATGATAAAAATCCTTAAAACATTTCTTAAGCTTAAGTGTCGCAGTTTTCCCACGTTGTAACTTTCCGTAAATCAGCTGTTTAGGTAACTTGACATCCTCCATCCAAGTAAATTTATTTAGTTATGTTTTATGACGTATCAACCCTTCTGGCTTTTAAAATGCCACAACCTGTTTATACATTTCATGTGTAAGCAAATAGATTGTCGATAATATTATTTCTAAATGAGTCAGAACCCATTTGTTTTTCACGGTTGAATGATTTAAAGTTTTGCAATTTAATATAAACAATTCAATTTAATATTAATAATTTGTTTGCATTTAGTTAAATGGTTTCAAGTAATTGGTTAAATCTTACCCATTAATGCGATCCTAACAGAAACTACCACATTGAGATCAGAGTGAACTAGGGTGTAATGATTATGAAGGAGTACTTCATATTCTCTAAAGCTCCAGGACTGGAGCCTCACCGTCAGATTGTTTAGAATCATATGCAGGACATTCATTGGTGATGGGGTCTTACCCTTCAGCATAGATGCAGTCGGCTTATTCTACGATTCCTGGTTGTATTAGATGTATATTAATAGATTGATTTCAACGGCATGTCAACCTGTTTAGGGTTATTTAAAGCCCCACCGACACGATGGTGTTTGTGTCTCCCTGAGTATTTCATTAAATACTTTTTTATTTAAATTTTTAAGAAAGCCGTAAGATCTCAAGAAGGACTTGGTTTTATTTCATTAATTTCTTTTGGTTTCAACCTTCATAGTTCATTCAGTGGCAGCGTTGTCTTTGAAGAAAGACCGAAGTGGTACAATTCAACCGATAGCTGGGGTGATAAGAGTATTCATAATTTTTCCAAGGGTATTAGTCCGAAACTGAACTGAGTAGCGAGACAAGGGTTCGAACTCGCTTACTACGATAATGCAGTCCAACACATTAACCATTACGCTACAGGGACTCCTCCCTTAACAGGCACTACCACTCCGTATTTAAGTAGAATTTGAGTAATGGCAACGAAGAAGAGACTCTATACTCCCCATAGTTCTTAAACTTATAATTAAAATGAAAGTTCAATAAAAGACTGAATACAATAATTTTGTGTGTTATTTTTCGGACTGTTTTTTTCATCTTTATTATCGTTTGTTGTATCACAACGTTTCGGCCGCTGGATCTACAAAATATTGCACATCAAGCTTCATCTCAAAAATTCAGACTGATGAATACAATAAGTCTATCTAATTTAAAGCATTTAAACTCTGTGGTTTGGTTTCTTTATTATGTCAACCTTCTGGGGTTATTTAATGGTTTGGTTTCTTTGTTTAATGGCATATCAACTCTTTTTAGGTTATTTAATGCCAAAGCCATTTCCCTAGAAGAACAGTAGTGGTACTATTTAACCCATAGCTGGGAGGATAAGGGGGTTCATACCTTTCCCAAGGGTATTTGCCCAAAAGTGAACGTAATAGCGCGACTGGAGTACGAACTCGCGTACTACGATTCCACAGTTCATCGCTTTAACCATTACACCACGAAGACACCCCAAGGGGTTATTTAGTGAAGCATTTAAAAGAATATACAAGTGTATAGGTTCCACTTATTTTTTACTTGTCATGTATCAATTGTTTAGTAAATATAATTATTGTTTTGTATTCCTTAAAAACTTGTTCATATATTGATCACAATTTTTCATGTAAACATTGATTTTTATGAGAAATTTGACAAAAAGCCATTTAAATATGCATACATAAATAAAATGTGCACGTGACTGTAAATATTAGTATTATATTTAGCCATTAAGTTCTCTTTCAACGTTTTTATTATGCAAGAAAGGCTAGAATTTCGGTGTTATGGCAATATTCTGTTGGTCTCGAGAAATTTTCTGATCTTCTTTATAAAATCAGTTTGTATAATATTTCTCTAATTCTCCCATCGTTTGACAGACCGAATTTATCCAATTTTTTTTTTTTTTATTTATTTCTTTTTAGTTTGACAAGGAACTTTTTTTTCAATTTTTTTCTACCCTCCTAGAGAGAAATTACAATTGTCACTTATTTTAATGGGAAGTTAGTCTTTATGGCAAAGGAGCTAATGTCCTGGACTGCTAAATAGCAGTAATCGAGTTCGAACTCCAGTCACGCTATTATGTTTAATTTCGGACATACACCTTTGGAAAAAGGATAAACCCTAATTTCCCCAGCTTGGCTGGGCCGTCTGGCATTCGTGTCGGATGGGGTATTGAAACCAATGGCAGATTCGAGGCCGAAAGGCCCCCAACTTCGGTTGGGCCACCCTCAGTTGGGCCACCCTCGGGTGGGCGAGCTGCATTTCAGACCCCCTTGCACTACTTGTATAGCACTAGACCTCACGGTCGAGTTCAAGCTATATTCTGCAATACGTGCCCGGATCTAAATTTAGATCCGTGATACTGCTTGACTCATTAGACCCACATTGCACTCAGTGGGTCAATATGACTAGCAGGGTTCGAGTCTCGGCTCGTTCCCGACCTTTCCCTCCCCTTTATCCCCACTTTAATCGGCCTTCGGGCTTTTGACCTTGTGTCAAGTCCTGTCTGGTGGGAGGCAGCGACAAATACAAATACATACAAGGATGGTTTTTGCATTAAATAAGCCATGAAATTTGATATACCCTTAAAGAAAGGAATAGCCCAGTCGACTGGAGCTGCAGAATATACCGACTGCATCTCTGCATTTGGAAAAGACTCCCCCAACGAGTGTCCTAATTATGACGCTAAACAATCTGATGATCAAGTTCTAGTAATGCTGGAACTTTGGGAAATGCGGAGTACCCCTCTATTGCCATAGCTCCCTGGTTCACTATAACTCAGCGTGGTAGCACCTGATAGGGTCCTATGTATGGGTCAAGTAGAACTAAACTGTGTGCTTATGCTAAACTGAATTGTTTAAAATAGAACTGTTTTGACATTTAAAATGCATACTTATACTAAACTGAATTGTTTGAAATAGAACTGTTTTATGTATAAAAATAAAATTGGCATTGATAACTTAAAATGGTTGATGTACCATAAAACTAAACCAAACCAAAGAAAGGAAATTAGAGAACCCAAACATTTCAAAGGGAGGGGAGTTCTCGCGGCGAAGTAGTTAATGTGACATCGTTGTAAGCGAGTTCGAACTCCAGTCGTGCTATTACGTTTACTTTTAAACTAATACCCTTGCGAAAGGTATGAACTCCCTTATTTCCTCGGGTATGGTTTAGATATCACCACTACTGACCTTCTACAAGGATTGCTTTGGTATTTAATAACCAACGAAGGTTGATTATCCCTTAACAAAAGAAAACATATCAAATATTTTAAAGTTCAACAAGAAATGAAACGTATAGCGGGTTTAGTCGTTAAATTGCGCCCTAAATGTTTCCAAAAATGAAAATTATATTCGCATTAAATTCTGAAGGTTTATGAATAGTACACCCTATTCTATTATTTCTTTTGGGATCTACCATATTATGTAGTTAGACTTGGTACCAGTAAAGTTTGTCAACGGTGTCTGGGTAAATGTTAGTTTATCAAGCATTTCAACTCGAAATATAAGACCTATTTATAGGTGGTAGGGTGTTCGCCAATGGCCCGGGAGACCGGGGTTCAATCTCAGGTCGAGTCATACCAAAGACTCAAAAAGTGGTACTTGATACCTCCTTGCTTAACACTCAGCATTATAAGGTACGTTTCAAGGGTAAAGTGGAGCAATCCAGGGAAAGGAGTAGCGCCCTTCCCTACACCTCGGTGTAGTAGCTATTCAAAAGAGAGCTTTCGGGTAGCCCTCGACAACGGTCGCCAACTTTACTTTAAAAGGAAATTTTCAAATTAAATCAGCATCCTCGTGAAGTCGCGCTGACAGCAAAGAGTTCACTGATTCCCCCCCTCTCTCTCTCACTCTCTCTCGCGATCTACATCGCCCCTGGCAAGTCCTTTAGGCTGTATTTAATGTCCCCACAGAGCTGATATATGTAAGTCTTTGCAGGTCGACCAACACTAGCGCTTCCATGGGTAGAAGTCATTAGAGAATGTCGCTTATGAGTTCGACTTTGCTTTTCCGGCATTGCCCAGCATGTCTTGTTCGTCTTACTTATATGGTTAGTGAGGTGGGAGGTAGGTGGACGTACAGCTACCGTTTTGTGGGGTTTGCTTCCAGGACTTATTCAAGACAACACGCAACAACACGCAAGCTTTTTCGCTATGCTTCTTTAGCGTCCATGTGGTGCATCCATACTATAGTATGGACACAACAAAATCTTGGAAGAAAAAGTACTTTATTACACAGCAAAACTCTTGTTTTGCTTACGCTTTCTTTTTAAATAAAGTGTATCATATATAAGTAAACCTCGTTCATACCTTGTAAATTAATCAATAATCATCATTTACATATATATATATATATATATATATGATACACACACACATACACACATATATATAATCCTGTTCTGTCAGCGACATTTTATTATCATCATGTCGTGCCATTAGCACAGATCTCCCTGATCCTCTCCCGCCACCTCTCTCTATCGTCCATTGCTTCCAGTAGGTCTTCAAGGCTACATCTTGTATCGGCACAGACCTGTTGTATGTAGGTCCGAGCGGGACATCCTGCCTTTCCTCGTCCACGTAAGGGGGTCCACAGGAGTACGTTACTTATGAGTTCATCTCTACTTCTCTAGTAGTGTCCTGCATGTCTGGTTCGTCTAACTTGGATAGTTTTCGTGATGGGTGGTAAGTGACCGTACAACCGCTGCTTTGTGGGGTGCTGCCTCCAGGACTTCTTCAATATTGATTGCAGCATTCTTGTGTAGTTGCCTTCAAGCTTTTACTGCCTGCGTTTAATTAGCGTCCATGTAGTGCATCCATACAGCAGTATTGACACGACAGCTGCTTAAAAAAAACTGCGTTTCATTTTATCGGTCAGGTCTGACTTCCATATGACGGATAGCCTATCGATAGCTGTCCATGCCTTTGCTAGTCGCGTGTTGATGTCAGTCTCGGTTGATGAGACACTGCTTCGTAAGTTAAAGTAAATATTTCTTGTTATTTACCAAAAGTCAGTATTCAACTTTGCTGATGATTTCTGTGTTTATATATTAAATATAATGTGAGAATAGTCGGTATATATCTGACCAATATAGAAGAGTCAGTTTTTCACCAAAATACATTCATAATTTTACATTGAGACTTCCTTGTTTTTTTCCACCCGGCTATTTTTGCTTGCATTGTTATTGGCATAATTTTTTTCTGGTTGGTTGGTTGGTTGGTTGGTTTTATGGCATGTCAATTTATGTTTGATGCCAAAGTCTTTTTCATTATATGGTATGAAGTACCCCTTTTAATCCTATCAATTTTCAAGCAGGTCTGTTTGACTCATCGATGTAACGACTACTACTATTAAAGGTTTTTTAAAGAAATATTTGAAAGTGTATCGCTACCTTTGCCAAGTTATAGAACAGACTATTCAAAAACTTGTGAGAGTTAAAAGGAGTGGTTATTTTCGCAACATCATTTTACGGAGAATCTGACCCTAATCAGACAAATAGTCACATTTGATTTACACACATAGTATCACTTATAAATCAGTAAACGCATCCCATTTTTTTGTTTGATAAAATGTCAATTTTTTCCAAAGCAAATATACCGGGTTGTTATTAGTCTTATTAGAATATCTAACACTCGAAACAGATATTATTAGGTATTATTTATAACCAAATTCCGTGACCGAATTATGACTATGAAGCTGTCCAAAAAATAATACACCTCATATATATATATATATATATATATATATATATATATATATATATATATATAAAGAACATAGTTTGCTATATTCATCAATAAAGAGTCCTCAAGATCAGTGAAAACACATATACATCTGAATTAAATTAGCGTAGACACAGAATCACCAGCGATTGGTCACTCTCAGTTTTTCGCCAATGCAATTATTATGCTCTGTTTAATAGCATTTGAACATTTTTTTAATTCATCAAACACTTTTCATTTTTGTTAATTTGCATCTGTTCACACACACACACACACACACACACACATATACACATATTAGGTTATTGTTTTAATGGCATATCAACCACTGATGGTTATTTAATGCCAAATCCTGATTATAAATATATTACATATAATTTTTGAATGAAAAGTTTTTAGGTCACATTATTTCTAAACGGCCAATAATTCATTTATTAAAACGCAGTTTAAATGATTTAGAGTATAGTAAAATGATTAAATTTTTCTTTTTGACTCATGGATCCGACCCTAACACGTACTACCACTCCGGAACAAAGTGGACCTGAGAGCTATGAAAAGATACTTCATTTTGCCAAAAGCCCCATGACTGGAGCTTCAAACTTCGATGTTTTAGAGTCATACGCAAGTCACTCGTTAGTGGGGTTCTAATACTATACAGAAATTCAATCGGTGTATTCTACAGCCCCGGATGACTAGGCTGTGAGGATCGAACTTACGACAATAGTCTCCACTAACCAAGCTTGTTAACCGAGCATGTTAAAAAATGTTTGATATGTATGCAGTGCTCAAATCCTGACCAGCAGAGCAGTATAGAAATTAGAAGTAATTAAGATCTCACTTTTATTTTCAATTCAGTTTTATCTCACGATTACGTCTTCAATTCTATAGAAGACGTGAAACTAATCATTAAGAAACAATAGTTAGAAGGTAATATATTATTTTCTTTTACTTTATATTTATCATTATCATCAAGTCACACTGCAAGTACAGATTCACTGACTTATTCTCCCCATCCGTCCCTATCGTCCATCACTCCCAGCAGGTCTTCCAAACTACATCCCGTGTCTGCGCAGAACTGATGTAAATAAGTTCTTGCTCGTCGGCCAACACCTGCACGTCTATGTGAAGGAGTCCATAGGAGAACGTCACTTATGAGTTTCTTCTTCCTTCTCCAGCAGGGTCCTGCATGTCTTGTTTGTCTTACTTGGATGGTTTTAAGGATGGGAAATAAGAGGGCGTTCAGCTGTTGTTTTATGGGATTTTGCTTCCAGGATTTGTTCAGTATAGCTTGTAGCATTCTTGTGCAGTTCCCTTCTAGTTTTTTGCCAGCGTCCATGTAATGCATTCGTACAATAGTATTGACACCACCGCTGCTTGGAAGAAATTCCGTTTTACATATATATATATATATATATTAAGAGTCAGACCAATTTACCAAGGTTTCAACAACTAGATCATCAGGAAAAATCTTAGGGAGGTTGGGTCAAACGACATTTAATTAAAAAATCGACTAATAAGAATTCAAAAATATTTTCATTTAGCTACCAAGAAAAGCAAAATTAAATTTAATCAGCATAAAACCTCGTAAATTAATCAAAATCCAAAGAGCGTTAGGTGTTAAGGCAGGTGATTAGCAAATGGATTAGAAATCCCGTAGTCACCATTTTTTAAAAGAAGGTTAATGCGGTGAATCTTTTTTTTTTTTTTTCGAAAAATCACTCTTACGTTTGCTAGCAGGAGACCGTGCTTATTGTAGCTACCTGCGATGTCCTGCAAGTCATCGTATCCCTTATAATTGGCCATGAGGAAGGTAAATTTGGGTGAGCAAGCAATCACTGCAGACGCTGAACTTCGAGAGAAGAATTTGGCCGCGGGCACCTTACTTTAAAAAAATCAATCCTTTGTCTGTAGCCTTTTCTTTTTTTATTGAATTTTTTTCCCAGATGTCACGTTGTATAATCCTTATTTACAAATTCCATCATCTGGGTTTTTTCTCACATTATCAGATTCTTTTGGGTTAATTATATATATATATATATATATATATATATATATACAAAAGTCATTAGTAAAAAATAATTACCAGAATATTTTAAACCACACTACCACACACACACACACACACAAAATCTCGAGACACACACTCATACACACAGAGAGAAAAAAATAACTGTAAGTGAAATCTGATACCACTCCAACACACACATACACACACCAAACGACAAAAACATATCAAATATCAAAGACCAATGATGGGTAAAGTAGGCTAAGGTAAAAACACTCTAAGAAAAAGAGAGGAGTGACCTCCATATAAACCCATAACCAACTGAAAACCATTCAAACTGCTAACAGGAGTGAGTTCATGACTCTTTGGGAGTCCCATTAACAAGGTCTTGTGCCATATATGTTCTCTGACGGAAACAACAAGCTAGAAATACACATGTATGTAAGAACGAAATAAATAAATTAATCCTAAAAAAAAATACAAATCTCTACGTTCACCTACTCATTTTAAAATATTTCTTTCTCTCTTTGGACCTGCAACATTTTATGTATGTATATATATATATATATATATATATATATATATATATATAAGCTGAATTATATATATAGATAAGTTGAATATATATATATATATATATATATATATATATATATATATATTCAACTTATGTATATATATATAATTTATTGGTTTGGTTGGTTTAATGGTATATCAACCTTTGTTGGTTATTTAATACCAATGCCATCTTTCCAGAAGAACAGCAATGGGACTATTTAACCCATAGCTAGGAGGATAAAGAGATTTGTTGCTTTCCCAAGGGTATTCGTCCGAAAGTGAACGTAATAGCGCGACTGAAGAATTGTAGTAAGTGACTTCGCTAACTACAATTCTGCAGTTCATCGATTCAACTATTACACCACGAGGACACACCGTGTTATTTATTGAACATTCCTTGTATATATATATATATATATATATATATATATATATATATATATATATATATATATATATCCTAGCTATGGGTTAAATAGTGCCATTGCTGTTCCTCGGGAAAGATGACTTTGGTATTAAATAACCAACAAATGTTGATATGCCATTAAACTCACCAAATCAATAAATAATAGGATTTTTTTCAGGCTTTTTGCATAAATGTAAACTGTATATTTTCTCAAATTAATTTGCAGCAAAAACTATTTTAATTTCACGAAAATATGCTTTGATCTTATTTAAAATGGGACATCAAGATTGAAATTTTTCGTAGTTCAAACCAAGCGAAATTTACTGAAGAGTTTGTCATGTGTATGGTAATACGTGTTTTCGTCAAAAAGCCTGTTTAAAAATGGGTTAGATATGGTTTTGCCACTACAAATATGAGTCGAAAAGACAGTCCATTGAGTGGAAATACTCTGACTCACCTGTAAAGAAATGTTCCTGGTGCTGCAGGTCAGTAATGAAGGTCAGTCTCCTGGGATACGAAAGAATTCATCACTATTGGTTTCGCTGAAAAAGGTCTAACTGTAAACAAATCTTTCGATGGTCAACTGCTAAAACAAAATTCAATTTATTTACTGAATGACTCAACAATGGTCCTGAAGACCGGGGTTCAATCCCTGGTCGAGTCATACCAAAGACTGAAAAAATATTACTTGACCCGCTTGATTAACACTCAGCGTCATAAGGTACGGATCAAGGGTAAAGTGGAGCAATTCATGGAATAGAGTGGCGCCTTCCCTTACACTTTGGTGTAGTAGCTATTGAAAAGGGAACCTTCGGGTCGCCCTCGACTACAGTCATCAAATGTGTATATATATATATATATATATATATATATATATACTTTTTTTTTCAAAATGAAAACCAATAATTAGTCTCATTAAGATTATATCATCTTAATGAGATCGATTGCTATTTTTTATTTTGAAAAAGAATTTACTCAGTAGATTTTATTTGCATTGAGCTCTTGACTGGGAATATTTATATCTAATATTCCATATTTGAACATTTCAATTGTCATGCTTGGAATTGTTCCGAACTCTGAATTTACTGGATTTAATATTGTTATATATATATATATATATATATATATATATATATATATATATATATATATATATATATAGTACAAGATTATAAAGTAGCATAGTTGATAGTTAATTAAATAGAGTGTCTCTTCACTGAAACTATTCTATTTATCCTTCTAACAAAACTTATACATTTTCCCCCTATCATATTGTCTATTTATTAGGTGTTAATAAGCATAAAGTGATACTTATACAATGTTCGATTACTTTTTTCAGACGCTTAAGGATACTGTTTGTGGAAAACTAAGTGCGAGGAAGGGGAATGGGGTCGAACGACTACCAAGAACGTTAACCACGTGACGTGGTCAAAATCTGACATGTATAATCACTGTGAAGAGGGTTTGACGTTAAGTAAATGTTCACACAAAATTATGACGTCATTTAGACACTTGAGCAGAACTTATTTTTCAGGTGACGAAAGTCGCTTTTGTTGAAAGGTAGCAAAAAAGGAGAGACAGAACAGAGGCAAAGATATGAAGATAGTTATATTATGTCTATGTATATCTTATCTCGTTAATGTAGACTATATATATATATATATGTATGTATATATACGTGTGTGTGTATGTGTGTGTGTGTAAATGAAAAAGTAAAATCACACATCCATTTTTCTGATTAAATGAGTGGTCTTTTCAATACAAGCGGTCCACATTTTAGATATTTCTATGGCTAAACTATAAAAGCAGTTTTTTAATTGGTAAATACTATTTGGAAACTAGACGACCCGTAAATATCAATGATTTTTCTGATGTCTCTACTTAGGAAGGAATATCTGATTGATTGATTGATTTTAACGGTATATCAGGCTGTCTAGAAAGAGGTTAAGGAATCACGTTCATATTTACATTTTTTCAAGTTCTGTTTTAAGTGTTTTTTATTGTTTTTTAGTTTCTTTGTTTTGCTTTGTTTTTTTGCACATACTCATATTGAATACGAATAGTTTTGAAAGTGATCTATTTGAGTCATACATAGAACCCAGACTGGTACTGCCAGTCCAGGACAGATTGAACCTGAGAGGAATAGCAATGAAGGGCTACTTGACACTTCTCAGATAATCAGATCTGGATCCTCACCATCAAATACACTTTAATGCCATACACAGAATACACCGCTTTGGGTGGGGTCTTATCAAACTGCAAGAGATACAGTCAGCAACAAGGTGACATATTAAGAAAAAAGGGAACGATGCTCATTAGCATTTTTATATCTATCTTTTATAAGGCCTAATGAATAGAGTGTTCCCCAATGGTCTGGGAGACCAGGATTCAATCCCAAGTTGAGTCATACCAAAAACTCAGAAAATGGTACTTGGTGCGGCCTTGCATGACACTCAACATTAAAAGGTACTGATCAAGGGTACCGTGGAGTAATCAAGGGAATGGAGTAGAGCCCTACCCTACACCTCGGTGTAGTAAAAGAAAAGAAAAGAAACATTTGGGTCACCCTCGACTAAAGTTGCCAACTTTACTTACTTTTATATTGAAATTTTTTTATGATTCAGCAAGGACTCCCTAAAATTATCAATCAGCTCTGAATTTAATTCAACTCAGTCGGCTGGAGTTGCAGAATTCTTTTTTATCGACTGCATCTCTATCGGTGGATAAAACCCCCATCCCCAACTTAGGTTCTGTATATGACACTAAATAATCTGATGGTGAGGCTTTAGTCTTGGAACTTCGGGATAATGGAGTACCTCTTTCGTGCCATTGCTCCCAAGTCCACTCTGACCTGGATAGGATGCGATCTATGGGTCAAATAAAACTGTTTGACATTTAAACTAAGTGCAAACAAATGACTTATGCTAAATTGAATAGTTAGAAATAGAACTGTTTGATCATTTAACTGTGTCTAAACACATGACTGATGTTTAGTTGAATTGTTTGGGATACATAGCGAAAAATGGAGCCCTTTGTCTGTGAGCAAAATGAATGAATGAACAGTGTTCATTAGAATAATTAGTGATAAATAGCAATACTTGTAACCACTTCACTGTGGACAAACAAATTGTTAGTATTGAATAGCATTAAAAGTGTTTGATAGCAATAATTCAAAACATTTAACTGTGTAAAAACAATAACAATACAATTGTGTAAACAAATTTATTCAAACTCATTTAAAAATGAAATTACCAACAATGTTTGCAAACAAATGTTTGATATTAATTTGTGACAGTTGTATAGCAATACTTAAGATCATTTAGCTGTGTGGAGGTAAATAATTGGTACTAAATAGAAATATTTGAAATAATTTAACTGTGTGTAAAAAAAAGTGAGTTCAGGCTCGTTTAAAAATGTTATAAATCATATATATTCATTGTATATGTATAATAAGGATTTGACATTAAATAACCTACAAGAACGATTAACCATAAAATCCAGCCAAACCAAACCAAACTAAACTAAATTGAACTGAAAATTTATTCATTCTTGAAGTCAGATTATTCTAAAGATACTGCTCTAATGTCTTCTCTAAAATAGAAGACACAATCGTTAGATGTTCCGTTTCTGCTGGGATATATATATATATATATATATATATATATATATATATATATATATATATATATATAGTCATCCACAGACAGATCTGTTTCGTTCTATCAGAACTCATCAGTGTGGCTAGACAGTATCTCCCCGTAGCTGGGGACGAAACCCGGTTGACTCAAACGCCAAGCCAAAGCTTCTAATCATTTAGCTACAAGGAGATATTAGCTACGAAGTACATTTTAAACGGTTATGAATCACAATTACTATTGTTTACATACATCCGTTCAACGGCCGCCGAGATCTCAATTCAAATACGAAGAGACTCGCAAAGGCGCTAATGGCAACACGATTACTTCTTCGCTTGAGAACTCGACCCTACGGGGGTAGGGGAGTATATATCTATCTATATATATATATATATATATATATAATAAAGTCGCACTTTATATATAGAGAAAGAGAGAGAGGGAGGGAGGTAGAAATAATCAGGGAACTGCGTACTATCAATGGGACAATATATATATATATATATACCTCCCTCTCCCTCTCCCTCTATCTCTCTCTCTCTCTCTCTCTCTCTATCTATCTATATATATATATATATATCATCCATCACTCCTGGTAAGTCCTCTGAACTGCATACAGTGTCCGCAGGTGTATGTTGATATCATTTTCAGTTGATGGGATATTGCTCCCGGGGTATGAGAACAGGTCCACTCATTTCAGAAGTTTACCACTTAAAGCAGAGACGGTTCCTTCTTGTTTAAAACACATGAACTCTGTTTTATTTGCATTTACATAGAGGCCAATGCCTCCTCCTGTTGCTTGCTCCCTGCTATGCAGAAAGGATTCATCCAACTTGTACAAATGTATTTGCGAGAAGCGCAAGATCATCTGCTTTGTTTTTGACTGTCCTAAGTTCGGCAGGATATTGTCTACTTTTTGCATTAACGCTAAAAGCCATAAGTTTTATTAAAATCTTATTCTAAAAATTTTTTTTTTTTTTTAGATATTAAAGCATTTATATTCGTAAAACCTGTGCATTGATCTGTACGCGACCATGGAGAGCACTATCCGATTATTTCCAACTAAAAACTAGAATAACAATAAAAGTAGGATAAAAACTCGCCACTAGGAGTTTCTCATTGTTGATCCTCAGGTAATCTAGTATCTACATGTCTCTCTCTCTCTCTCTCTCTATATATATATATATATATATATATATATATATGCTCCCCTACCCCTGTGGGGTCGAGCTCTCTAGTGAGGGAAGTAATTGTTGCCACTAGCGTAATGCAAGGCTCTTCAAATGACTTGAGGTCTCGGTAGCCGTTAAGCTAATATATGTCAACAAAAACAAATGTGATACATAAGCGTTTAAATTTCCGTCGCTTGTGCTGGTTTCCTCGTGGCTGAGTGGTAGAATTTAGGATTGGCGTTTCAGTCAGCCAGGTTTCAATCCCAGCTTCAGGACTCTAGCCTGTCTAGCGCCACTGAAGAGTTCTGATAGAACGATACAGGTCTGTCTGTAGATGACAATATATATAAAAAAAACATAATTTAATGATGTGATCAAACAGTATTTAAAAAAAAATATTGATATTTTTTAAACTTTAAAAGACTTATGCATTACTGAGTAACTAAGTGATGATGAATAGACGTCTAGACAAGAGTCAAGACAAGTCAGTGGGGGTTTTGGGGGGGAGGGGGGAGTATGCATATACACAACCCCCCCTAACAACGAGATTTCACCTGCACAAACTGTTACTGCTCAATGCTAACATGATCAATTGCATAGTTTCATTAGATTGATAGAAATAGACTGATCGATCGTCGAGAAGAAACATAGATAGATAGATAGATAGATTCGAAGGAACGGAAAAATAGGGTGGATACAATCAGTTTACATTAATAACATTCATTTTATGAACTATTTCTGTCCCATAATTATTGTTACATATACTGTATAATTTGTATGTACATATATAAAAGTTATTATGGAACAGTATCATTTATTTTTCCGCAACCAAATGAAAACACTAATGCAAATTTTCAACGTAATTTTATCAACTCAAAAAATAAGGAAAAGCAAGTTCGTGTCATTTAAAATTGTTACGTTCTAAAGCCTACTTGTGAAATTCCAATGTTCAACATATTTGAAAAGTTCTTGACAGTAGCTGTGAGACAGAGGTAGAAAAAATCAAGTTTATCCACTCACACACACACACACACACACACACACACACACACACACACACAAACACTTTTCCTCGCTCGTGTACACACACACACACACACACTTATCCTCGCTCGTGCACACACACACACACACACACAAACACTTTTCCTCGCTCGTGTACACACACACACACACCCACACACACACACACTTATCCTCGCTCGTGCACACACACACACACACACACCACACATATATGTATAATATATATATATATACAAGTTACAAACACACACACACACACACACACACACACACACACACACTATATATATATATATATATATATATATATATATATATATATATAAGTAGGTAAGGTTTAATATAAAATCCAAGGGAACACCCTGTGTTGTAATAAACCAGCTGGAACTCCAATCACGGTATTGGACTTCTACCCTCGAGAAAAGTATTAATTCCATTATCCTCCCCTGTTAGGGGTAAAATAGCATTGCTATTGTTCTTCTACACGGAGACTTTGGCATTAAATAACCCACAAAGTTTGATATACCATTAAACAACCGAAATGAGATAAAATCCAACGGGACTAGAAAATGGAAACAATGCAGAAAAATGAATTAACATTATTTCACTCTCACGATTGCTTCAATCAGAAATTAAATTTTATGTAGCATTCTTATTTTCTTTTCTTATAGTACACACACACACACACACACACACACACACACACACACACATAGATACACACACACACACATACACACATCATTTACATCTACATGAATATATATATTTATATGATATATATTTATCATTCTTTTGTCGTTTATATATGCATGAGTATATATATATATAGATAGATAAATATATATAGGTTGGTTGGTTGGTTGGTTTTATAGCATATCAACCTTTGTTGGTTATTTAACGCTAAATCCATTTTTATGTAAATAATCAGTTCTATTTTAAACAATTTAATTATGCCTAAGCACGCAGTTTAAATGTGAGTACAGTTTAATTGTGAAAAACATTTCTATTTCAAGCTATTTCGTTTAGTCAAGCAGTTCAAAATCAGCTAATTCAGTTTAGTATCAGTACAGATTTTGCTTACACACAGTTAAATGTTAAAACAGTTCTATATTAAACAAATCCGTTTAGTGTAAGTACAGTTTCAATGTCAAAAAACACTTCCATTTCAAACAATTCAGTCTAGCATAAGCACACTGTTCAAATGTAAGTACGGTCCAACTGTCAAAAACACCCCAATTCCAAGCTATTCTGTTTAGTCAAACAATTCAGTTTAACATAAGTATGCCATTAGTTCTATTTAACCTATTGATGGGGCCCTATCAGATGCTACCACGCCGGGCCAGAGTGGACCTGGGAGCAATGGTAATGAAGGGGCGCTCGTATATATATAGGAGAAAAGGAAATAAGCATGTAATATATATATATATATATATATATATATATATATATATATATATATATATATACATTACTCATAGATATATATCTATAAATTGTTATAAATAATTTACGTTTTTAAAAAACAAGTTGAAACTACGCATTTCAAATTTCCAATGTTTGAAACTCAACTAAAAATTACTTGATTCAGAAGTGGCTTTATCGTTCATTCTTATTTTTGTTGTGAAAGAATGCACATCGTAATTTAATCTATGATCTCATGTCTCTCAAATGGAGGAATTGAAAGTGCATATTCGATAGGTAATATGGTGGGAGTTTAAGAATGACAAAAACAGTTGAGAAAATTTATAGCGTTTATGACTAAGGCAATATCATTGACCGCCAAATTCGAAACTGGTTTTCAAAGTTTCGTTCCCGCGATATGTCATAGTGAAATGAATCCAGACCAGGACGCTAATCAGACTTTGATCAAGAAGCTTTAAGAGAACTGGTGGAATGCAACCCACGCAAAAAGAACATAAAACTTAGCACTTACCCACAACACTATCTGTGGCCACTTGATAAAGATAGGAAAAGTGAGCAAGCTTGCCGTTTGGTTTCCTTAAACTCTTACTGAGAAGAACAAGGAAGATTGCATATCCATAGCGACTATTCTTCTTTTAAAACAGAAAAATAACCTGTTTTAGAAGAATATCATTATAGATGACGAAAAATGTATTTATTATGACAATGTTCAACGCAAAAAGCAGTGGACAAGGAAGAATCTCTGCAGTCTACTACAAAAGCAGAGTTTCATGGAAGAAAAGTCATGCAATATGTTTAGTGGAATTATTATGATATTATTCATTTTAAGTTTTTTTTTTTTAACTGCAATCACACACAATGCAGTTGCAACATGTGCATGAAATTCCTCTAAGAAAACTCCTGAATTCGTCAATAGCAAAAACTTTTTGATTTTTCAGGATAACGCAATGCTACATTCAGCCAAAATCACGCAGGAGAAAATATTGGATTTACTCAAGTCTGTTCTACCCCATCCACTATATTCTGCAGACCTTGCACTAAGTGATTTCTTTCTTTTCCTTCACACCAAAATGATATAAATGACAAAAGATTTTCTCAAGAAGATCAGGAGGAAACGTTTGCAGAAAACTTCTTGAGCTTGAAACCAGCTAAATTTCATTTGAGAAAAATCAACGAGCAACCAGAAAAATCGCAAGAGTGAGTAAAGTTGTCTCCCTTTAGTCGAGGGCGACCAGAAGGCTCCCTTTTCAACTGCTACTACAACGAGGTGTTGGGGAGGGTGCTACTCCTTTCCCTGGATTGCTCCACTTTACCCCTGACACGTGCCTTATATTGCTCAGTGTTAAGCAAAGAAATATTAAGTACTATTTTTAAAAGTCTTTAGTATGTCCAGAACCATTGGCGAACCCTCTACCCGCTAGGCCAATGAGCCGAATGCAGGATATTGATTGAAATTTATCCTTTATTAAATCATTCATGAATAAATTACAGTTGATTAAGACGAAGATTATTCATGAATCAAATAATTATCATAAATAAATTATATATATTTCGCATACTTATTTTACATACACACACACACACACACACACACACACACACACATATATATATATATATATATATATATATATATGTTTGTGTGTGTGTACTTGGGTTCTTTTTTTCTGAACTTGGGAAATAGCGTGCATATTTAGTCATTAGAAGTTGGTTTGTACAGGCAAGATGAAAGGAAGAAGGTCCCGATTTCTACTTGGTATGGTCATTGTTTTGCCATCAGTAAAAAGTATCAAAGAACTAATGATTTGTCTCAGAATTACTCCCGAACAAGAATGAGAATACGAATGAGAAATTTCGACTTGCAACTCGTCCATTCAGCTTCCCTCGAACGTTCC
Source organism: Sepioteuthis lessoniana (assembly GCA_963585895.1). Lineage (NCBI taxonomy): Eukaryota > Metazoa > Mollusca > Cephalopoda > Myopsida > Loliginidae > Sepioteuthis > Sepioteuthis lessoniana. The sequence goes on along the minus strand of OY757916.1, from coordinate 62,162,302 downwards.
CGTAAAGGAAGTTAGGAGTGGGTTTTTCTACTTTTGTTTGTTTTATCCTTTTTTTTTTTTGTTGTTGTTTTGTTTGTGTGTGTGTGTGTGTGTGTGTGTGTGTGTGTGTGTGTGTGTGTGTTTGTCGCTTTTTTTTTTTTTTTTGCTTTTGCCTTTTTGTGTGTGTGTTTTTTTTTTATATTAATTTTCTGGGGGCTTTTTGACAAGGTCAACCTCAAAAAGTGGATTCAGCAACGGGGAAGTAGAACATTAAAATCATGCTGATAGAATTCGTTAAGGGATTTTTGACGAAGTTTCGTTCGTCTTTATGATTTTGTAGTGTCACCAATTTTAAGGATTGTTTTCACTGGAACACTTTAACTTTTCATAACGGGCCCTCACACACCCATAATCCGCTACAAGAAACTTTGTTACTATTATTGTGCCACTTTTTGTATAAATCCTTTCACTGGACGGTATCTCAATCTATATATCTAGTCTCTTCCATCTATCTATCTATCTATCTATCTATCTAAATTCGCTCAAAACTATCTATCTATCTATCTATCTATCTATCTAATCTGTTTCAATCTATCTGTAGAGTGTGGGGGAATTAATTCACTTTTAACCTTTTCACGCATCGCCCGACCTTTATCAAATGAATTCGGTCAGCGGTTGTGAGCATTCTGTTTGATTTCATTATACCTTTATTTAGTTATTTTACTTGTACTATTTTATTTATTTCATAAATGTAGACCATGTTTTAGTCACTGATTCCTTCTCAGTTACAAAATTTGGATAAAGTTTTGACAGCCTCTTTTTCTCGTCTAATCAACCATTAAAAAAAAAGAAAAGAAAAGATATATAAAACGCGAGAAAATTTTTTTCTTTAGATACCATAAAATGCACTCATTTGTCAAGGTTAACAATATGAGTAAGAGCGTATTGGTTTTTGGTGTCTCGAGCATGTACTACTATTACCGTAGAGAAATATTTACTCTTGTTCTGTTTTTAAGAATACAACTAAATAAAACGAGCCACAAACTGTTTTTTAAGGCGTGATCTTTTGACTAAACACGTTATTGTTTCTCTTTCTCTTTCTATCAGTTGAATGATTCATAAATTGATTGATTTAAAAGTATGTCAACCCATCGGGAGGCAAAAGAATCATGCTCATTGTACATTCGTTTTACATTTTTTGTGTAGTTGATTTTTTTAGAGTTTAGGGTGGGGTGGCACGGTCCGATCGATTATTAATGTTTTTAATAGATCTATTTCACCCATAGATCGGACTTTAACAGGTACTACCACTCCGAAGCGACAAAAAAGTACTTTACACTTATCAGATGCAGTTTATTGTTACTCTTTTGCAGTCGGCGTATTCAACCTCGCTGACTGAGTGGTCATTCTATCAATGAAAACTGATGTGGAATTTCTTTCAGATTTTTGTCCAGAGATTTTTTTTTTCAATATATCAACATCTACCCATCTTTTTTAATCGCATATGTACATTTTTTTTTTTTTTTTTTTTTTGGTTACTTGAGGATTTTTTTGTTTCGTTTTGTTTTTGGTTTCGTTTGGGGGGTTGTTTGCGGGGAGGGCTTTATTTTTGTTTTTTATTGTTGTTTTCTTTTTGTTTTCCTTTTGGCCTTTTGGATTTTGTTTGTTTTCTTTTTGTTTTTTGTTGGTTTTTTTTCTCTCCTTTTTTCTTAGATAAGTGCAAGCAAGTTGCTTTTATGTAATATTTTCACTTTGCAAATCTCAAACTAGAATACGCCGACTATATACTCCATAGAGATGTACGACAAAAAAAAAACAAAGTGGGTGCCCTGGGTATGATACTAAACTACATGCAGTTGCGAAGCACCAGTTCTTGGGCTCTGAGAAGTGTGTAGTACACTTTCATTTCCATTACTCCCAGGTCCACTCTAATCCAGTGTGGTAGTACTTATTATAGTTCAATCTATTAATCAAATCGATTTGTTTGAAAACTATTAGTATTAGATAAGTTTGATTGGAAATATATATATATATATATATATATATATATATATATATATATATATATATATATATATATATCAACGCCTCTGCAGAAACAGGATGTGACACAAGGTAATTTTTAAGCGAAGTTTAACAGGTTTGAATTCAGCGTTTTTTCCTGCTTCTAGTCCGATTGTCTTCCAAAGGCCTAGTCTGTCTTACTATTTATCCATACGTGGAGGGAGAATATTCGGATTCATACCTTTCCCGAAGGTATTATAACTAAATGAAATGCAGTATCGTCAAAGATTTGAACTCGGGTCGCTGTGTCCACTTCATACGACGGTAATCATTACACCATGAACGCCTCCTAATTCGAACCGTCACTGTAGGTAAATTATTATGTAAATTAAATTATGTAAATTAAATTATGTAAATTAAGAATAATTACCTAATTCAGTTAATAAATACTAACTACAATTGTTTACAAATGATTATCATTAATTTGGTTTCTTTACTTAATGGTATATCATCCTTCGTGGGTTATTTAATACCAAAGCCATCTTTATAGAAGAACAGCTAGGATATTATTTAACCCATAGCTTGGTGAACAAAATGGGTTGATACCATTCCCAAGGGAATTTTTTCCGAAAATGAACGTAGTATTGCGACTGGAGTTCGAACTTGCTTTCTACTATGTTGCAATCCAGCACTTTAGCCGCAACGTATTAGTAAGTTGAAACAATTTATTTATTTGAAAAAAAAAAAGACTGACTTCGGCATTATATGACCCAATCAAGGTTGACAGGCCGTAAAACCAACCAACCATTTTTGTGACTTCTGTGACCTTTCCGTTGACCTCCAGTCTGTCATGAATGTAGTCGTGACTCATTTATCATAAATAAGAGGTAGGAATGCGAGGTCGCATAACGGTCACGTACTCGAAAAAATGGAATTGGAGAACCGTGCTCGAATTCTGGCTTCGGATTTCAAAGCTTAGTTTGTAAAAATGCTGATGAGAAAAGTGTAAATCCGATTCTCCCCGTCCTCTATCTCTTACCATCGTGACTGACATAGAAAAGGACGAAGGTGTTTGCCTGACGATAACGCAATTATATATGCTTGCAGTTGGTTGGTTGGTTGGTTTTAGGACATGTTAACCTTTTTTGAACTATTTAATGCTAAGGCCAGTCTTTTTCTACAGGAAATTATGCGGGTTCAAGTAACTACTAATAATAATAATTTGTTAACAGTCACTATTCGACGGTAGAGTAAGCAAGTTCGAACTCCAGTCGCGCTATTAAATTCACTTTCGGACTAATCCTCTCAGGAAAGATATCCATCCTTTATCTCTCAAATATGTGTTAAATAGTACCACAACTGTCCTTCTACAAGTTTGGTTCGTTTGGTTTGATTTTTTTTGCATAATGTCATATCAAACACCTTGAGTTTTTGTTAAAGCCAACGCATTAGAACGGCAATGATACTATTTAACCCATAGCTGGGGTGATAAGGGACTTCATTCATTTACCAAGAATATTAGTCCGGAAATTAACGTAATAGCGGGATTGGAGTTTGAACTCGCTTACTTCGAGGCCACAGTCCAACACTTTAACCATGATGTTACAGGGACTCCCCTACGAACATTGAAAAGTCATTAAACAAAAGAAACCGAAAACAAATTTCGACTCTTTAACTGTTTACTAATTATTCTATTTGGACGATTGGATAACAATAGTTAAATGTATTTGTCGCTGCCTCCCACCAGACAGGACTTGACACAAGGTTAAAAGCCCGAAGGCCAACTAAAGTGGGGATAAAGGGGAGGGGAAGGTCGGGAACTAGCTGAGACTCGAACCCTGCTTGTCATTGACCCACTAAGTGCAATGTGGGTCTAATGAGTCAAGCAGTATCACGGACCTAAATCTAGATCCGGGCACGTATGCCAGAATATAGCTTGAACTAGACCGTGAGGTCTAGTGCTATGCAAGGGGTGCAGGGGGCTCTGAAAAGCAGCTCACCCACCCGAGGGTGGCCCAACCGAAGTTGAGGGCCTTTTGGCCTCGAATCTGCCATTGGTTTCAATACCCCATCCGGCACGAATGCCAGACGGCCCAGCCAAAAGGCCGGGGGAGTGTTAAGTTGATTAATGAAGTGAGGGATAACAATACTTAAAACCATACAACTAATTATTTCTATTCGATAGGAATATCTAATTTATAGCTTTCAATTATTTGAATGAAGAATAAGGCTATAATTGTTTACTCAGTATTACAAGTAGCTCTTGATTTTCTTCCTATATGATTTGCAATTAATTCTCTTGCATATGATATCAAAGAAATTTGGTATACCCAGAATTTTGCAGTGTCCTTATTTACAATCCACCCCAATCCCTAATGTCAAAACTAACCCTATAAAAACGAACAAAAGTGGGTAATGTTTCTCTGACCTATTGATACAACTCAGCTGAGGCATCACAACATAACGCCGGATATCACACGTACATTCAAGACATCCGCCTTCGAGATATTTGATACTCTTTTTAATGTTTAAGGACTGACCAAAAATGGACGGCAGAACTTTTGTCCGATTCGCCAGGCCAGGCGTTCATCGTAAACTAAAAAGAAAAAGAAAGAGATCTTCCTTTTTTCTTTCTTTCCCCACACCCTTTCGATATCGCTATTCTTGCCTTTTTCTGACAAGAAAAAAATGTTTGGGCGGGAAATATGTCAAGTATAAGCCGTGACTAGATCAGATAAAAGAAATCCCATCCAGCTAATAATTATATCATATGAGTATGAAAATTTTTCCTCATTATTAGAACGACCATCCTCTTTAACTTCGTCGAAATCAAAACCTTCCATAGTTACTTTATAATGGCGAGCATCCACAGCTCACAATTTCAAAAATGATATATGTTACTGACAGAAATGTTCAATCTCAACTGCCTTACCACTAACATTAGCATCTGTCGTTGTGGGACAGTATAATGAAATAAGAGGCATTATTTTTAGAGCGAACAAATAGAGTTTAATGTTCTTTGCTGGCTAAAATGAATAAACTCTAGTTGTATCCATTTAAAAATATTATTCTGTAATCATTTAGTAAGCCAAAGTTAATATGGCACAAGGCCAGTTATGTTGGGGACACTGTAGAAACGGAACCTGTATTCTAATTATGCGTTGCATGTATCAGCGCAAATGGTTAACGTCGGGAAGAATGCATTCGGTATGCCAAGTTCAAATTCTAGACAAAGCTGGTTACGTTTTATTTCTTGCTAATGCCCTTGGAAAAGGCATGATCCGTCTCCTCTATAACTTTGGGTAAGATAGAACAGACAGGGCTCTCTAGACTACCAGACTAGAAGGAAAGACTGAACACAAAACCAAAGAACTGTTATAATTAATAATCGGTGGTATACTGGCTCACTATTCTCCTGTTATCACTCATCTAAAACGTATCACTACGTTGACATAAACTTTTACCACTATAAATCAATCACCTGTGTTGTGAAGCTAAACGAAAACAAATTTCCCGTGGCTTAGAGGCTAACCTACTAGTCTACAACATCGTAATAAACAAGTTCGAACTTTAGTCATGCTATTACATTCATGTACACGTTGAATAATTTTTCTATGTCCTTTTTCTTAATAACGAGAAAAACGTTGATTGCTCTACAACCTTCTAATGTGTTTTCTTGCAAGGTTACCCTGTTTTGCTCAGAATATTACCGTAACTTTAATCTTCACTTGTCAGTCCCGTTTTGATTGATATGTTGTATAGTCACACAATAACCATGATTAACTATACAAACACATAATACATATACATCTACATATGCATGCAGAATCATAACGACGACACAATAAAGGCGAGTTACACAGCTTCTTAGAAAAATATACCTCTCACTTTATTTGAAAGGTTACGTGTGAGAGGGAGTTGGAGACCGAACAGAACTGCAACATATTGACCCCCACTCTTATGGCCATCAGCGTCTCTTTCCCGCTCTCTAGTGTAATCGTAGTTCCCTGTTCAAACCTAGTCCTTTCAACCGAGCTGAGTATACACAGCTGTATTCTCTGCTCAGGACGGGTTATCCTCGTAGTGTAATGGTTAAAGCGATGGACTGCAGAATCGTAGTAAGCGAGTTCGTACTCCAGTCGCGCTATTACGTTCACTTTCGGACAAATACCCTTGGGAAAGGTATGAACCCACTTATCCTCCTAGCTATGGGTTAAATAGTACCACTACTGTTCTTCTTGGAGAATAGCTTTGGCATTAGATAACCTACAAGGGTTGATATTCCATTAAACAAAGAAACCAACCAACCTCTGCACAGGAGCAAGATCCCTCATAAGAAGGACCAGTGAGGCTCGAACTTTGAGAGTATGGAATATTCTCTTTTTGTTATTACTCCCAGGTCCACTCTGACCCCCACTCTTATGGCCATCAGCGTCTCTTTCCCGCTCTCTAGTGTAATCGTAGTTCCCTGTTCAAACCTAGTCCTTTCAACCGAGCTGAGTATACACAGCTGTATTCTCTGCTCAGGACGGGTTATCCTCGTAGTGTAATGGTTAAAGCGATGGACTGCAAAATCGTAGTAAGCGAGTTCGTACTCCAGTCGCGCTATTACGTTCACTTTCGGACAAATACCCTTGGGAATAGAGACTCAGTCATATGTCAAATAGATATTTTTAAAACATATTATATTTGATAAGAATTATTGATATTATCTAACAATACAAAATAATTGTTTTACGAACCGTGCCATAGGCTAATGAGTAGAGTGTTCACCAATTGTCTGGGAGACCAGGGTTCTATTCCAAGACGAGTCATACCAAAGACTCAAAAAATGGTACTTGACGCCACCTTGCTTAACACTCAGCATTATAAGGTATGGATCAAGGGTAAAGTGGAGCAATCCAGGGAATGGAGTAGCGCCCTCCCCTACACCTCGGTGTAGTAACTATTGGAAAAGGGAGCCTTCGGGTCGCCCTCGACTAAGGTCGCCAACTTTACTTTAGTTACGAGTAATTATGGCGTAATGACTAAAGTGCTGGACTGTACCCTCGAAGGAAGTGAGTTCGGACACCCGTCGCGCTATTAAGTTTACCTTCGGACTAATACTCATATGAGAATGATAAAACCCCTTATCCTCCTAGCTATGTGTTAAGTGGTCTCACTGCTGCTCTTCTACAAATCTGACTTTGACATTAAATAACCCATGAAAGTTGATATGCCACTAAAAACAAAAAAAAATTTAAAAAAAACGAATAGTTACTTGAAATATAATTGTTTACTCAGGATTATTATTGTTGTTATTGCTGCTTGCGAATTTTTCACATTGACGTTAGCAGATGTTCTTTGACTGGTGTCTAAGTGACAGCACGTCTCCTCTAGTCACCAGGAATCTTCTCAGTATTCTGACTTGTCCCAACCATGCTTCAGTTTGAATGGTCTCCACTCGTCCTCTTATTTTCAAGTCCTCCAGTCCCTGTACCAATTCTTTGGTGACTGTACCGAGCCCACCGATTACAACTGTTATCACCGTCACTTTCATGTTCCATAGTTTTTTCAGTTCTCTTGCAAGGTTTAGGTACTTATCTTTCTTTTTAGTTTCTTTCAGTTTCACCCTATGATCGGCCGGAACAGCAAAGCTCACAATTCAGCAGGTTCTTTTCTTTTTGCTGACTATCACTTGTTATGGTCGTCTGGCAGAGGTTAAGTGATCCGTTTGTATCTCAAAACCACAAAGGAATTTGTGCGTCTCATTCTCCAAGACAGATTCTGGGTGGTGCATATATCATTTTTTCGCTTGTTCAAACTTCAATTTCTTGTACAATTCCCAGTGGATCACCTTGCCCACCCAGTCGTGTCTAGTCTTGTACTTTTATTGTACTAATTGACTGCATTCGCTTAAAACCGTATAGCATTGTGTAAAGAAACGACTTTTATTAAATAGAAATTGTTAACGGAAGCTAAATAATTGTGTAGGAAATATAATTAAAATTATAAAAAAGAAAAAATTCATACCATACAGCAATGGGCATTTTTTTATGTATTAGAAAGGAATACTTGAAATGATGTAACTGAGTGCAAATTATTCGTATTAGGAAGACTTGCTACAATACAACTGTGTGTAAACGATTATTATCAAAATTATTATTATTATTAGAGTTTTTCACATCAGCTAACGCTGATGGTATTTCACTGGAGTTTGAGTGACAGCAAGTCTCCTCAAGTATCCAGGACTCTTCTCGGTATTCTGGCCGTTCTCAATAATGTAGTAGTTTGGATGGTCTCCACTCGTCCGCCAACTTCCAAGTCCTCTAGTCCCTTTAGTAATCCTTTAGTTACTGTTCCAAACGCACCAATTACAATTAGTGTAATTGTCACCTGCATGTTCCATACTTTTTTCAATTCCCTAGCAAGGTCGAGGTACTTATCCTACTTTTCGCATTCTTTCAGTTTAATTCTGTGGTCAGCCGGGATAGCAAAGTCCAGAATTTTGCAAGTTCTCTTTTTTCTTTTTTCTTTTTTTTTTTTTTTTTTGTTTATTAACATTAGGTCTGGTCTTCTGGCCGAGATTAGGTGATCCGTTTGTATGTCAAAGTCCCATAGGAGTTTATGTGTGTTATTTTCTAGGACAGGTGCTGTGTTGTGCATATACCATTTGTTTGTATGGTCAAATTTAAATTTCTTGCACATCTCCCAGTGGATCACCTTGCCGACCCAGTCGTGTCTAGTCTTATGTTCCTTCTGTGCTAATTATTATTATTATTATAATTATTATTATTATTATAGACAAATAAAAAAAGATTCAATAAAAAACGAACTTTGAGAATATAGATAGTTTTGATTATAAACAAACATTTAGAAATGAATAAAATTTCGCCGTTAAATAACCCATAAGGAATTCATATGTCGTTAAACAAATAGACTTAGCCAAGCAAATTTTATTGCCTGTGAGAAATGACAGGATTATTTACTTGTAGGAGGTTAATTCTGCCTAGGGATTAGAGTGTAATATCCGTGAATTTTGTTATGCTGCTTAGCTTTTTTTTGCTTAGGGTCAATTTTTAGTTACTTAAACTGACGAATACTTTGTGAAAAGTTTATCATAGTTCAGAAGAAAATCGTCGACCAGAGTTCAAATCCTGGAGGAGATAGTTTACGTTTTACCTCGTACTAATGCCCTAGGTAAAGGCAAGAATAGGTACCAAGTAGTGTGGACATGGGTTTTTAGCCTTGATAAAACAATCAGTGTAGGAGGAAAATTCTGAATTTGAATATGCTTTACGCCACTTAAAAATTGACCTTGCGTCACATCTTGCCCATGGCATACTTAAACTGTAACTTTAGTTCAGTGTTACCGCGAACGACTTAAGTCAATCACTCTTGTTTACAAAAACTTCGACCTCCGTTTTCAGAACGAGGCTCTCCGATAAGAAGTGGATGGCAGTGACGTCACAACAGTAGTGAGAGTACCCAAGAGACATATAATAAAAAGAAAGTCTTTGTATGCTTTTTATTGGTTTCTTTTTTCACTTCTTTTAATCAGCTGTAGGCGGACAAAAGTCATGATTGTCATTTCACAAAAAAGGGCCATAAATTCGTTCAGTTGGTATTTAGTTTCCTTTGCTAATCATCGATAAAATGCACACTTCAGTGTGAAAATTAAGGACGGGGGAAAGCCAGCAAGACTTTTTTCTTGAAATTTACAGTCATTTTTGACGCGCTAGTCACAAAATGTTTCAATGCTTCTTTAGCTTTTATCGTGCGATTAAAAGAGATAAAAAACAACTTCATCATCATTATTTCCGCTTGCGATGTCATTTGAAATCGTTTCAAATTGAGTCCACTTTGCTTTGGCCCAGGTGGCTTGTAAAATGAGCCTTTTTGTTTGGATTTAACGGAGTTACAACCAAACATTGTTAATTATTCCCCTTTCTTTAAATAATAGTCTTTTATTAGCATTGATTTTAAATATGAATTATTTCGCTACGCTTCAGTGTGCATGCCCAGACTATAAACTATTGAAACAACTATAAATTAAGCAAAATGTTCCAGAAGAAAAACCCGATGGCAAATCTCATACATCAGTCAATACAGTTTGATTTGTTAGTTAGAGCATTAGAAAAGCAATTGAGAGGTTTATAATTCTATTCTTGATATTTGGCAATGATATAAACATTAAGAATTAGAAAAATATCAAAAACGTGTCTTGCGCGATACGGCTAAGGGTATAACACTGCTATCAGATTGATTGACTGATTAATTGATTTAATGGCATTTCAACCTCTCTTGGTTTAATGTGTGCTTCGAGGTTGGGGAATCACGTTCATTGTACGTTTTTATTTACATTTTTTTGATATTGTTTTCTGGGAGGGATTTTTGCACACGGTTATGCGATATCAAATATTCCTCTCCAATACAAATTATTTTCCTTCATTGGCATATTCCGCATCCGTGATTATTTGTGCAGGGTATCTTCTGCTTCTTTCCTTTGCCAGCTTGAAACCGTTTTCTTTCATTAAATCAATAGACGTTCTAGACGTAGTCTAGGCAGATGATGAAGAGGTATGGGGGTAATGTGTGTCTTTGTCGAACACTTGCTGCAATGTCGAAATAGTCTGTCTTCATCCGGTGAGCGGAATTTTACTTTCGTGTTTTTATATAGCATCATTATGGCTACAACGGTCAAATATCATAGAAGGAACCAAAAATATTTGCAGTGCAAAAGGTGAAGGTACAGTTGATCACAGTATAATAATAAAGGAGGTGCCCGTGGTGTAATGGTTATCGTCGCAGGAATTGGACACGGCGACACGAGTTCAAATCCTGGACTGATTGCATTTCACATAGAACTAATACCCTTGGGAAAGGTATGAATCCAATTATTCTCCCTCCAGCTATGGGTAAATAGTAGGGCAGACTAGGTTCTTCAGCCTTGGTGAGGCAACTTGTCTAGGAGAAGGAAAACTCTGAATTCAAACCTGTTAAACTCCGCTTAAAAAATTGACCTTGTGTCATATCCTGCCCGAGCGGAGGGGTTGAGTAAATATGATCACAGTATAATAATCAGATGGTTTAAGAAAATTTGCTTCGGTCACAATCACGTTGATGATCATGCAAGATCAGTTAAGCCTAAAACGATAGATTCCAAGTTCGAGCTCCATGTCATAAAGGCAAATCCAGTGAGTAATACTTGATCAAGTGAGCTCAGCATTTCCAAACTATTTCAAATTATTTTCCCTCAGTTGTATGGTTTCATGTAACTAATTAGTTTGTTTTGGATTTATGGCATATCAACCATTGTAGGTTATTTAATGCTAAATCCTCTTTATTCATATATATAAAATATATATGATTTGGTTTGGTTGGGGTTTATGGCATATCAACCAGTGTTGGTTATTTAATGCCAAATCCTCTTTATTCATATATATAAAATATATATGATTTGGTTTGGTTGGAGTTTATGGCATATCAACCAGTGTAGGTTATTTAATGCCAAATCCTCTTTATTCATATATATAAAATATATATGATTTGGTTTGGTTGGAGTTTATGGCATATCAACCAGTGTAGGTTATTTTATGCCAAATCTTCTTTATTCATATATATAAAATATATATGATTTGGTTTGGTTGGGATTTATGGCATATCAACCAGTGTAGGTTATTTAATGCCAAATCCTCTTTATTCATATATATAAAATATATATGATTTGGTTTGGTTGGGATTTATGGCATATCAACCAGTGTAGGTTATTTAATGCCAAATCCTCTTTATTCATATATATAAAATATATATGATTTGGTTTGGTTGGGATTTATGGCATATCAACCAGTGTAGGTTATTTAATGCCAAATCCTCTTTATTCATATATATAAAATATATATGATTTGGTTTGGTTGGGGTTTATGGCATATCAACCAGTGTATGCTATTTAATACCAAATCTTATTCATACATATATATATTAAATATATGATTTGTAAACACATTTTCTTGATCACATTTTTAAACGAGATGGAGCTAATTCTTTTGTATACAGTTTAATGGTTTCAAGTATCGCAACCTAATACGAATAATTCTATTTACTATTAATCATTAGTTTGCACACAATTAAATGGTTCCAAGTATTGTTATATACCACAAACAATTCAATTACACATTATTCATTTGTTTACACACGGTTAAATGATCAAACAGCTCTATTTCTAACAATTCAATTGAGCATAAGTCAATTTTGCATTCAGTTTAAATGTCAAACAATTCTATTTGACCCATTGATAGGATCCTATCAGGTGCGATCACTTCAAGCCTGAGTGGACCTGGGAGCGACGACAATGAAGAGGTACTCTGCATTCCTCAAAGCTCTAGCATTACTGGAGCCTCACCATCAGATTATTTAGTGTCATATACAGGACACTCGTCGGTGGGTGGAGGTCTTACACCTCTGCAGAGATGCAGTCGATGTATACTATAGCGTCAGTCGACTTGGCGTGTAACTAATAATGATAATCCTTACTAAACAATTATAGCTTCAAGTGGAGGTGCCCGTGGTGTAATGGTTATCCACGCAGGAAATGGACACGGCGACACGAGTTCAAATCCTGGACCTGACTGATTGCATTTCACATAGAACTAATACCCTTGGGAAAGGTATGAATCCAATTATTCTCCCTCCAGCTATGGGTAAATAGTAGGACAGACTAGGTTCTTCAGCCTTGGTTAGGCAACTAGTCTAGGAGAAGGAAAACTCTGAATTCAAACCTGTTAAACTCCGCTTAAAAAATTGACCTTGTGTCATATCCTACGCGAGTGGAGGGGTTGGTAAATATGATAGCTTCATGTAATTGTTAATACAAATAATTTCTTCAATTTATATTATTTTAAGCATTTCTATCCAATACTAATATTTTTCAAATTGATTTATATTTTTAACGTTCCTATGCAATTATTGCATTTTTGTTATTTGTCTGTCATGATAATCATTTGTTTGCACACAGTTATGATGTATCAGTTCTTTCAATCGAATACGAAAACAGATCTATTTGACACTTTGATTGGAGCCTGACAGGTACTACCACTCCGAGTCAGAGTCGACCTGGAATTAATGGTGATGGAGGGGTATTCCACACTCCCTAGATCTTCAGAACTGGAGCTTCACCGTCAGATGCATTTTAGTGACACCCTTTTAGGGAGAGGACTTAATACTCAACAGGCTATACAGTGAACATATTCTAAGCCCCAGCGGCAGGTTAGGCAATTATCACGGCTCTCGGGTATCTCTGATAGTCATAGGTAAGGCAGTATGGAAATGTACACGTAGAAATGCAGAATAGCGCTATGAAAAGGATTTGACTGTTACAAGCTGGGAAAGCCATCAGGGAAAATGTATTGTTTCGAATAAAGGGCTGTCAGGATACGGGGAGGGTTGTTTGATTGTGAGAACGTATGTGACAAAAATGGTATTTCAGAGTCAAGGCCAAAATTAGTCCTGGTTCCCACGATCAGTTTCACGAGATCCAAGCACTCTTTGTTTATTTTAAGCATCCTGTCCAACAACCAAAGCTTAGAATACGCCAACTGAATTGACTGCAGTGGTAAGAGCCCCTCACTGCAAAAAGGGGTGCTCCCGATATGACACCAAACTGTATTCGTATATATATATATATATATATATATGGTGAGGCTCCATTTCTGGATAATCTGTGGAAACTGGAATACCCGTTCATTGCTATTACTCTCAGATCTACTCTGACCGGAAGAGGTGGTACCTATTCGATAAACATCTATGAGTGAAATGGATCTGTTTAGAAATTATTGTTATTCAGTAGAAATACTTGAGGTTAGGGAATTGCATTCATTGTATATTTATATTTTCATTTTTTTTTTTGTTTAATTGTTTCTCAAGGTTCTTTTGCACATAGTTATGTGATATCAAGTATTCCAATCGAATACAAATTATTTATATACAATTATATGGTTTCTAGTATTCTTATCTAATACAAATAATTATGTTTTCAAAAAATATTTTTATCTAATAATTGTGATTTGTTTGTACACAGTTATGTACTTTCAAGTAACTGACGATCATTCTCAGTAAGCAAGTAATTATTCTTAAGATAAATATTTTCCAGTTATATGGTATCAAGTATTCCAAATAAATACGAATAATTTTTAAACCAATCAATTTGACCCCTAGATGGGACCATGACAGGTACTAAGTCTCCGAATGTAATTGCAATGTAAATGTACACACTCCACTCTCTGCAGATCTCCAGAACAGGAGCCTCGCTATCAAATGAAGTTTAGTATTATACATAGGACAACCTTTTTGGGGTGGAGTTTTTCATCCTCTGCAGGGATACACTTAGAGTACTCTAAGCCTCACCAACTGGACGAATTTCTATTTTATCTATAAGCTGGTTTTTTTGTGCTTTTTTCGGAGGGGATGGAATCCATAATTTATATAAAGTGTAAGATGATTAGTTTTGAATTAAAAGAATCCGGCATTGAAAACCAGATTATCAGGTTCCGCTTTAGGAACAGCGTCACCTGAATCAATTTATTATTCCACAAAAATGAAATCTTGCCATAACAAGGAATTAATATGAGCTCGTCCATCCTGTTTTTTTCCGGGGTCCACATGATGTTCAAGCCAGGTGGATGTTATTAAGCTGATCGCCCAGTCCAAGGGGGCCTTCCCCCAGGTGCTAAATGTTTGGCATGGCAGAGTTTATTTCTAAGCGCCCGAAAATGAAAAATGCCAGCAGAATAAAGTATTTTTGTGACAGCCACACATGAGTCTCGATTCTTGCGTGGCCCATGCTCCCATTATAAAATGATTCCATGTAAAATCTAACTTGGTGGGAAGTTAAATAAATATCTTGCCATAACTAGAAAGAGAATCATGTTGATTTTTTTTAAGTGTATATTAGGTCTACTCATTAATATTTTTTTATTTCATTTTATTATTGTTTATACCTTTACTCTTCCACATTCTTTAAGTATCAATTAAAGGTATATACTGTAAAAAACCTGGCGGTAAGTTGACTGTAGGAAACTTGTAGATAAAAGCGCTTTCTTTTCAGAGTCGTTGTGATAAAAAAATGATGAATAAAAGTCATGACAACTCTTTATGTATATATTGAATTAATATAAATAATAAAAAAGAAATTTTTTTGTCAAATAAATGTTGGAAACTTTTGCATCAGATTCATATATTGGAGTGTTTGCCCAGAGATGGGATCAGAAGATAGATGAGAGAAAACAAGAAAAACAGGAACGTATCAAATTCGTGTTAGGCCAAGAAAAAAAAAAAAGAAGTAAAGAAAGACGAAGCTAGAAAAGTGAGATGATTAGACAAGAAGACACGACGTTTACTTGTGCCCTGATTTCTGCAATCGGTAAATAAACGTGGATCATATTTATTTATGTTCGTTGCTTGAATCTACACCGTTTTTTACATCTCGTTTGATTCTGACTGCTCAAGTAACATTAACGTCTCTTGAACAATATGGATTATGCACTGTTTTCTTTCTCCCGCACGTGTGTGTGTTTGCGTGTACGTATATAATGAAAATTATATATATATATATATATATATATATATATATATATATATATATATATAAATTGTTGTTACATGCAAATTTAAAAAGACAAATACCTAGAGACATATGAAGAAATCGGAGATTTACCATATGAAGAAATTTTATTGAAACCGCAAGGGCCCTTTCATTTGAGATTTGTCAAGCGGCATCCTTCAGAAGTTGTTTAAAACAATGTAAATAAGATTAAGTAAGACACAGCGGAGAGAGAAAAAAAAAAAGAAAAAAAGAAATTAAAATCACGCTCAGTCAAGCACGTGAATTATCCTAATAAATTCAAAGAGTGTTTGGGGTTTTGCCTGCATAGAGAAGGCCTATTAAATAAGATATAAATGGCCTCCAGGACAATAAGATGTTGTTTAGTCTTAGCTCTATGCAAGACCACAAAACACTCATTGCTGTAATTAACCAGTCAACTGTTTCAGGCATTCAAATACTCACAGATGGCAGGATCGAGCACTTTTGAATGCCCAGATGTTGTGTGGTTACGAATATCTCTTGGAACATGCAGTTTAACTCTAGCTTCAAGGCATTCGGAAGTGCACCTTATATATGTGGCATTACAGTGACATTGAAATTTATAAATAAAATTACTTTTTTGGAAGATAGGGAGCATATCCATATGAATACAGTGAAATGCAGCTCGAGTAGTTAAGATGGATCGAACCATTGCTGCATTATAACAACGTGTAACAGAGGAAGAAACCTCATTGGCAATCAATTGGGCAGGATATCCAATCCAAGGAAGTCTAATATAAACTCAGCATTTAGAATGGCCAAGTGGTTTGATTCTATTCCTGAATTTATTAGGTTTTGTTAATGGGGACGACAAGGATTTCCTCAGGATACCCATTACTCAAAAATAAATTTTTAATCTGTTCAAATTCGCTTTTAATCTTGTTATCTGAACAAATCTTAAGAGCCCTGAATATGAGACACTTGATCAGGTTAACCTTTCTGGACTTAGGAGCAAAAGCGTCCCAACTCAAATAAAGACCAGTGAACGTAGGCTTTCTATATATGCAAGTTACGAAAGCAAACAAACGACATTCAACTAATATATCCAAGAATGGTAATTTGTTATCCTTCTCTTCATCCGTAGTAAAGGTTAAAGAAGGCTGTAAATCATTCAAACAATAATGCTCAGAAAATGCACGGCAGGATACAAACTTAGTAGATCGCACGAAAAGATCAATCACCTAATGTATATGGATGACATCAAACTATTTGCAAAAAGATGTAAAAGAAATGAAAACTCGAAAACACGCAGTTAGAATATACAGTCAGGACATAGGAATGGAATTTGGCATATAAAAATGTGCTATGCTTGTAATGAAAAGTGGCAAAGGACATCCGACTGACGAAATCGAACTACCAAATCAAGACAAGATTAGAACGCTCGGAGAAAAGGAAACCTACAAATACTTGGGTATCTTGGAGGTTGACACCATCAAACAAGTGGAAATGAAAGACAAAATTCAAAAATAATATCTCAGAAAAATCAGAAAGCTACTCGAGACAAAACAGTCTAGCAGAAACCGTATCAAAGGAATAAATACCTGGGCTGTATCCCTCGTTAGATATTCGAGACCCTTTTTTAAGTGGACCAGAGATGACCTTAAACAAATCGACTAAAGAACAAGAAAGCTAATGACCATGTATTAAGCATTACATCCCAGAGACGACGTTGACAGACTATATGTATCAAGAAAGGAGGGAGGAAGAGAACTTGCCAGCATCGAAGACAGCGTTGTCGCATCGATACACACTCGTGGACTACATAGAAAAATACGAACGAGGACTGATTACAGCCATCAGAAACGATACTGACAACACGATGGACAACGGAATGACGATATCTAGGAAACAAAAATGGGAAGAAAAACAACTCTATGGTAATTTTAAACGACTAATATACAACATCTCACACGAGAAAACCTGGACGTGGCTAAGAAAAAGAAACTTTAAGAGAGAAACAGAATCTCTCCTAATTGCAGTACAAAACTACTCCATAAGAACCAATCATATCAGAGCGAGAATAGATAAGACACAACAAAATAGCAAATGTAGGCTATGTGGTGATAGAGACGAAACCATCAATCACATAATAAGCGAATGCAGCAAATTAGCGCAGGAGTATAAGACTAGACACAACTGGGTCGGCAAGGTGATCCATGGGGAGATGTGCAAGAAATTTAAATTTGACCATACAAACAAATGGTATATGCACAACCTAGCATCTGTCCTAGAAAATGACACGCATAAACTTCTATGGGACTTTGACATACACACGGATCACCTAATCTCAACAAAAAAGAGAATATGCAAAATTGTGGACTTTGCTGAAAAAAACTGAAAAATGTGAAAAGGAGGATAAATACCTCGACCTGGCAAGGGAATTGAAAAAAAACTATGGAGATGAAGGTACTATTTACCCAACCCCTCCGCTCGGGCAGGATATGACACAAGGTCAATTTTTAAGCGGAGTTTAACAGGTTTGAATTCAGAGTTTTCCTTCTCCTAGACTAGTTACCTGCCCAAGGCTGAAGAACCTAGTCTGTCCTACTATTTACCCATAGCTGGAGGGAGAATAATTGGATTCATACCTTTCCCAAGGGTATTAGTGCTATGTTAAACGCAATCAGTCTCGTCCAGGATTTGAACTCGAGTCACCGTGTTCATTTCCCTACGACGATAACGACTACACCACGGGCACCTCCACTATGGAGATGAAGGTGACCATTATACCAATTGTGACTGGTGCTTTTGGTACAGTAACTAAACGATTGTTAAAGGTACTGGAGGACTTGGAAGTTGGCGGGCGAGTGGAGACCATCCAAATGACAGCATTATTGAGAACGGTCAGAATATTCAGAAGAGTCCTGGATACTTGAGGAGACTTGCTGTCACTCAAAATCTAGTGAAAGACCATTAGGTAAAACCGATGTGAAAAACTCTAATAATTCAATAATCAAATCTACAACGTTGCGAGTTTATTCTACGTCTCTTCTTTTATAGCGTATGATCTCTTTAAAAATATTTCAAAATCTTTTCTCATCACAATGATCAAAGATCGAAAACAATTGAGAACAATCATAAAATAAATAACACAAAAGATATATATCTGTTTCATCACTTTTGTTTATATCTCTTTCTCTCCCTATATATATATATATATATATATAGAGAGAGAGAATGCTGAAGCGCCGTTTGACCACGGTGCAGTATGCATCAAGTTAGATATGTTCGAGAACGAAAAGTCTTCCGCATGAATGAAATGCACAATTCCAGTGTGATTACGTAATATCAAGAAACGGTTACTGTAAGCGCGTAATGACATCAACGGCCGAAAGTAAACGCGTTCTTAAAAATCACAAAATCCACTAAAAATGAAGATGAACGTACAATGTAGTCTCTGCTTTTGGTTGATCTGGCGTATATACGTGGTGCCTTCAATAAGTTTCCAGAATTTTTTTGTACAGGCATTTAAAATTGTCATAGACGCTTGAAAATTCACTATGTTATTGCTATACATCTTATGAGATGACTGACCAATCTTTATGATTTCAGGTTTAAATGAACTACTACAGCACGAATTGGAATACACCCTACTAAAACCTAATTGTCACAGCTGGTGAATTTCAAAAATAAAATCTGGGCGTGAGGACACTTTAGAAGAACGATATGCAATAAAATTCCGTTTTAAACTTGGAAAAAATGTCACAGAAACGTATGGAATGCTTTAGATTGCTTTTGGAGCATCTTGCATGAATCAAGCACCAGTTTTTGAGTGGCATAAGAGATTCAACGAAGGCAGGGAGTCTGTGAGGGATGATGAGAGGTATGGGAGGATTAAGGAAGTCAAAAGTTGCTTGGTAGCGCCAGGAGTGGCAGTACCGGCATCTGCTACCGAAACTGTGTTATCACCCATATTTTTAAATAGGACTTCATCAGATCCAACAAGAAAATAAAATAAAATACAACCAGACAGGAGGGATAGTCAAAGGAAGGAAGGAAGGAGAGGGAGAGAAGAAATCCATTTCAGCTATGTATAATCTTTACCCATGTAAGGCTAGTTCCGGTACCTTCTCGTTTCAGATTACGACAACTACAAAACCAATAAAATTAACAATTTAGCAATTCCAGTGATACATATCCAAATTTCAACGATTTCTAACAAAATTATCAATTTTAATTTTAGTATGTCATCATTTTTTCTTTGAAAGGTACCAAAACCCATGCCGTTAATGGTAAGACTTCTTTAACCTTCTTCCTTTGACTATCCCTCCTGCCTGGTTGTATTTTATTTTATTTTCTTGTTGGATCTGGTAAAGTCCTGTTAAAAATTATTTTGGAGTCTTTGATTCAAATCAATGCTCTCAACAGGACGGAAATATATTTATTATCCTATAGTGACCAAATATTGGTTTTTCTTGAAATGATATATATATATATATATATATATATATATATTGGCAGCATTTCTTTGTTGATAAAAATTTCATAAAACATAATAGACATTTTATGTCTACATATTTTCTTCTGGATCCGTTCGAATTCCCGTATTACTTTTATCGTATTCGGGGGGAATTGATTTATGTATTGTCCATAGTTGTATGTTTCCCTAGTACTTTCTACCCGACTTTGGGCCATCATCAGAGGAGGATCTATTGCAAAAGTGATGTAACTTTTGTTTTAGCATATTACCACTATGTAAGAGCGTCTTTACCGTTGAAGTTTATGGCGTTTGCTTTTAAATGGAATTCTATAATTAGTATCAGTAGCTAAAGACATTTAAGTACATTAGCACTGGTTTGAAAATTAATTCTATGAAGTGTCGGTTGCATGTTTCTAATATGTAGTGCTTCGAGAATCTGTAGTTTTTGTTTATTATTTTGATGTTCTAATATTGTTGTGTTGTCTGTGAGAATTTTCCGTAATTGTGTTGTTGGGCATGAATGTACTAGGGATACATACAACTATGGACAATACATAAATCAATTCCCCCCGATTACGATAAAAGTAATACGGGAATTCGAATGGGCCCAGAAGAAAATATGTAGACATAAAATGTCTATTATGCTTAATGAGATATATATATATATATATATCCCGGACAATTTGTTTGCATTTCTCTTCGTGTATTGTCCTTAGGAAAGTACTTTACTTTAGAAAAGTACTTTACTTTCGCGAATACTCATGAATGAACGATAATATCAGTTCCAGTTTTAACTGAGCTAGTGGAGTAATCACCTCGGGCTTTGAAAAAAACAAGCATTGATGAAACGATACTTCCGCTATCAAGAACAATGACGGAGATGATACTCCCAGTTTAGCAAACATGGCCCAAATGGTATTTCCGTTTAATGATAGAACCAATATACAACTAGAAGACAAGAATCTGTTTTCCCCCTCCACCTATGGATAAACAACAGAAGAGACTGGGTCCTTTAACCTTGGCAAGGAAACCATTCAAAAACAATAAAAACTCCGCTTAAAGAAAATTGAATTTGTGCTACATCCTGTCCGTGGCAGAGGGGTTGGGTAAATCATACACAGACCGGTGTTTCTCAGCGATATCTGTTATTTACTCATTGTTTGGGAAGACATGGTTTCATGCCTTTGCCAATGGCATTTTGTTTGAAGTGAAAACAAGTTCATCCAGATGATTTCATTTTGAGTACCGCTAACCACTAGGCTATCCTAAGCACTCCTGTCTGGCTAAAACATTCGCAAGTTATGACTCAAACTCAAAATAGTCACGTTTCTCTCGAGATCTTTCGAGAATGACGTCATTTCTTGATTCTTAATTCTTAATTCTTCCCCCGATTATCGTTCGTCACCAGTTTTTCTACAAACAGCTCACATTGTAAGTTTGCTTATCGAAAAAATAATAAATGTCGTGTGTGTGTGTGTGTGTGTGTGTGGAACGGAATGTACAATAAAAGAAGCGGAATTTGTATATACAGAAAACCCTCCCTGGCGGGAGAGGAAATAATCATAAAACCCGAAAGTTCGAAATAGCCGACGGTTTTCCCCACCCATATAGTAAATAAGAAATAAACTCGATAGTCGGCCGAACTTCTACAATGAAAATTGCATTCTTTTCAAGGAATTCTCTCTTACTCTTTAAAGTTTATCACCGAAACTTGAAACTTGGTGACATCTCATTTTTTGGTCCCTACGTATGACACTAAACTATATCTGCTGGAAAGGTACCAGTTCTGGAGGATCAGGGAGTGTAGAGTACCCCTTCATCGTCATTACACCCTGGTGCACTCGAGCCTGGAGGGTTACTACCAGTTAGGGTTCTATGTAGTGGTCAAGTTGACACGTTTGACAATTATTTGTATTTGATAAAAATACATATAACGTTGTGCAAATTATTTGTATTAAATAGGAATACTTGATACCATATAACTGTGAGAACAAAGGATTATTATAAACAAATAAAAGAAATGTGAGATTTAAAAAAATGAATTGCCATTGTACGTTGAAAAAAGTAAATGATTATAAATACACATTCATAAATAAATTACATTTCAGTATTACATACTCATGAAGGGTTGATATCCCGTAAAACCAACCAATCTCTGTCCTGTATGCAAATATATATGTCTAAATGGGACCTTTCTTGTTAATGCGCTTAACCCATTAGTGATAACTATTTATTCGAAAATATTAGTTACAGTGATTGTACATAATACACTGAAAATCTCAAATTAAAATTCATATTATGTTATCACCATCGTATATATCTATATGCATAATAATGGGCATATATATAATAGCCATAATCAGCTTCCCATAGCGCAATAAACTTCCAAAAAAAACAATTAGAACTCATATCCAAACGTAGACATGAAAACGAATTCATACTTAGCCACTCAAAAATTACCTACCACAAATAGTAATATAATTATGAAAAAGCGAATAATAATAATAATAATAATAATAATAATAATAATAATAATAATAATCGACCATACGAACTAGAGATATATGCACAACCCGGAATATGACTTAATATCACCTAATCCCGGCCAGAAGACCAGACCTAGTGATATTAAACAAAAAATGAGAACATGCTGAATAGCGGGCTTTACCGTTCCGGTAGACCACAAAGTAAAACCTAAAGAAAACGAAAAGAGAGATAAGTACCTTGACCTTGCCTGAGAACTAAGAAAAAATGGAACATGAACGTGGCGGTGATACCAACTGTAATCGTTGCGACCGGAACAATCCCAAAAGGCTTGGTAAAGAGACTGGAAGAAAATTAGAGGACAAATGGAGAATACCCAGACTGCAGCATTAAAATCGCCCAGAATTTTCAGAAGAGATCGGGAGACTTGAGGTGACTTGCTGTTGTTTAAACTCCATTGAAGGACTATCAGCTAACGCTGGGGGAGAGACTCTCAAGGATTAATATTATTATAATAATAAAGAAAACACTAGAAATCAATAAATTGAACATAATAGTGTAAATGAATTAACTCATAACAAAATTATAACAATAAAGCCGCGTGAATACCCACACAGTATAAACTCTACCAGCCTTTTCAGAATACTCCACAAACCAGTTCACCCTTTCCAGCATTCTTCGTGCAGCAGTATATAAGGGAATAGCCACCACGTGGGAACTATTTGGTCTGATAATCGCATAAAGCCGAAAATCATTACCTTCCGGTTCGTTAGAGCAAGGTGGGGGTTAACATATACCTGTGGCTATTTTTTTTTCAGGATAGAGATACTTGATCCTTTTTCCGATCGTTGGTAATATGACAATTATATCACAGCTAACGTTTGCTCTTCCTTCTTCTCCACCCTTTTACATTCTATCTGCTACCCTTTCCGACATGATCTCCGATTCGCAATGATACTTCTCGATTTTCTAGTCACGTACACTTAGAAGCATTCACAGGGTGTATATATATATATATATATATATATATATATATATAAAACGAAAACAATCATTGATATATATATATATATATATATATATATATATATATATATATATATATATATATATATCAATGGTTTTTTCGTTTTATTATTATTATTATTATTTACTTCTTCATGGCATTTTCTTCGTCGCTAAGTTGTAAGCAAGACACTTTATTCGTCTTTATAAACGATTTCTCAGCTCTTTGAACCCGATTTCCATCTCTCTGAGTATCCACACATAAGTTTCAATGCACATAAGTTTCTCAAGGATATTAGCTCTCCTAGCAGTCAATGGAATATTTGATACCCTAGTTAAAGTTTCAAAATCCGATATTTTACCTTCAAGGAGTCGTTTTTTTTATGACCACCGACTCAGACAAATTGAAGGATCTCGTACGTTTGTTATAGATACAAGTCGATGAGGAAAAAATTTAACAATTCTATGGGAGTACATTTATGATACTATGACTTTAAAAAACTCTCCAGCTGTCCCTACCCACAAGCAATACCTGTTTGGCAGGTCAGAATTCATTTGGCGCCTGGGGCATCCAAAAATAAGGAATGCCAACAGGATCAATATATATATATATATATATATAATAAAATAAGATACAGAGCAAATATATATATATATATATATATATATATATATTTGCTCTGTATCTTATTTTATTATATATATATATATATATATATATATATATATCATAAAATAAGATACAGAGCATATATATATATATATATATATATATATATATATATATATATATATATATATATGCTCTGTATCTTGATTTGTTATCATTTTACATTGAGTTCTCTTTTGGATTTTTAATTAAATGGATATTGGAAAAAGGAAATACTAAAATAGAATCGTTCCCACTATCGGTTGACTTGGCGTTGGATAATATAAGGACACACACACACACACACACATATATATATATATATGATTAAACAATATAGACATCCTTTCTCTACACATTTTTATATTTATCCTTTCGTGTCACCGCATCGATTTTCTGTTATCCGGCGGGAATTAGTTAATAAACCTCCCATTATGAATTGGTTCCCTACTATTTTCTGCCCGCAACTTTAAAAGTGAATACCCCTTCCGATATAAAAAAAGAAAGCAATTGTTAATAACCAAATATCTCGTGCAAAACTAATTTCCTCCTCAAAAACAATATTTTATAAAGAATTAAAAGATATAAAACAAACTCTCATCAATAATGAGTTCCCTAACTATATTTTTGATGAACAAATTAAACGTACAATAAAAAATACCAGCCAATAAAGTAAACACTGCAACACTCCAACTAATAAGCAAACATTTATCAAACAGTTTTACCATAACCATATGCATTATAATTATACATTAGATGAAAATATTTTAAAAACGTTGAATAAAATAAATATATTCCCTACTAATCATAATAAAGATAAAACTTATCATATACTATAATAAATTTAAAACTTCCAACATAGTTATTAACCATAATTCCTGCACCTCAGTTGGGGTTTGGCAAAAAACAAACGTTATATATCCATTTAAATGTACTTTTGGAGATTGTATTTCTGAAAATAACAATATATACGTTGGTTTAACTTCAACCCAATCGCGACGACTCACTATTCATCTCTCTGATACCAGTTCAATAGCACAAAATCTTAAAAAAAACAAACATTCCTGCTCAAAACCTAAGTTTCGGAAAATTCTTACCGAAAACGCAACAATATTAGAACAACGAAATAATAATAATAAAACTAAAGTTTTCGTAGCGCTCCATATCAGAAAGAAACTACCTAAACTCAATAGAATCAATTTCGAATGCATTACTTATGTACTTTAATCTCTTCAGCTTCTGCTGCTACTTAGAGAACCAAATTTTGAAATAAACCCTATAACAACACACCAGTATAAATAATAAATCGTCAACACTAACAAAGCAATAATGTACATGCAAAGGTCACATCTTTTTGTAATATACACACCCATGTTGATGGCTAAAGATCGGGCTGAAAGTACAAGAGAACAATTAATTATGGGAGGTTTATTAACGAATTCCTGACAGATAACATAAAATCGATGCGGTGACTCTAAAAGTTATTATTGTTTAATCAAATGTGTATCAACGAAGAAATGCTGCTCAAATACACACACACACACACACACACAAACACACAGACATATATATATATATATATATATATATATATATATATATATATATATATATATATATGGCAGCTCCAAGGGTAGGAGTTTTTGTGGTTAGCCTGAAGTTCAACTCCCTTAAATCTATCCATTTAGAAGCTATAAAAATTCTCTCAGAACAAATCATTTGGCCTTGACACGAACCATCATGAAGAATCATTTTAACTCACAAATTTATATAGCTTTAATTTTCATACATGAAAATATTGATTTAGATAGATTGAGCTGACTGTTTTTATACTAACGTTAATTCGACACAATGAAAAAAAATAACATCGCTAGTTATTTCGGGCTCATGAAAATTAATCCTTAAAAAAATGTAACATAATCAGACGAATAGATTCTCCGTGTACTTACGTATAAAATATAACCGATAAAAAGAAAATATCATCTAGTTTTTGTAGAATGGTCTGTAGTCAAGTATCAGCAATACAAACCTGTACATACACATTGACTTAAGGAATATAATTGAGTTATGATAAATGGTTACGAATTAATTGTTAGACGAGTTCCGAAGTGAAGAGTTTATTGACTGTACACAGATTTCATATTTTAATGAACTGTATATTAACCCTATAAATGCAGACAAAAATGTATATTCACCATGTAAATGAAGACAAAACAGGGTTCATGAGCTTTAATCAAAATCAAAGCAGTGACATCACCCAAAGAGATGATTCTAGTGAAACTAGTGGACAAAATCATCTACCTTGGAAGCAGTGTCTCATCTACGGAAAATGACGTCAATACGCGACTAGCGAAGGAATGGTCAGCAATCGATAGGTTATCAGTTATATAATCATCAGACGTCTCCAATAAAATAAAACACAACTTGACGGTTATTGCACAAGAATGCTACGAGCTGTACAGAACAAATCTTGAAAGCAACATCCTTCAAAACAGCAGCTTTACGGCCACCAACCTCCCATCCCTAAAACCATTAAAATCAGACGAACAAGACACGCGAGAGAAGTAAAAGCGAGTTCATAAGCGACGTTCTCCAGTGGACCCCTTCACTCGGACGAGCAGATGTTGGACGACCAGCTAGAACTTATCTACAACAGCTCTGTTTAGACACATGATGTAGTTAAGAGAACTTGCCACATTTGATGCACGACTAAAAAAAAAGAATGGGAAGGGAGAGTCAGGGAAATCCATGCAAGAAGCACGACACGATCATGATATCTACTATGAGCATTAACCCAGGTCTGTACTCTTGAAGTGTGTTTTCACACCTCAGGTCTTCAAGACTCTTCTAAGAATTCTGGCTGATTTTAACAGTGCTGAGGTCGAAATGGTCCTTATTCATCCTCTAATCTCCCGTTCACCAATCTCTTTTCTAGGCTTTTAGAGACCGTCCCAAGGGCTTCATCTGCAATAGTTATCGCTGTCATCTTCATGTTTCAAAGCTTTTTCAGCTCACTGGCAAGATCCAAGTATTTGTCTATCTTAAGATTTTCTTTTATTTTCATTCTGGGGTCCACTGGATCAGTAAAATCCTCTAGATGGTAAGTTATTTTTTCTTGTTGATTAACACTAGGTCAGGTCATCTGACTGGCATTGGGTAATACGTTAGTATCTCAAAGAGACAGAGAATTATATGCGTCTCGTTTTCTTATGCATGTACGATTTGAAATCATGGTCAAATTTCTATTGCACAATTCCCTAAGGATCACTTTTCCACCCCTGTCATGCCTACTCTTACATTCCTTTTGTGCCAGCTTGCTGCATTCGTTTATAATCTGATTAACCGTTTCATCTGTCACCTCATAACCTGCACTTGCTATTCTCTTGTGTACTATCAATTTTTGTTTTGACATAATTGGATATTATTGCATTATTTTGTGACGCTATGAAAAGAGATTCGGTTCCACTTCTTGGGATTTTTTCTTCTAAGCCATGACCAGATCATCTCAAATTTCATTTTCTTACTGGTTTGTTTTCTAAGTTTTTTTGGTTGTGGATTTTTCTGTTTGTCATACTATTTCTGTTGATATCGCAGTTCGTGGCTACTTTAGTCTTTCTTAACACTTTTTTGTATTATTATTATTATTATTATTATTTAAACTTATTTTCAGCTTTGCTTACGCACACACACACACACACAAACACACACACACACACACACACATAGACACACACATATATATTTTATAGTTTCTCTTGTTTCCGAGCAACGAGAGGATTAGGAATTGCTTTGTTTCGTATTAGAGTGGGGGAACGTAAAGTCTAAAGTTCAGTCCCTGAAACCAAAATGTATGAAGTGCAGAATATTCACCCACATATGACCGCAATATATAGGCACACGGCTAAAGAGAACTTTCAGTTCTAAGCACTTGGTAAATATTTAAGTCATATCGGTGTCCAAACATTAAAAATCAGGCCGTATGTCTAACCGCTCCTCTGAGTGGTTGTGGGACAATCTGAACCGGAAGATACAACCAGGACAAAAAGTATAACAGGTTTCTCTTGATTTCCAATGAAACACAAGTTCACACCGATCAAGCTGATGTTTTCATGAATTTCAGGTTGGTGAATGTATTTTCTTATCAATTTGCTTATCTATCAAGATAGAAAAATATCAATAACTGAGAATATGTATGTACAGATAAAGATCGCAGTAACCTATAGAAAAAATATGTCTTACTCTGTGAGACATTTTAACTATTTTTTTTCTAACAGTTTTGAGGTGGTAATTCTTTTTTTTTAAAGTATTCATTTTTGCCCAGCACGTCGAGCTGTTTTGATACTGAAAACCATTTATGCCACTGGAAATCTAACTTTTTCATCAAATCAGTAGTGTTTCTTTGTTGCCTCTTAAATCATAAAGCAAAAATTGAATGATGAATTTTGGCCCGGTCGGCTGGGGATGTTATATACACAGACTGCATCTATGCAGAGGGGTAAAACTACCCCCAACGAGTGTGCTGGATATGACACAAAGAGAAAAGTGATAAAATTTCACCAGAAGTTTCAGAAAATTCTGAAAAAATTCCGGAATTTTCATAAACGTTATACAGTATTTTCTGAGCGATTTTCCCGTTAAGAGATTAAAATAAAGTATATAATATTTTAATACTCCGAAAAAAGTTACAGCAATTCTCAAATTCATAGCCACATCTCAAATATCATTAAATCACACAATAAAAAACTCAACTCTGCAAAGAACAATGAATCACCAAATCAAAA
This sequence comes from Sepioteuthis lessoniana, assembly GCA_963585895.1. Classification (NCBI taxonomy): domain Eukaryota; kingdom Metazoa; phylum Mollusca; class Cephalopoda; order Myopsida; family Loliginidae; genus Sepioteuthis; species Sepioteuthis lessoniana. Next base: position 62,133,362 of record OY757916.1, on the reverse strand, counting down.
TAGAAACAAAAAATCTTGCATATCAAAATATAGTTCTCTCGTTTTCATTCTGAAATTTAAACGCTGACATTCAATTTCATTTCATTGTATCATCCGGAAGGAACAATATCATGGGCAGCTCCAGAACATAATTTCGTCACAGCTCTGATTTCACCTGATATGCTGTACTTCCGTCACACAAAAATGATACGAGATGGATAAGAATGGAATACATTTTCGAAATCAGCAGTACAAATTTAGTTGAAAACACCTATAAACATTCAAGGAACATTTCTATGGCTGACTTGAATTACTATCGAAATGGAAATCAGACCTGATCGATAAAATGAAACGCAGTTTCTTCCAGACAGTGGTCGTATCGATCCTGCTGTATGGATGCACTACTTGGACGCTAACTAAACGGCTGGAGAAGAAGCTAGACGGCAATTACACAAGAATCTTGCGAGCAATATTGAACAAGTCCTGGCGGCAACACCCCACAAGGCACCAACTATACGGCCACCTGCCTCCTATCACGAAAACTATCCGAGTTAGACGAACCAGACATGCAGGACTGCTGGAGAAGCAGGGACGAGCTCATAAGTGATGTACTCCTATGGACCCCTACATATGGCCGGACAAAAGCAGGACGACCAGCACGAACATACATCCAGCAGCTATGTGAGGATACAGGGTGTGGCCCTGAAGACCTGCCGGAGGCGATGAACGATAGGGAGAAGTGGCGAGAAAGGGTCAGGGATATCCATGCCTGCGGAACGACATGATGATGATGATGATGATAAGTAACTATATCGAAATGATATATCACCCTGTCGGCTGGAGCTGTAGAATACACCAACTGCATCTCTGCAGGGGGGTAGGGCCCCCGCCAAAATAGTATTCTAGACATGACACTAAACAATCTGATGGTGTGGCTCCAGTAATGCTGGATCTTTGGAGAATTCGGAGTACCCCTTCATTGACATCACTCACTGGTTCACCCTGGCCCAGTGCGGTAGCACCTGATAGGATCCTATATATGGGTCAAGTAGAACTGACATTTTAACTGAGTACAAAAAAATGGCTTATGCTAAATTGGATCGTGAGAAATAGGACGTTTTGATCCTTGTGTAAACAAGTGACTGTTTAATTGAATTGTTAGTGATACATAGCAATACTTGTAACCATTTAACTGTGTGCAAGCAAATTATTAATATTGACTAGAATTGTAAGTGTTATATAGCAATAATTGAAACCATTTAACTGTGTAAAACAATAACAATACCAGTATGCAAACAAATTAGTTGTAACTCATTTAAAAATGAAATTTCCGACAAAATAATCTCTTGCATATCATGTATATCTATTTAAATGTGTGTAAACAAATGACTGATGTGGAATTTTTACTGTTACATTGCAGTATTTGGAACCATTTAACTGTGTGCAAATAAATATTTAATACTAAATCGAATTATTTGTGTTAGATAATAAAACTTGAAACCATCAAATTGTGTGCCAAAAAAATGAGCTCAGTCTCGTTTAAAAATGTGATCAAGAAAATGTGTTGATAAATCATATATATTTGATATATATGTATAAAAAAGTATTTGGTATTAAATGACCAACAATGGTTAATATGCCACAAAACCAAACCAAACCAAATCAAACGTAATGATATAGAAAGCAACTTGAATCTGATATATTCTTTTATACTACAGAGTGTTTTAAAAAATATTGTTATGATATTGATTTTAAAATATCCACTAGTTCAGCATCCCATATTCACCCAACCCCTCCGCTCGGGCAGGATATGACACAAGGTCAAATTTTAAGCGGAGTTTAACAGGTTTGAATTCAGAGTTTTCCTTCTCCTAGACTAGTTGCCTCAACAAGGCTGAAGAACTCAGTCTGTCCTACTATTTACCCATAGCTGGAGGGAGAATAATTGGATTCATACCTTTCCCAAGGGTATTAGTGCTATGTGAAATGCAATCCGTCTCGTGCAGGATTTGAACTCGTGTCACCGTGTCCATTTCCTACGACGATAACCATTACACCACGGACACCTCCCATACACCACGGGCACCTGCCACTTGTTCAGCATCCATGTCAATAAATTATTGGAATCTTACGTTGAGGCACTCCGTAATATCAATTCTGTTTTTCTCATAAAGTTCCTCCCATAGAAATATCTACATTTTTTTAATTACTTGAGAGAGATTCCAAGTATATGTTGACAGGAATGGTGAACATGTGAAGACTGTTTGAATTTATCGCAAAAAAGTGTTAACATTTTTTAATCTCTGTTTATTTTGGTCATACAGTGAGAAGAAGAATGTAAGAAAATCCACAGAGTGATAGAAAAGTAATTCTCTATTCTAAAATACAGAGGAATTAAAATACTTATAAATTATAGTTAAAAACCAACTAACCAATCAACACTTAATCTCCGGTTCATCCAGTTTGTTATATACATATATATATATATATATATATATATATATAGTCATCCACAGACAGACTGTTTCGTTCTATCAGAACTCTTCAGTGTGGCTAGACACGCAGGACGCTCGGAGCCGGGATCGAAACCCGTCCAACTTTACATTAGACTGTGATTCAGACCACTCGTCCACCAAAGAATGGTAATTTACTAAGCTTTTTGCTTAGATGTGGCACAAGGCCATATGAAAGGGGCACCCAATGAGACTCGAACTCACTCGTGTAGGTTTGCTAGTCGAGCTTGCTATGCAATCTTGAACAGGTCTTGGCGGCAACACCCCACAAGACACCAACTGTACGGCCACCTGCCTCCTATCACGAAAACTATTCAAGTTAGACGAACCAGACATGCAGGACACTGCTGGAGAAGCAGGGACGAACTTATAAGAGATGTACTCTTATGGACCCCCACACATAGCCGTGCAAAAGCAGGACGACCAGCACGAACATACATTCAGCAGCTATGTGAGGATACGAGATGTTGTCCTGAAGACCTGCCTAGGGCGATGAACGATAGGGAGGAGTGGCGAAAGAGGGTCAGGGATATCCGTGCTACCAGCGCGACATGATGATGATGATGATGATGATGATGATGATGATGATAGTTAAAAAAATAAGTTATAAGAATTTCAAAATAGGAAATTACTTTTTAATCACCCTGTATATTTGAATTAGGATAGCACGGCCACAGCCAACGGCGTCTACGCTATTCTAAATTTAATACAGGGTGTCTCAAAAAAGATGTAACCCATTAATATGAAAATGATTTATAACTGAGACAAGCGCAATGGCGGTCCTTTGGAAAACATCTTGTAAAAAATGCATATCAAATCAATGGTTTTTTTAAATTGTTATTATATCAGCTTCCTAGACATGCAATCTTTTTAAAAGTTTCTTGTCTCAGTAATATATCATTATCATATTAATGAGTTGCATGTATTTGAGACAGTTTTGAATGATTTTGTCTCCAAATAATTTGTGACGCAAAATATTTTTTCCTCGCTTGTCCAAGGCATTGTAATCGAGGATTAGTAGTTGTTATAGTATATTATTTTAAAACAAGATTTGGCATTATATTACCAAGAAGAGTTAATATTCCGTAAAATACAACCAATCAAACAACCAACCAGATTTTGAATGTTCTTGCCATGAAGCAGTTCGGTTGACAGACTTACAGTCAATCCGAGAAAAATCTTAAAACTGATTTCCTGGCTATCCTCCGACAGGGAAATATCAGATCATGACAGTGGATTATGAACCATTATTATTTGATATTCCATTTGTATTTTGATATTTGGGATTCGCTGATCAACAAGACAGATCGATCAATCGATGCTGTTACAGATTATGAAGGGTTCTATGGAGGAAGGATTCAAATTCAAACCCCTCAATGCAAATAACATTTGGGATCAATTTGAAAATGTCAACATGGATTTTGCTCTTCTTGAGAGAAATAAAATTATACCAAATTATTAACGTAAAAATGGTCACTACCACACAAATAATGATTAGAAAACAATCCCAGAGGATTTTGATATATCATTAAAACGAAAAAAAACTCTTAAGAAAACACTACACAAAAATATAAACGAAAATACGAATGCACAAAGTACTTGATTTCCTATTCCGTATACGTAAAATAACCCCAGATGCATTGACATCACGTTGAAATCAATCAATCAAATTCAACTTGATGTCCAGCATCACCATGAAAAAGGTGATTACTTTATTCATAAATAGCTCGATCGATAGATATTCACAGAATATATATATTCTGTGAATATCTATCGATCGAGCTATTTCAGTCTCTTCATATCTATCTATCTATCTATCTCAGTCTATTCATTACTGTCTAAGTTTGCTCATCTCTCTCTCTCTCTTTCTCTCTCTCTCTCTCTCTCTATATATATATATAAACATGTTGTAACAGTGCTGGTTGCCACAATCTCACTATTCCATACTATTAAATACATATAAAAAACTAAAATATATTTACTTATTATCATTATATATATATATACATATGTATGCATGCGTATATGTGTTGGTGGGTGAGTAATTGGATGTAATTATATGTTTGTAAGCGGGCGGTTATGTGTGTCAAAAATATATATATTTGTTATTTCTTCTTCGATTCTCTTTTTGGCAATATATTTATTCATTCATATGGACATACATATTAAACTATAACTATATATATATATATATATATATATGCAAATTTCATTGAACATAATAGACATCACTTTTGTAGTAGATCCTCCCCTGATGATGGCCCAAAGTCGGGCAGAAAGTACTAGGGATACATGCAACTATGGACAATACATAAATCAATTCCCCCAGAATACAATAAAAGTAATACGGGAATTCGAACGGATCCAAAAGAGAATATGTAGGCATAAAATGTCTATTATGTTTAATGAAATTTGCATTAACGAAGAAATGCTGCCTAAATATACATATGTATATATATATATACGAGGTCTGTCTGAAAAGTAATGGGATAGGTTGTGCTGTATGAGTAATAAGCAGATTGTGTTATCATCTAACATGATTTCTTGGGAGTATATAACGGTAATCTTAGCTTTCTTTTCTCTTGCTTTTGTTTACACCACCTTCTTTTTAGGTCGTTCAGCTATGCGCACTGAGGAACGAACGATGAACACCAAGCAATGAATAAATTTGAAATTTTTTATCAGGTTGTGGAAAACTCCGTCACTAGCATTTGAAATACTTCAGCCAATGTATGGAGATAACACCATTTCTCATACACGTGTTTTTAGGGGCATAAGAAGTACTAAGAATGGTGCGAGGTGGTGAAAGATGACTCCAGGGCCGGGAGACCTTCAAGCCAACCTCTTGCAAGTAAAGAAGATGTTGTGTGGAGATCGTCGGTTGGCTATTCGAATGATCGCAAGGACATGAAAAAGGACAATGGTTAAAAGATAATCGCCGAAAGTTTAGAAATGCAGAAAGTCGGCACAAAATTCGTGCCTACTCTGCTAGAAGATGATCAAAAATGCTGATAGGGACATCATTGAGAGTCTTCAAACTAAGTCAGGATTGCTTCGTAGAGGCATCACTGATGATGAGAGATGAATATTTGTGTATGACCCGGAACTAAGCATCAAAGCAGCCAGTGAAAGTCTTCGATATCTCCGAGACCGAAGAAAGTAGGACTAAAGGAAAAGTCAAAGACATGTTAATATGTTCATCGATGTGAGAGACATCCAATAGCGTATATTTTGCTCAAAGACCAAGAAGAGACGAAAGCTGAGACCGGACAAATCGTGTCTACGACAATGCACCTGCTCACAACACCCTAAGCATCCGGTAGTTCTTTGCTGAGAGGAATATTGCCGTACTGGAACAATCTCCTATTCACTAGATTAATTTTATTTTCCGCTAGCTCGAGGAGATCATCAAGAGGAACCGTTTTGAAGGCGTGAAGGCTATCAAGAGGGCCGTAATGACGAAACTGAGAGATATCCCAGAAGAACCGTTCCAGAAGCATGCTAGAGAATAATAAAAAGTGCATTAGACTTGAGTGTGATTACTTCTAAGGAAAACTATGTATTTTATTGTTTGGAATTGAAATAAATTGTTGGTAGCACCAGTCCTATAATTTGTTAGTTACATCTCGTATATATATATATATATATATATATAATCAAAAGATTTGAAATATGAATTTGTAACAGTGGAGGATAAACAATCATTTTCAAAGTGTTTGATCAAAAGAAAGTTCTCAAATGCTAAGTCAGTAGAGCATTATATGATGGTAAAAATAATTAGAATCGCACTTTCTTATTTTTCTTTCATTATTAATAGCTTCATATGTTTTCTACAAAAAAAACACCAATATATTTCTTTTTTGCAATTATATATATACTTTTTAGAAAAAAACAAAGTTCGGTCAGATAAGGATTATAAATTTATTTCCATTATGCTAAGAGCATTCATATGAATCAATAACTCCCAAAAAATTTAACAGGACTTTTTCAGATCCAACATGGAGAATATCGGCTCTGTGATAACATCTACCTTGAGCTCTTTACATGGGATATTTAAATATTCAAATTTTGAATAATTTAATTGTCCTGACGGAATTGTTCCTAACTCCAGATTTACTGGATTGAAGAATACCTATATATATATATATATATATATATATATATATATATATATTATCCAAAGCCATGTAAGCCGATGGCGGGAATGATTATATTACAGTATTTTCTTTCTCCAATATCCATGTAATTCAGAATCCAAAAGAGAGCTCAATGTAAAATTATAATAAATTAAAATACAGAGCAAATAATTCCATATAAAAGAAAAACCTTTAAAATCTACTCATATTTAAACAAAAAAATATGACCCAGCTATGAGTTAGATAGTACCACAGCTGTTCTTCTAGGAGAGTGGCTTTGGCATTAAATAACCTACAAAGGTTGATATGCCATTAAACAAAGAAACTAAAGCAAACCAAACCAAAAAATATGAGTAATTTCTAGAGTTTTTTCTTTTATATATATATATATATATATATATATATATATATATATATATATATATATATAAACATTCAGCATGTTTACATCTCTTCAAATCTATTTTATCTATCTAGGTCTATTCAAATCTATCATTCTATTTGTACGTGTTGCCAATCTATCTCGGCTTGTTTCATAGTTATCTATCTATTCTCAGTTCATATCTAAATGCGTCAAACCCTATGTATAAACACACACACGCGCGCGCGCGCACACGCATATATATATATATATATATATATATTATATGCATGAATTTGTCTATTTATTCTTTCTCTGATTCAGTCTCTCTCCCTTATTGTATTCAACTTCTCATTCTCCTCCTCCGAACCCTTCTTCTTCTTCTTCTTCTTCTTCTTCTTCTTCTTCTTCTTCTTCTTCTTCTATTCCTTTTACTTCTTTCTTTTCTTTTTTTCCCTTTTTTTCTTTAACTTTTCTCTTCTTTTACTTCTTCTCTTCTTCCTCTTCCTTCTCCTCCTCCTTCTCCTCCTCCTCCTTCTCCTCCTTCTTCAGCAGTCCTTGAGAAAGTCGACTGTCGAGTTTTTTTTTGCGTCATTGTACCCAAACGGGAACCTCCTAGAGTGGAAACTATGAAACACACTTTTTGATATGCCCCCGAGTTTTCTGGCCAGCTTTTAATCTTTTCAAAACGTCGTCGTCTTTACGAGGTCGTCTGCTTTTTGCCGTTAAAAAAGTAAAGAAGTCAACCAGTTTGTACAAGACAAAATCATAGCATTCGTATAGAGCTTACAATTACGTTCAATATACTTTATATGCACTCATATACACACACGTACACTGACGAACGAATATCGAATATATATTGTCTAAATACTTAAAAATAGAAAAATTAATCAAGCGTAAAAATGAATAAAATATTCATGCGATCCAACAAATATTCTATTTCCAATATGTATTTGGGTAGATCAATAAACCTAAGGCATAGTGGGTAACGTGCTCGACTGCATCATTCAGCCACGCTATTACGTTCACTTCTGGGCTAATACCCTTAGGAAAAGCATGAACCCTCCAAATCCTTCCTGCTCTGGGTTAAATAGTACCACGACTTGTCTTCTACAAGATGGCTTTAGCATTAAACCCAGAAAGGTTGATACGTTATTCAACAAAAACCGAACCAATAAAATAAACACTAAAAAGGACAGTTATTTTACATAAGAAATATCATAAATTGAATTATCATGACCAGAAACCCGACCATCACTGCCTGGGACATTCGGAAACACTGGACAGCTGTTTCGATCTTATTAGGTCTCATCAGCTGTATATACCATGATCTCCCCCACAGGAGATCGAATCAGTGACCACGGAAGGCAGAGCTGAAAATCTACCACTGAGTCACTGGTCCACGTCGGACATTACCGACTTTTCTGCTTATGGTAATTCAAATAATATATAATTCCTCTATTTTAAAAAGTGTATTAGAAATATTCTATTTTTAAACATAATTTCCTTCCTTGTCAACGCATTTTATTCAGTAGTGAATAGATCAAACATTATAGGATTAGCCTGTCGGTGAAGATTTGAATGCGTTGACTGTATTCCCTGCAGAGGCATAAATGAGTGTCCAGCTTATGACTCCTAACAGCATCTGATGGTGAGGCCCCATTTCTAGAAATCTAGTGAGTTTGGAGTAACTTTCAGTCATTACTCCCAGGTTCACTCTAAAATGGAGTTTTAGTACCTTTTAGGACTCCATTTGTGAGTCAAATAGATGTTTAAGGAATTACTCGTATTCAATAAGACCATGTGTAAGAAAAAAAGCAATACACAAGAAACAAAAACACAAATCATCCAAATATTAACATACAATGAACGCGATTCCCCAACCTCTTGACATGAAATAACCCCAGACATTTTGAAATGCCGATAAAATCTTACAGTCAATCAATCTTACAATACAGAGCAAAAATTTCCGATTGAAATTCGGCTTATAACTTCGTATCCAATTACGGTTTAATTAATGCTCCTCTGTATTTGAGATTCAAGTACAAACTCGTATACACACAACACACGCACCCACGAACAAACGCATACATACACATACACGTATACCCAGGCATCCACAGGCACACAATTAATCGGAAATATTATGTATTCTTTTAAATATATATCAGATGACCCTTGAATCCGTCATACAAAAAAGTTGAATATAATTAGTGTGATTTCTGCCGAGCTGTGCTTGTGTTAATTCAACTGTAGGGATATACCACCTTGGCTTTAAAGAAACGCATAGAAAAAAGCTAGATGGTGAATATAGAAGAATACTGTGTGGTGTTTTAAACAAATCCTAGAAGCGGCACCCAACAAAATTGCAGCTGCACAGCTACTTATCTCTCATTTCACAAACCAACCAAGTAAGACACGCAACACATGCTGAGCACTGCTGAAGAAGTAAGGACGATGTCATTAGCGACGTTCTTCTATGGACTACAACGCATGGACAGACCAGTAAAAATTTGAGACGGATGGCAAGAGATAGTCCAGGGAATCCATGCTGTTTGCACGCTTTAATTTTAATGACATCTATCGATCTATCTATCTATCGACAAATAGATCTCATTATACGGATAGATAGATAGATAGATAGAAAGATAGATTCATATGATTATAATCAAGGTATGCTGACAGCACGGATTCCCTTAACTAAACACACACACACACACACACACACACACACACACACACACACATATATATATATATATATATATATATATATATATATATATATATATATATATCCTAATACCCTTGACTAGATATCAATATCTCTCTCTCTCTCTATATATATATATATATATATATATGTGTGTGTGCGTGTGTGTATATATATATATATATATGACACGTTATGCTTACCCCGACATCAATTACTCTCGAGAGTTTGTTTATTCATCCAATTATAACGTGGGTTTAAGCAATTGGGTGGTTAGGTCTTAGTGGCCCCCAATGGGGTCTTATCTACGATACGCTAGCATATTGAAGATAATCGAACGGAAAAAGTACTGAGATTTTATAAAGAGTGTTTGTCAAAGTAGCAACCACATTCCAATATCTCTTCTGAAAACCACCGTTAATTTATCATGCGAATTTCTTTCAAGGATTTGCTCTTTTGATTCTCTTTTCTATATAGACTTCAGTCATATCTGATCCTGTTTCAAATACCAGTGTTAAATATACAAGCCAACTAAATCTTCTTGCAATTATTCAAAAACTCCTCACAGTTAATAGTGTTCACAAATCACTTACGAAAGATTGAATTCGTGATACTTTCGGGATAATTAATAAATCTAAGGTCAAAGCACCGAAAAACTAATGGTGGATTAGACGTGGAGAATATATGTATTTACTCAACACCTCTGCATGTGCATGATGTAACACAAGGTCAATTTATAAGAGGATTTTAACAGGTTTGAATTTAGAGTTTTCTTTCTCTTATACCGGTTGCCATACCAAGGTTAAAGAGCCTAGTCTGCTCTACTATTTACCCCAAGCTTGAGGGACAATAATTAGATGCATACCTTTCTCAAAAATATTAACACTATGTGAAATGTAAACAAACTCCTCCAGGATTTGATATCCATTTCTAACAACCATGATCATTACACCACGAGCGCCTCCTGGCGTAGAGAATATAATAGCAAGACCGTGTATGGGTAATCTACGAAGTTAGAAAGGACTGTTTGCCTTGAAAATCAGTATTTGTAATCCTATAAGTTACCTGGGCTCACTCTGCGAACTTCAGCATCAATGGGCAAATTACAACAGTATCAGTTTTGACTTTTAAGACTTATTGAAAACTGAGACAAAATCACAATTGTCTTGCTATCTGATATTAAAATAATTTTAAAAAATGTATTAGGATAAAAAAAATTGAATTGTGTTTATTAATATTTATGTTTTATGTTTATTTTTCGAAATTGATCGATCCTAATGAAATTTAATTGTTAACTGTTCTTCGATGCCTATATATTTGTTTGTTTCTTTCTTTCTTTCTTTGTTATTTCAATGGCATATTAACCTTCTTGGCTTATCTAATGCCAAATCCATCCTTTTAGAAGGACAGTAGTGGTAGTATTTAACCCACATATGGGAAGATAAAGGGGTTCATACCTTTCCCAAGGCCTATATATTTGAGTCTTATATATATTGCTCTGATGGTCACATAGGCAAGAAACGGACCGTCACCGAGCGCCGTTGATTCCTTCTAAACTAATGTATATATGGCCTATCGCTGATATTGAGACATTTTTATTTATATAGCAAACGACATATATATATATATATATATATATATATATATATATATATATATATATATATATAAGTGTACTCTCTCTCTCACTCACTCCCTCTCTTCTAAGAGGTTTTCACGATCATAGAAACTTTAATATGAGATCTAATTAGGATTTGTCAAAGACCTACCATTTTTATCAAATACATGAAAATGAATAACTGAACACACACACACACATGCATACATACATTCATATATGTAATATTTAATCATAACATAACACGTTGCCAATTCTCTGGTGAGCCTGTGTTGACATGTTTGAAGCTTGTTTAATTCAAGGGTTCAAAACTGGCTCATCAGAGATTCGGCCATGCAAAACTGAGAGCCATGAGCCTTTACCTTGTTTTATCTTATTATATAATTGAAATATTGTTATATTGTTTTGAATTTCATAATTTACTAGACTAAAATTATACACACACGCACACACACATACACACACACACACAGAGACATATATATATATATATATATATATATATATATGGAGAAAAGTTGAAAAATAAAGTAATCTAAAGTAAAGATTCTAATGTGAAAAAAGTCACGTTTTGGTTTTAATAAACCATCATCAGGACTTAGAAAAGATGATATCGAGTGTCGTTAGATCAATGATGGATGCTTAATGAAATACAAAACAAGGGAAGAGATTATATATTGAGAAAGAGGGAGCGCTAATCATTTAATCATTAAATCAGCGTTCATATTTTAAAAATGATTATGTGACTGTTTAAGGCAATGATATAATATAAATGGAACCATCAAGAGAAGAAGAAGAAGAAGAAGAAGAAGAAAAAGAAGAAGAAGAAGAAGAAGAGAAAGAGAAAGGAAGAGAAGAGAAGAGAGAGGAGAAGGGGAGGAAAGTAAAAGAAAAAGAATGGAGGGATAGAAAAGAGAAAAAAGCGGAAAAAGTGGAAGTATACGGACGTATCATACGTAGATAAGTAAATATAGGTTACATCATTGCCTTAAACAATCACATGATACTTTTTAAAATATGAACGCTGATTTATTGATTAAACAATTACCGCCAACTTTTATCTGCATATACAATCTTCTCCCTAGTTGTGTATTTCATTAAACATCCATCGGAAATCTAACGAGACTCTATAACATCTTTTCAAAGTCCTGATGATGGTTTATTAAAAACGAAACGTTATAACAACGACTTTCTTTTATACTAAATTCTTCACTTTTGATTACTTTGTTTTTCAATTTTTCTCCATATTGTCGGATTCCTTTCCATTTTTTACTTATATATATATATATATATATATATATATATATATATATATTCAGCATCAGCGGATATTTTCAACCAACTGGAAGACAATTTTTTTCATAATTACTTCAACGACATCACTTGTTATTTATTGTGCACCATTCTATTAATGTTTTGCATCATCTGTTATCCTCTTTTCTATATATGTGCTCTGCTCACTCACATTTTCTTTATAATTCATATATATATATATATGCATATGTATATATGTATATATATGTGAGTGTGTTCGTGTGTGCGCGCACGTGTGTATGCATGAAAGTGTGTGTGTGTGTGTGTGTGTGTGTGTGTGTGTGTGTGTGTGTGTGTGTGTGTGTGTGTGTGTGTGAAACTCTCGTGATGTAAAGCTTATTGTCGAAAGAAGTGAACTTGGCAGACCGAGTTAAAACCTAGATGAAGCTGTTTGTATTTCACAAAGCGCTTATATCCTTGGGAAATTTATGAAAGCGATTATTCTCACTCCCTCCAATTAACTCTTTAATCTTGATTTGGCAACTGGTCTAGGAGAAGAAGAACTCCTTTGAACGCTTGAAAATTAATCTTGTGTCGCTTCCTGTTCACGATGGAGTTTTGGTGAATATACATGTACAGGTCAAATCAACATTACAAATAAACATCGCTAAAAGTTTACCGCTTAGTTACTCAGATTATTCTTTAAATACAAATTTTTACCACTATTCACGAATGGCCCCGGAGACCGGGGTTCAATCCGTAGTCAAGTCATACCAAAGACTCAAAAATGGTACTTGATGCCTCCTTGCTTAACACTCAGCAATATAAGGCATGGATCAAGAGAAAAGTGGAGCCATCCAGGGAAAGGAGTAGCGCCCTCCCCAACACTTCGGTGTACTAGCGAATGAAAAGCGAGTATTCGTGATGTGTCGCCTTCATCTACGGCTGCTAACTTTTTTTACAACTTATACATATATATTGTCATCCAGATTGTTTCGTTGTATCACAGCCCTTCAGTGAGTCTTGAACCGCGAGATGCTTCGCGCCGAAACCCAGAGCCATCGTAATTCTCAGCATAAGTGAAGGAATTTTTCTCAAATAGCTTTTTATATACACGTTATCGGCTACCGGAGTGCTCAATTCATTAGAAAAGCTATTGCATTTCAGCGTATGTGGCAGCCGCCAAATTCCCCACTAGAGGGCCCAAGATGACAATATATATATATATATATATATATATATATATATATATATATATATTCCATACGAGGGGGAGCATATATATATTGACATCCACGGACTGTTTCGTTTAATCACATGTCGTCAGTCTGGTTAGACCCACGAGATGATTTAAATCGGGTTTAACTATCTTAAAACAAGAGTAAGTGTCTGCAAGCCCACCTCCAACGAGCGTTCTAGATGGGACATTAAACCATCTGATGGTTTAATGTCCCATCTGATGGCCCCAGACCTGGAACTTTTAGGAATGTGAAGTACTCCTCTGAGCAAACAGAATTATTAGTATTAGCAAGACTTGAATCCATTTAACTGTGTGCAACCAAATGAGCTCTAACTCGTTTAAAAATATAATTACCAATAAACTATTCACATAAAAATCATATAGTATATGCATGAACAGGATTTGGCAGTAAATAACCATCAAGTGTTGATATGCCATTAAATCAAATAACCTGATTTTACTTGACTGTGTCTGTAGGTCATAAGAAAAAGGAACCGTTTTTAAACTTTTTATTTTGTTGTTTATTCACATTATAGTCAGGTCTTTCTTTGTCTATTTATCAAAATATATAATCGGAAATTAAAGACAAAAGAATCTAACTGAATAAATGTATACCAAAGGAGTTGACAGAATTACAAAACTTAAATAAACCCACAAACCTTCGTTGAGAATGAAAATAAGAGACAAATCCCCGAACAGCCAAAGCGATTTCAATTCCAGGCTTTTAGTCTTCACTTGATGTTTTGATGGAATTAATGCTATTGAATCATAAGTAAGTTTCACCGATGGTGAAAAAATATGTTCTTATAATTTATATGCGCTTTCAACCTTTCTACAATTACGTCAATATTGGCTTCTCGAAAGAAGAGAAATCATAAAAAAGGCGCGTCTGTCCTTCCATTGCTTTCAGAACCAACACGAATATGTAAATGGCCGTCCCATCTAAACTGATCGAAAGAAGAGGTCATAATTACTTCTTTTTTATCTACTCCTGCTGGTCCATTACTTTACCTATGCATTGAACCCCACCACACCACACTCACCCAACACTGCCGCTTTCCCGTCCACCTTCTTCTCATGCCTCGCCTTTTCCGTCTCCTGCTGGTTTTATAGACATACATTTACGAAGTGTATACAGACAACAAACGACGCCCAAATTTATTCAGGTTTCGGTTCAAGTGGTAGAATTGGCTTCAATACTTTAGGCCAATTGACTTATTTTCGATGGCTGTATATACATGATTAAGACGGGAACTAAAAGAGGTAGATCTAGACTGAACCATATCAGTATGGAGAGATCGATCATATTAAGATAGATAGATTAAAACGAACCAAGATAGATAGATAGATAGATAGATAGATATCAAATCAAGTACGATGCATGGGGTGTATAAAAAAGTTATAAAAATGGAAATCAATTTCAGCTTCTTCTCTGACGCTTGAGAAAGACCTGAATCTTTTCCCAATTATTATTTGAGAGAGCACCTTAATGAGTGAAGCATCATATTAATCAAATAGACATTCCAATATGTGGAGCACCCAATGAGAATTAAACTAGGGATTGATTCGTAATCGTTGGGTTATCGTAAATAGTTAACCATTACCCTGCACTGGGCTGCCATTAATTACTTATCGTTATTTTGTTTTATTTTATTTTATTTATCTATGGCTTGTTATGCCTCGTGGACATCTCCCCTTTTTAATATCTTTTTATGTTTGTTGGATCATTTAGGTTTTGTGACATATCAATCTTTGTTGGTTATTTAATGCTAAATCCATTATTATACAAATAAACAGTTCTATTTCATACAGTTCAGTTTATCATAAGTACACTGTTTAATTGTCAAAAACATTTCAATTTCAAGCTATTCAGTTTAGTCAGTTCTAATTCAAACAATTCAGTTTAGTTTAAGTATAGTTTTCGTGTACTCACAGTTAAATGTGTACAGTTCTATTTCAAACAATTCAGTTTAGCGTAAGAACAGTTTCAATGTAATAAACAGTTCTATTTCAAACAATCCAGTTTAGCGTACAAAAACAGTTCCATTTTAAACAATTCAGTTTAGCATAAGTACATAATTTAAATGTCAAAACAGTTTTATTTCAAGTAATTCAATCGAGCATAAGTACGCAATTTAGTTCTATTTGACCCATAGATGGGATCCTATCAGGATCGACCACTCCGGACCAGAGTGAGCTGGGAGCGATGGCAACGAAGGGGTACTTCGTATTCCCCAAAGCTCCAGTAGTACTGGAACTTCACCATCAAATTGTTTAATGTCATATCAGGACACTTGCTTGTGGGGGGAGGGGTCTTACCCCTTTGCAGAGGTGCAGTCGGTGTATTTTATCGCAACGGCCGACTGGGTAATGAACATTTTAAAAATGATCTTTACGCAGATCATATACACTATAAATACAATATATATATACAGATCAAATTCTGTTAAGTAGTTGATCCGATAGTTCCCTAAAATGCTCTTGTAATAAGTAATTGAGAGTAACCTCCCCTTTTATAATTACCAACCCAGTTCGGAATTTTCTCGTAAGTACATTAATATAAAACATGGCCGTGCAAAAGCAGGACGACCAGCACGAACATACATTCAGCAACTATGTGAGGATACAGGATGTTGTCCAGAAGACCTGATAGAGGTGATGAACGATAGGGAAAAGTGGCGAGAGAGGGTCAGGGATATCCGTGCTACCAGCACGACATGATGATGATGATGATGATGATGATTCTAAGTAGAATAAAGCTTTCTCAAGTTCTACAATTGTTTGTCCTTACAGTTCTCTTAATTTTTTTCTAACCATTATTTTTGTAATTATCTCATATAATCTTTTTTTTTTTTTTCACTGTTGCTGTTTTTGATCTAATTAGGCCGTTTGTTCCAAAAATATATTACTCTATTAACAAAGAACCCAATCGGTCAATAGACTTAGTTTTTAATATCTGGCTCGAGAGTAAATTTCCAGTTCGAGGAGAAAGATTGATTAGAAATAGCATTAATTGTTTTGCAATTTTCAATTAGATCACCTCTTAAACTTCTTTCTAGTAAAGTTTTTCATCTTAATTTCTCCAATTTCTCCCTGTAACAGTAATCTTTTACTCTTTTTATTATTTGAGACCGGCCTATTGGCCTAGTGGTAAAGTGTTCGCCAATGGCTGGACAGAGTTGGGTTTAATCTAAGGTCAAAAAACTTAAAAACTGGTACTTGATATCTCCTTACTTAACACTCAGCTTTATAAGGTACTTTTCAAGGGTAAAGTGGAGCAATCCAGGAAAAGAAGTAGAGCCCTCCCGTACACCTCAGTATAGTAGCTATTGAAAAGGGAGCTTTCGGGTACCTCTCGACAAAGGTCGCTAACTTTGCTTACCTTTTACTCTTTACATGCCCTCCAATTTCAATATTAGGACAAAAAGGGGAAACATGAAGAAAGAAACTGTATCTCTTTTGTTTAGTTTTACTACATGACGTACCTAGTAAGGATCGAACTCAGTAAGCGGTATTAATGACCTATAGAACCCGCTTTTCCGGGTTTACGCCAAAAAGATGCGACGGTGTATTTTCCAAATAGCTTTATATATATATATATATATATATATATATATATATATATATATATATATATATATATATATGTAAACAAACGGCTGCTGCGGTTGCTACATAAATACCTTAACAATTCCCTTTGCCAAACGTGATACGCTTGTTGGCCGAGC
>OY757916.1:62103317-62108317 GCA_963585895.1 Sepioteuthis lessoniana | reverse complement strand
GATATGCAATAAAGAAAAATAAGATTTATTTTTCTAAATGTTGGCTATTCAATAACCCCTGTCGGTGGGGCTTAGAATATGCTGACTGTATCCCCTGCGGAAGGTAAACCAATAAAATTAACGTTTCAAATACTTTTTTATCGATGAATACTTCATTTCCACCTCTCTCTCTCTCTCTCTCTCTCTCTCTCTCCCATACAAAACAAAAATCGCTTACTTTCAAAATCGCTTTTAAGCTTGTTTCGAACAGTTGAACGTTCGTACAAAAAAAAGACAACAGTCAGTATTCTTAAAAAAAGAGGGATATTCAATACTCCCATTCTGCAGAGCTTAATATACGTCGACTTTATCTCTTGAAGTCTAAGACCCACCCCTAGAAAATAGAGTATCCTGAATATGATGGTAAACTGCATCTGATGATCTGCGGAGTATGAGGAATCCGTTTATTGTCATTACTTCAAGGTCCATAATAAACCGAAGTGATAATACCTGTTAAGGTTTCATGTACGGGTCTAAAAGATCTGTTTAAAAATTACTCTCGTTTGTAGAAATATTTGTATTAAAAAAAGTAACTAGAAGAAGATGTCTATTTTTAAATGGAAACAATTACTTGAACCCATATAATCATACGAATAAGATAGGAATATTTAAAACCATACAACTGTATGCAAATTGTTCATATTTGATTGGGATGCTTGATTTATAACAAGGGTCGATTTTATACCAACTAAACAGTTCAAATTGGGCCCGGTGCACGTGTGAAAGTTTTTCAAAACTGGCGATGTTATTTGTAGAAAATGACATCACAAAACCCACAGACTTTGAAATGATTTTGTTGGGTAAAGGCCTCCACTAACAATTTCCTAATCGGCCTCTGCACCTTTTTGTCGCGTAATGTCCCACAAAATTTTTCTAATTCGGCCTCGTATTTCATAGCATCGACTCTGCGTGTAACTATGTGCAAAGAAATTTTCAAGAAACAACAACACAAAATCAAAATCTAACAGTACAATGAACACAATTCTCTAACCTTTAATTATAAAATAACCCCTGACGGGTGGACATGCCATAAAAATCAATCAATCAATTTAGATGGATATTCAATAGGTAGGTGTTTCTCTTCAGGCGCTATTTACTATATTCACTCATAGCCAGTACTGTTACTTAACAGATCATTGAGAGCTTTTTTTGACGTGTAGTATTGTATTTAAGGCCTGAGTGGAAAGATACAGTAAGTTCAACCAGTTTGATGGACAACCGTTGAACCTGAAGTTCTAAATGGATGGTTTCACTTAGGTGATAAAAATGCTTCTAGAGTCAGAATAAGTTAATGAGTTGGTGAGAAACTTTTAACGCAAGAGGTCGAACGCTCCATCTTGATTTTACTAATTCCCCGTTTAGGCCGGGAAGGTAATAATTAAAAGTTACCAATAAGTAAAGCAGGTGTTCGTGGCGTAGCAGTTACCGTCGTAGGAAATGGATACGACCATCCAAGTTCAAAACCTACTCGAAGTAGTTTGTATTTCCTATCCGGTTAATTCCCTTGGGAAATGTGTGAATCCAATTGCTCTTTCTCCATTTATGGGTAATTAGAAGGACAGACTGGCTTCTTTAACCTTGGTATAGCAACGGTTCTAGAAAAAAATTCTGTTAAACTCCATTTAAAAAATTAACATTGCGTCGCATCCTATATATATATGATTAGTGTGTTCGCCAATGATCCGGGAGACCGGCGATCAATCCCAGGTCGAGGCTTACCAAAGACTCAAAAAATCGTACTTGATTCTGCCTTGCTTAACATTCAGCATTATAAGGTAAGGATCAATAATAAAGTGAAGCAATCCACGAAACGGAGTAGCGCCCTCCCCAACACCTAGGTGTAGTAGCTATTCGAGGGAGCCCTAGAGTCATCTTCAACTAAGGTCGCCAACTTTACTTTATATATAAATGTCATGTGTATATGAAATTGTGGTCGTATTGCCATTCCTCAACAACAAATAATAACAAAGATAGCGTCATGAAAGAGACACAAAGTGACCCGAGAAGAGATTAAGTGAAGTGAACAATGAACTGAAGTGAGGAGATGGGAGCTGACTGAACGTAGTGTAAGGCTCATAGAAATATAATGTATATATTTACAAATCCCTCCACATGGGTACTACCCATTGGGTAGGATGGAGCACAAAGTTATTTTTAAGGGAAGTTTAACAGGTTTGAATTCAGAGATTTCCTTTTCCTAGGCTGGTTGCCTAACCGTGACAAAAGAAACCAGTCTGCCCTACTTGCTACCAATTGCTAGAGGAAGAATAACTGTATTCATACCTTTCCCAAGGATATTAACTCTATGTGAAATTATTTTGGGAGGTGCCCGTGGTGTAATGGTTATCGTCGTAGGAAATGGACACGGCGACTCGAGTTCAAGCCCTGGACGAGACAGATTGCATTTCACATAGCACTAATACCCTTGGGAAAAGTATGAATCCAATTATTCTCCCTCCAGCTATGGGTAAATAGTAGGACAGACTGAATTCTTCAGCCTTGGTGAAGCAACTAGTCTAAGAGAAGGAAAACTCTGAATTCAAACCTGTTAAACTCCGCTTAAAAATTGACCCTGTGTCATATCCTGCCCGAGCGGAGGGGTTGGTAAATAGGATTAGCTCTATGTGAAATGCAATCAGCCTCGTCCATGTTTTGAACTCGTGTCGCCGACGAAAACTATGGGCACCTCCAATTTCATACAAATATTATGTAAGTCGGAGAACAATGAACTGAAGTGAGGAGATGGGAGCTGACAACTACAAATTTATATTCATATCTATATCTATACAATATAGAAGGATAGAACAAGGACCGTAGATCGGCCGACCAAAAGCCTATATGCAACATTATGACTATTGCTTAGTTCTTTGCCGGCAAAAACTACTCCTCCCATAGGAGCATTGATAAATAAATGCAACTGATCACCTTCCCCCTTTTTTTAATTTTCTGGTTTACTTTTTTCTTTTCTATCAACATCTTTATGCCGCAGATCATCTATTCTTTTGTTTTTGTTTGTTTTTTTTGTTTGTTTTTTGTTGGGTTTTTTTTTTTTTTGTGTTTTTAGTTAAATCTTCATTGTCCAACATTTGAATGAAAAACAATTAGCAAAAAGCTGTTTATATACGATTTCATTTGCCTCTTCTTCGATTCAAAGAATAGGTTTCGGTTTTCTGGATTATTTATTGTCAAATCCATCCTTCTTGAAGGACAGTAGTGGTACTATCTAACCCATAGCTGAAGGGATAAGGGGTTCATATCTTTCGCAAGGACACTAGTTCGGAAGAGAATATAATTGCGCGACTGGAGTTCGAACTTGTTTACTACGATATTGTATTCCTATACATTGGCCACTACACCACGGAAACTCCCTTCATCCTATAAGCATATATATCTACTTATATATATCATCATCATGTCGTGCTGGTAGCACGGATATCCCTATCGTTCATCGCCTCTAGCAGGTCTTCTGGGCTACATCCCGTATCCTCACATAGTTGCTGAATGTATGTTCGTGCTGGTCGTCTTGCTATTGCTCGGCCATATGTGGGGGTCCATAAGAGCACATCACCTATGAAGTCGTCCCTGCTTCTCCAGCAGTGTCCTGCATGTCTGGTTCGTTTAACTTGGATAGTTTTCGTGATAGGAGGCAGGTGGCCGTATAGTTGGTGTCTTGTGGGGTGTTGCTCGCAGCATTCTTGTGTAATTGCCGTCTACCTTCTTCTCCAGCCGTTTTGTTCGAGTCCATGTAGTGCATCCATATAGCAGTATCGATGCTACCGCTGCCTGGAAGAAACTGTGTTTCATTTTATCGATTCTGTTCATGTCGACCGATCAATCTGTCTGTCTCCATGTCTCTGTATTTATATCTATTTCAATCTGTTCATATATATATATATATATATATATATATATATATATATATATATATTCATTTATTTATCTTATCAATTCATTCATTAACATCTACATTTTTCACAGTATATTGATATTCGTCAGCTCGTTCCTGACAGTCTTTTTTTGTTGTCTTTCTCACCCTGTGTGTTTGTACTTGCGTGCGTGCGTGCGTGCTTTTTTGTGGGGTGGCATCAGGTATTTTTTTACCCTCTCGCTTTCTCTTCCTACAAAGCAACTTACCATGTACACTTTGTCTTAAATTCTTATTGTAAACATTTTCCTATTTTTTTAATTCTAAACCAGTAAAATTAACGTTTTAAATACTTTTTTATAGGTGAATACTTCATTTCCACCTCTCTCTCTCTCTCTCTCTCTCTCTCTCTCTCTCTCTCTCTCTCATACACACACGCATACACACACACACACACACACACACATTCTTCCTTGTTATTTCCTTTCTTACAAAGACATTTTATTCTTGATTCTTCTTTTTTCTTTACACTAATTCTTTCTCTCTTTTTCAATCTACCTTCCTCTTCATTTTCGTGAGGTCAAGGAGGTTAAGCAGTGATGAGCCTGTTAAATAATTAGATGGGTGACCACTTGAGACAGCAGGTAACGTAAGCAACCCAAGAACTGTGCTAGACTAAGCAATTTTTAGTGAATAACAACATAAGACCTGATCCCTGAAGATAAGCAGTGATGACTATATTTAGATGGGTGACTTCTTATGAATAGCTGGTAATGTGTGAGACCTATGGCCTCGTATCCAGACTAAGCCGTGATGAACTTGTTCTGTACTAAGATCGGTGATCATTTAGGAACAAGGGCTATTGTAAGCAACGTGAGGCGCGTGTATGAGACTATAAAATGCTAAGTAAATATAAGTTAAGCAATGATGAGCCTGTTCAGCATTGAGATGGGTGATAACTTGATAACGGCAGATACCGTAACCCGTGGCCTGTGAGCCAGATAAAGTAAAGCTTAATTTCTAATGGCGCCCCATGCGATGGGAACAGTTGTTAGTCAGTTCACTTGTCCCTAAATGTTCCATGCTTCAGGCCTTG
>OY757916.1:62088317-62093317 GCA_963585895.1 Sepioteuthis lessoniana | reverse complement strand
TCACATCAGTTCTCTAAAAAAAAATTTCAAAACAACAGGCCCTTTATAGCAGTTGATATAAATACTATTTATATCTTTGAAAAAAATATTATTTCGATGGAAAAAGTTCATAGAGTCATATCTAGCACAGGGAGATATCGGAAGTGTCTTTGAAGATTACTTAGCTGTTTATCGCTTTGATGATCTGTCGTCTTCAGAATGTTGTCCATAGACCTTAGGCAAAAAAATTCAGTAGTTAGGAAAATGTGAGTACGTGGATTTATGGAAATGAACTTCGGTCACTGTTTGATAGATTGTTCTTTTGTTAAGTTGGTTTGGGTTTCTTTTTGTTTTGTTGTTTTGTTTTTTCTTTGTTTTATTTTTTTTGTGGGGGGGGTCATTTTTATGCTAAACGCATTTTTTATGTTGAGTAAACATTAAATTCAAATCTTTATCATTTCAATATCCTTTCTGATTTTATTCTGAAACCTAAAATCTTATTTATTCATGTTGATATTATTGCATCCAAATATGTATTCACCTTGTTCAAAAGGAAATGATAATGTCGGCAAGTTTTCATGAGAATTTTTTTACATCTATTTAGAATTTTTGTTGATAAATATATCTTAAAATATTTTTATTTTCTTTTGGTTTTTAATATCATTTACAGTTTTTGCATCCTATTTTCAACCATTAAAAACTCCTTTTAAAAACCTCTAAACAAAATTATATCACAAAACAACATGCCAGATTATTTATCTGGTCAATGGTTCCATGAATTTGGAGCTAATGAAAATATCTGCGAAAATTCGTCAAATCAAAATCATAACGTAGAAAAATTCGACTTCTCAATCAATAAAGTTACATTCACTAACTTTGAGCAAACTTTTTTTTAGTTCAAAAATTAAATCCTAAATTAGGTTTAAAATAATAACAATATTATGAACGTGTCTTTTTTTGTGTCATCTACATGAAGCCAGCATCCATTGTGTTGATAAAAGTTATATTTGGACTGTTTCAGAGAATTGTGGAACATAAAGGTAATAGTAATACCAGTTATAGTTGGAGCACCTGGAAATAATTTTAAAAACTGAAAAAGTGACCAGGGCTACAGGAAGTTTAAGGAAGAATTGAGATTGTCTGGACCAAAGCTTTGCTGAAATCCATTAGAATACTTAGAAGAGTCCTGGAGAGCTTGCGGGGTTTTAAGGCAAGCTGAGTTGCCGTTTGCTATCTGAATCCATTCTGCTAGTTTAACTTTTTGGATATGAAAACTGTTAAGGAATTATATAAAAGAAGATAATAAAAGATATGAGACGAAGATATCTTTTATATTTTACCTTTATTTCTGGGTTCACCAACCATTCCGTGGGTGAGGAAATTCTTTCTGAATACAAATAAAATGGTTGAATTTCCCAGTCAAGGTGTTAAAATGCGTTAGTCATTTCTTGGGTATATATGTCCAAATTCGGTATTTAAAGCTTTAACAACATGTTCGGTATATAAAGCTTTAACAACGTGTTAGTCGCTTATGGGAGTTTGTCTGAATCCTGTGTTTTAGTCATGGGTTGGTGGTGAAAGAGATGACTACTGCAAGTGGAAAGGTTAGCCAATGCGTCGTCGAAAGACGGACGCATTGCGTCCTCTACCAGTTAGCAAGAAACATCTATGTGTTGACACTCCGCTGGTGGCTGCTGGAAGAGAGTGAGATTCCTTCTTTTGTCGGGACGGTTCCTTTTCTTTGTACATGCGTCGCCCTCCTTCCTGTCAGAGGCATCTGGGAGTTTCTGCATATTTTTAATGATTTTTAATTTAATTTAATTTTTTTCTCAATTCCCAACGAGCTGAAAAGACTGGCTGTCACACAGACTTCAATGAAATCCATCAATTAAAACTGGTTTGACAAAGTGACATTATAATTTCTTTAAGAAAAGATCAACGTGTCCTTTTTTTTAGTTAGACAAGTAGCCTACAAAGAAGCAATGTCTTGCACGTCATCAATACCTATGATACTGAAAATACACCAAAATGATTTGTTCATTAATTAAATCTTTATATACACACAAACACGTATACGCAGATACATTTATATATTCGTAAGCTAATCTTTATTTTTTTTAAAAACCCTTTACATAATAATGACCTTCTCTTGTCAATGCCTTTTATCGACAGGTTTCCCAATTAACCGAATAGACCGAATATTAAAGAATGAAATCCTGAAGGATATAGTTTGCGTTTCATTTTGCGCGAATTCCCTTGAGAAATCCTTCTCTTCCTTCCACCACTATAAGTTAGGAATAAATAGTAAGGCAAACTGGGTTCTCAAGACATGGTAAGGTTGGAGAAGGAAAAGAGCCCCTGTGTCATATCCTGCTTGAGTGGGGGTGATAAATGCACACTCAATCCTCGATAGCGTAACGGTCAGCGTCTTAAGAAATGGACACAGCGACTCGAGTTCAAATCATAGACATGGCAGTTTGCTTTCGCTTCGTGCTAATACCCTTAGAAAATCATGAACCCATCGCTTCTCGGCTTTTCCGCTTCCCCGCTAGATATTACAAAATTTAGAGTAGATTGCGTCCTTTAGCCTTGGTTTGGAAACCTGTCTCAGAGAAGGAAAACTCTGAATTCAAAACACCTGTACCTGTCTTGAAAATTGACCGTGTGATACATCCACGCCTGTGGTGGAGGGACTGGGTAAATACAGGGAAACTATCAGTTGAAAATTCAGATTGTCTCGAGCTACATACGTATGGATCTCCTCTAATGCATATATATATATATGTGTTGTGTGTGTGTGTGTGTGTGTGAAAGAGAGGAGAGGGAAAGAGAGAGAAAGAGAGAGATTGACAGGGCCAGACTCAGAGAGAGAGAGAGAGAGAGAGAGAGAGATTGACATGGGCACATTCAAAGAAACAGAGAGAGATTCCTGTAATACTACCGGTTGAATGCTGGCATTGCTTTTTCTAGTTACAATTAGCTGAATAAATTTGATTTAATTATTCCTTATTTTATAGAAGTTGTTTTTAAATTGAACACGCTAGATGTCTATTTTCACAAAGATTTTTTCCAGATGTTTAAACATCTCTACAGCAATTGTTTTGAAGAGTACAACATTTTTTCAACTATTTCTCCTCACTTGACCGCAACTGTTTATCATACATAAATTTTGCGTTGAAAACGCACAAAGCATTTTATTTATTATATTTCAAATTTTAACCTTTTTGTAAATTTACTTATTTGTTTATTTATTTATTGTGCTTCTAATGTTACGTGTCTATATCTTCCTATTCGGTTACGGGTCTTTCTTGTTGCTTTCTGAACTGCAAACTATTTTCTCCTGTAATTCCTCAAATGAGTATAAAATGTTCAGTTCATTTTGATGATGATGAGGAGGAGGAGGAGGAGGAGAGAAGGGGGAAGAGGGTGGAGGATTATGGAAAATCACTATCAAAATATCAAAATTGGTCATTAAACAGCCGTGATTTGTTTTATATAATGAAGAGAGTTGAAAGCAAAAAAAAAAATAATAATTAATGGGTGATTGATAGATGGATGGATTAGTTTAAATATCATCATCATCATCATCAAATCGCGTTGACAGCAGGGATTGCCCTGACCCTCTCTATCTCTCTCCTTCTCCATCCGTCCCTATCATACATCGCTCCCGGCCAGGTCTTCCCAAACTACGTCGTTTATTCGCACAGAATTAGTGTTAATAAGTTCCTTGCTACTAGTCGGCAAACACTGTCACGTCCCATCTGTATGGTGTCCATAAAAGAACGTCAATCATGAGTTCGTAATCTGCTTCTCCGCATGTCTTGTTCATCTTACTTTGACTAGAAGTTAAGGAAATGCATTCATTGTAAGTTCATATTTACATTTTTTTGATTGATTTAGTTTGGTTTTATGGCATATCAACCATTGTGGGTTATTTAATGCCAAATGCATTTTATACGCATGTATTAAATATATAGTTTCTATTCAAATTTTCTTGATTACATTTTTAAACGAGCCTGAACTAATTTTTTTTTTTTTAATGCAGTTCATATTTACCCAACCCCCTCCGCTCGGGCATGACAAGGTCATTTTTTTATGCAGAGTTTAACAGGTTTGAATTCAGAGTTTTCCTTCTCCTAGACTAGTTTGCCCTCACCAAGGCTGAAGAACCTAGTCTGCTCTACTATTTACCCATAGCTGGAGCGGAGAATATTTTGGATTCATACCTTTCCCAAGTGTATTAGTGCTACGTGAAATGCAATCAGTCTCGTCCAGGATCTGAACTCGTGTCGCCGTGTTCATATCCTGCGACGATAACCATTGCACCACGGTCACCTCCTCATCTACAGCAAGACGATCAATGAATGCAGTTAGGATGTTTTCACTTACTTCTATCTAATACGAACAATTCTATTGACTATCAATCATTTGTTTGCACACAATTAAAGGTTTTCCGGTATTGCTTTTTAAAAGTAACAGTTCAATCAAACATCAGTCCTTTCGTTTACTCACAGTTAAATGATCGAAACATTCTATTTCAGACAATTCAGTTTAGCAAAGAAGAAAACATCAGTTAAATGGTTCCAAGTATTGCTATGTATCATTAACAATTCAGTTCAACATAAGCCATTTGCTTGCACACAGTTAAATGATCGAACAGTTCTATTTCAATCAATTCAATTTAGCATATGTCATTTGGTTCCTCACAGTTTAAATGTCAAACAGTTCTATCTGACCCATAGATAGGACCCTGTCAGGTGCTACCAGTCCGGGTCAAAGGGGTAATGAAGGGGTACTCCGTATTTACCCAAAGTTCTTGCATTATTAGAGCCTCATCATCAGATTGTTTAATATCAAATCCAGGTCACTCGTTGAAAGGAACGGTTTTACCCGTCTGCAGAGATCCAGTCGGTGAATTCTACCGTCCCAACCAACTAGACCAACATTTTTGCTGGTCGTTAATTTCTCAAGAGGATTTTTGCGACATAGTCCTATCAAATATGAATAATTTTAAGACCGAT
>OY757916.1:62033317-62083317 GCA_963585895.1 Sepioteuthis lessoniana | reverse complement strand
ATATATGTATAAACTGGACTTAGCATTAAATGACCCACAAAGGATTGATACGCCATTAACCAAATATCCTAACCTAACCATTTAATAATGGGCAAACAAATGAGCTCGGGCTCGTTTAAAAACAATGTCACAGATAAACTATTCATTTACAAATAATATATATATATATATATATATGTGTGTGTGTGTGTGTGTGTGTGTGTGTGTGTGTGTGTGTGTGTGTGAACGCGCATGTGTGTGTGTGTCTCTGTGTGTGCCTGTGTATATATAAAAACTGGATTTGGAATAAAATAATCTACAATGATTGATTTACCATAAAACACAATCATATAAATATATGTATACTTGTACATCAGTCTAGTGGGTAGAGTGTTCGTCAATGAAACGGGTGACCGGGATTCAATCCCAGGTTGATTCATACAAAAGACTCAAAAAATAGTACTTGATACCTCCGTGCTTAATACGCCGCATTATAAGATACAGATCAAGGGTAAAGTGGGGCAATCCAGGGAAAGAGTAGCGCTCTCCCCAACACCTTGGTGTAGTAGCTAATGAAAAGGGAGTCTTGGGGTCGCTCTCATCCAGGGTCGCCAACTTTACTTAATGAATGTATGTCTGTGGTTTCTTATCCCCAAAAATTATAAATGGTATTTTCATCGTGTCAAACTTCACTGAAGCTAAATGTGTATATGTGGATCCGTTTATTTGAAGATTTTTTTATAAAGTAAAAATCCAAATATCATTTTATTTATTTATTTCATTTTACTGAAACCAATGAAAATATTTAATAAGAATAATTTACTTATCTAATCAAGATTTATTTTGGGATGTCCTCGTGGTGTAATGGTTAAAGCGATAGAATGCGGAATCGTAGTACGCGAGTTCGTACTCCAGTCGCGCTATTACGTTCACTTTCTGGCAAATACCCTTGGGAAAAGTATGAACCCCATTATCCTCCCAGCTATGGGTTAAATAGTACCACTACTGTTCTTCTAGGAGAATGGCTTTGGCATTAAATACCCTACAAAGGTTGATATGCCATTAAACAAAGAAACCAAAACAAGATTTATTTTTTATTTTATTACTCATTATCAGACCTTGAAATCAGGAAGTAAAAAATTCTTTCGATTTAACGAATTTCTTTCAAATTATCGAGTCAAGAATTGGAACTAAATTTTATGATAAAGAAATTCTACTTTCCTCTGCTAAAAATACGCCATTTTCAAACTATTTTTATGAATAATATTTTGGAATTTTATTTTTTGTTGATATAGAAGTAATGAAAATATTTCTTTAAATCTTTTCCGTAAGTCTGTTTTCCTAAATCATAAGTATGTTTTCTATCTCCAAATAAATCATGGCGTAAATGGCTAAAGCACTAAGCTGCGGTCTCGAAGTAAGCAAGTTCGAATTCCAGTCACGCTATTAAGTTCACTTTCGGACTAAATGAAAATGGTGTTGAATCCCCTTATCATCCATCCAGTAATAGGTTAAATAGTATCACTGAAGTTCTTCAACAAAGATGGCTTTGGCATTAAATAACCCACGAAGGTTGATATGCCATTGAACAACCCAACTCAACAAAACCAAAATAAATCGCTGAAAAATAAGTTGGAATTCTAATATTTTTGTGAAATCAAATAATGACTTGCGAAATTTATTCTATAAAAACGAAGTGATATGAATTTTCTGCAAATATTTTTTCTATTTTTCTGCGTAGACATAAAAAGGCCATTTTTATAAAAAAAAAAAAAAATAAATAAATAAAAACTAGGAGGTACGGAGCACCCAACGAGAATCAAACTCACTAGCAATAGGCAGCTAGCCTATCTGGCTAACCCCTACACCAGACACCGTACGTTTTAAAAACTAAGTATTGCTTAGTTTTAGCTCAAACTCATTAAGGGGGTGTCCTCGTGGTGTAATGGTTAAAGCGATGGACTACGGAATCGTAGTACGCGAGTTTTTACTCCAGTCGCGCTATTACGTTCACTTTCGGGCAAATACCCTTGGGAAAGGTACGAACCCCCCATATCCTCCCAGCTATGGGTTAAATAGTACCACTACTGTTTTTCTAGGAGAATGGCTTTGGCATTAAATAACCTGCAAAGGTTGATATGCCATTAAACAAAGAACCCAATCAAACTCCTTAGTAATCGATCTACGTGACACGTTTACTGACCCTTATACTCGACGTAACGCATTTCTATTGTAAATTCATTCGTCAAATTAAGAGATTTTTAACAGCAAAATTAGCGTTATTTTGCTGATAATCAAGGAAAGTTTCTGGATATTATGAATATTGCATCATCTCTTGGTTTATCAACTAAAATAACAGTAAGATTAAACATACACATTTACTAAACTAGAAGAGACAAATAAAAAACGAATGCATGTGGATAAATGTGTGCACGCATGCGCATTCTGGTAGGTGTAGTAATTTACGAAGATTTTGCTTCCATGTGGCACAAGGCAGAATGAATGGGGTACCTAATGAAACTCGAACTCAATCATGAAGGTTTAGCTAGTACTTGTAATTTACTAAGACTTTTGCTTAGATGTGGCACAAGGCCGAATGAATGGGGTACCCGATGAGACTCGAACTCACTCTTGCAGGTTTGCTAGTTCAGACTTGCTAACCATTACACTACCTAAAGCACCAAGCATTCAACTCGTAGTAAGCGAGAAACGTACAAAAGAATAACTCTTCTAATGTATTCTACCTGAAAAATAATAATTTATGAAATATTTTTCGTTCTCAAATTTTACAAAGCCAAGTGATACATTAGTTGGTTGACCGAACATAAAATTCCGTTGAGTAGATTTTCACTTGGTGTTTGCACTAAACTCATGAAAAGCTGGATTTATAATTAATCTCTTTTTAACGTCACAGTGAGCCACAATTTCCAAAAGGTCTTCAATTCAGTTTGTTTTGTGCAGTGTGTTTATGTTGCATATTTATAAAAAAAAATACCTTTTCTTCTACTTCACGGCTGATCGTCTGGTGGAGGAAGGGAAACACTAAAACGTACCTCAACTCAGATATTGGATATCAAGTGTTTTATTCTCTCCGTTCAGTTCGGCCGTGAAAGTAGGTGAAAACGGATAACGAACACAATGTGTTGGGGAGATTCTTCGTTCTGGTAAGAACCAGCTCTTCATGTATCTTTAAAGAAATCAATCTCTCTCCGTCCGCATTAGCCTAGGTCAGTTCGTGTCCCTACCCATCAAAAAAAGAAAAAAAAAAATTGGTGAAATGGCTTAAGTACTATAGTGTGGTCTCGCAGTAAGTGAGTTCGAGCGCCAGTCGTGATATTACTTTTAATTTCAAACTAATACCTTCTGGAAAGGAATTGAATCCCCATTATCCCTCCCCACAGCTATGGAAATTTACTAAGCTTTTTTTTGCTTAGATGTGGCACAAGGCCATATGAAAGGGGCACCCAATGAGACCCCTCCCCACAGCTATGGGTTAAATCGTATTACTACAGTTCTTCTCTAAGGACAGATTTGGCATCAAATAACCCACGAAGGTTGACGATATGCTTTTAAATAAAAAAAAGAAATCAACTAAAAAGAAATAGGGTGTCGAAAAAAAGTTATTTCAAAACTGAGCTTTTAAATTATAAAAGGAGGTAAAGATTTTTTTTTCTTTTACTATATTTATTTTTACACTTGGAAATTACTTTGAACCAAGTGAGGAATATGATATTCCTCAAATAAAATACCGTCCCAATGATTGACGTGCTGGACTGAGGCTTCGAATTGAGTTCGAGCTCCAGTCGGGTTATTAGATTCACTTTCAGACGAATGCACTTGGAAAAGGTATGAAGCCTCTCATCCCCCTCTAATTATGGGTTAAATAGTATCCCTGCTGCTCTTCTACAAGAATGGATTTGGCATTAAATAACCCTCGAATGTTGATACACAATTAAACAAAGAAATCAAACCAAATTTGACCAAACTAAACCAAAATACAGCCCTATTGATCACGCTAACTGTATCCCTTGCAGAGGGGTAAGACCCCTACAAAAAGAATGTCCTTGGTGTGACAATAAACTATATCTGATAAGGAAGCTCCGATTCTGGAACTCTGAGAAGTGTGGAGTAACCCTTTTAGGCCATTCCTTCCAGGTCTGCTCTGACCCGGAATGAGAATACCTGTTAGGGTCCAATCTATGGATCAAATTGGGCTGTTTGCAAGTTATTTGTAAAAGAGTGGAATAATTGGTTTTAAGAAAATGCACAAAAAAATTTATTCATGAAAGTACAATATACGAAATTCCTTAATCTCTAGCCATACATAACATAACCCCAGATGTCATGTAGTTAAAATCAACCAACCAATCAATCAATCAATTAATTAATCGATCAATCAGTCAATCAATCAATCAAATCAAAAGATTATAAATAAAATAAAAAGTTATTTATTTTCAAACGATAAGTGACTTCTCTTCTTTCTTTTTTTAATGACATATTAGTCTTTGCGGGTTATTTAATGCCAAAACCCTCTTGGTAGAAGAACAGTAGGAGCACTATTTAACCCACATCTATGGAAGGGATAAGGGGTAAGTGACTTTTTCAATAACTTGCAATTTCTTTGAATAGATTCTTTGAAATTCCACTCTGATTTTTTAACGTATTAGCCGCTCAGTTGGCTGGGGTTGTAGAATACGCCGACTGCATCACTGCAAAAGGGTAAAACCCCACCTCCAACAAAGAATGTCCTTTAAACCATTTGATGGTGTCGCTTCAGTCCTAAAATCTTTGGGGAATATGGAGTATCCCTTCATTGCCAGTGGTAGTACCTGTAAGTACCCCTACTATGGGTCAAATAAAATTGTTTAACTATTTAACTGGTTGTAAATAAATTACTGATATTAAATTGAATTACTAGTGTCACATAGAAATCCTTGAAAATGTTTCGTCGTGTCCAAAAATGATTAATATTTAATTAAGTTATTAATATTAAATAGCCATACTTGAAACTATTAAACTGTGTGGAAACAAATGAGTCTAACAAGCTTAAAATGTTACCTAGAAACTATTCGTTTTAAAATCATATAGATTTGATATCATCATCATCATCATCCTATTGTGCCGCTAGCACGTATATCCCTGACCCTCTCTCTCCACTTCTCCCTATCATTCATCGCCTCTGGCAGGTCTTCAGGGCTACATCCCGTATCCTCACATAGCTGCTGTATGTATGTTCGAGCTGGTCGTCTTGCTTTTGCTTGGCCATATGAGAGGGTCCATAGGAGTATGTCACTTATGAGCGCGTCCTTGCTTCTCCAGCAGTGTCCTGCGTGTCTGGTTCGTCTAACTTTGATAGTTTTCGTGATGGGAGGCAGGTGGTCGTATAGTTGGTGCCTTGTGGGGTGTTGCCGCCAGGACTTGTTCAATATTGCTCGCAGCATTCTTGTGTAATTGCCGTCGAGCTTCTTCTTCAGTCGTTTAGTTAGCGTCCAAGTAGTGCATCCATACAGCAGTATCGATACGACCGCTGCCTGGAAGAAACTGCGTTTCATTTTATCGGTCAGGTCTGATTTCCATATGATCGAGAGCCTATCGATAGCTGTTCATGCCTTCGTTAGCCGTGTGTCGATGTCTTTTTCGGTTGATGAGACGCTGCTTCCTATGTAGGTGAATTTGTCAACTAGTTTCAGAGAGGTTCCGTCTAGTATGGAAATGTCGCCTGTTTGGTTATAGCACATATATTCAGTTTTGTGTGCATTGACATGGAGGCCAATGCCTGCGGCGGCTCTTCCGACGCCGAGATTTGATATAAATATGTATAAACAGATACGAAATAGAAATACTTGAAACCATTCAACTGTATGCAAATCAATTTGCTCAGACTTGTTTAAAAATGTTATCAACAAAATGTGTTTACAGATCATATATATTTAATATGTATGTATAAACAAGATTTGGTATTAAATAACCTATGAAATTTGATATGCCATAAAACCCAACCCACCAATCAACCAACTACACGTATTCGGCATAAAATAACCCTATTCTATCGGTAACACTTACATTAATTCCTAGCTAATCTTTGAGTTTCAATGCATTTCACTATAGAAATTACATTATTTAATCATCATCATCATCATCATCAAATTGTGCTAATACCTCGGTGTTCCCTGACACCCTTTCGCCATTCGTCCCAATCGTTCATCGTTCCAGCTCAGTCCTCTAGATTGCATCCTGTGTCCTCACATAGCTGATGTATGTGAGTCCTTCCTGGTCGGCTAACACTAGCGCGTCTATATCTAGGAATCCTCAAGACAACGTCGCTTATAATTTTGTTCTTACTTCAGCAGCGCTCTGCATGCCTTGCTCGTTTTACTTGGATGGTTTGTGAGATGGGAGGTAAGTGGCCGTTCAGCTACTGTTTTGTGGGGGTTTCCTTCCAGGATTTGTTCAAAAGAGCTAGTAGTATTCTTGTGTTGTTCCATCTAGCTTTTTCTCAATTAAGTATTGAACAGGCTCATCGTTGATAAACTTTTTTCTTGCTTTTTCATGTTATTTACCTAGTTTTGCGAACAGGTTGTTTACCGTACCTGTTGGTGCTTTAGTGGTCACTCTTCTAAGTATTGTAGAGAGTCCTTGAGGCGTAGTGGCTAATGTACTGGACTGTGACATCGTAGTAAGCGAGATCGAACTTTAGTCGTGCCATTACTTTTTCTTCCAGACTAATACCCTCGAGAAAGATAGTAATTCTTCTCAGAAGTGAAGGGTTAAATAGTACCAATACCGTTTTTCTACAAAGATGGCTTTGACATTAAATAACCCACGAAAGTTGATATGCTATTAAACAAGAAAAGCAAACCTTACATATCATTGTTTCCGTTAGCACTATTCCTCGTGATCATAGAAATAAGTAAATCAAAAAAGGTAATAAAATCAAAAAGATGTAAACAATATACTAGTCAAGATTAGTGCTAATACTCTTGGGGAAAAATAAGAATCATACCATTTTTTTCTGCAGTTATGCGTATATAGTAGGGCAGGTTGTGCTCTTTCACCTAGTTATGGTAACCAGTCTAGGAGAAGGGAACTCTAAATTCAAACTTGTTAAACACCATTTAAGAAATTGACCTCGCATCGCATTTATCTAAAAACAAAGTTATCGCATTGTTCGGGTCCTGTTTTGACCTTTTAAAACGTTAATAATATGCTTGACTGGTCGCTAGCCCAAGTGAAGAATTGCCACATAGTTGCTGACCTATAGAGAAGTTCATCTGCCCTTTAAAATATCTTCAGAAATATTCCTGTTGGCAGTTTACCCACCCACGTATTTAAGCCTGGTAATGTGGTTTGAATTCGCTCTTTCTCTACCAAGACAAGAGATTACAGGCCGTCCTACAATTTTACCCATTGAAAATGAGTTCATGCCTTCTCCAAATGGCATTAGTGCGAAACAGAACACGGACAACCTCGTCCAGAATTTGAATTCGGCTTCCCGAGTTCATTCTCTATGAAGGTAACAAGCTAACCGCGCCTCTTTCTCCTAAATAATAAAATTTTGTTTTTTGTAGACCTCAAACAGATAAAGATACTTATCTGTGACTAAGATGAATACGGTTTTTGCCACCTCTTTTGTATATGAATATCTCCGTGTACATATAACAGGTGTGCGTCGCATAAGATCCGAGATACATTTTTTTTTAATCGGACGTTGCACCATTTGGACTCCACGTGAATTAAGTCTTCTCTAAAGTCAAACATTTCCCTCCTAATATTCAGTGTACTGACGTCCATCGGACTCGGTGTAACAAGAGTATTCATTTACTAAAATTTGCTTGGTTTGATACAAGGCTGAATAAGAGCCACCCAGTGAGAATGAAAGTCACAAACAATGGTCTGTTAGCCGAGTTCACTTGCATATGAACCATGCGAGGTGTAAAAAGCATAGGACTCATTCTAAAGATTGAAATGTGAGAGGAATAACTACGGATGATAAAAAGCTAAATATTGTTCGGCAGAACATTACATTTACTCAGCTAATTATATGGAGGTGCCTGTGATATAACGGTTACGTAGAACCGAGTTCAAATCCTGGGCGTGACTGTTTGCATTTCACATCGTTCTAATGCCCTTGGGAAAGATACGTATCCAATTATTCTCCACCAACCCGGCTATGAACAAATAGTTGGGCAAATTAAGCTTTTTAACCTTGGTATGGCAACCGGTTTAGAGGAAGGAAAACTCTGAATTCAAACCTATTAATCACCGGTTTGAAATTATCTTTGAGTTACTTCCTGCTCGTTTTGGTTGGTTGGTTGGTTGGTTGGTTATTTTGTTTTGCTGCATATCAAACCTTTTCGGGTCATTCAACGTAGAATTAAGTCATTTTTATAAAATGGACCTTGGAGCAATAGCAATAAAGGGGTACTCCGCATTCCCCAAAGCTCCAGCATTTCTGGAGCCTCACCATCAGATTGTTTAGTATCATATCCAGGACACTCGTCGGAAGAGTCTTACCCCTCTGCAGAGATACTGTCGGTGTATGCAGCAGCTCCAGCCGACTGGGTTATGCTCGTGTTAAGCGGTAGATAAATACCTACATATACGAGGATCATTAAATAAGTTTCCAGACATTTTCGTATGGTCACTTTTATTGATAGTACACGCATGAAACTCTAGTCCCCTTTGAAGTAGTCTCCTCCAGCTGCAATGCACTTGTGCCGTTCCAACAACTTCTGGAAGGCCCCAGGGAAGTCTTCTTATGTGAGCGTGTCAATGACCTTCGTCACAACCGCTTTCATCCCCTCAATTGTCTCATAACGACAGCCTCTGAGCTTAGGGAATAACCAAAAGTCACAGGGAGCAAGGTCTGGACTATATGGAGGCTGAGGAACTGTCTTGATGCCCATCTTGGTCAAATAGTCTGTGAGAAGGATGGAGTTGTGAACTAGTGCATTGTCCTGGTGGAAATGCCACAGACCCAATTTGAAGAGAGCTGGCCTCTTCCCTAGGAATCTCTTGCTGAACTCCCTTAAAACCAACATAGTAACCCTAACCCTAACCTTTTAGCCAATCAACTCTGGTGTACTGACTTCCTTACTCCTCTCACACCTCTCATCATCCCTCACAGACTTCCTGCCTTCCTTGACTCTCTTATGCCACTCAAAAACTGATGGTCGATTCATGCAAGATGCTCCAAAAAGCAGTCTGAAGCATTCCATATGTTTCTGTGGCATTTTTTCCAAGTTTAAAACAGAATTTTATTGCATATTGTTCCTCTAAAGTGTCCACACGTCCAGATTGCATTTTTGAAATTCACCAGTTGTGACAATCAGGATTTAGTAGGGTGTATTCCAATTCCTGCTGTAGCTGTTCATTTGAACCTGAAATCATAAAAATTGGTCTGTCATCTCATAAGATGTATAGCAATTAGATAGTGAAGTTTCAAGAGTCTACGACAATTCTAAATGCCTGTTCAAAAAAAGTCTGGAAACTTATTAAATACATCACGTACATATATACGAATAAACACACACACACACGCACACACACACACACACACACACACATATATATATATATATATATATATATTCTTTTTCTTTTCAGAAGGCCATCTTTTTTTGCTAAGAGCACCCTTGAAGTAGGTAAATACATATTTAACTGATTATAACACTTGAGTAAGATTAGAAAAAACACTCTGTGGGAATCAAAGTCACTACATGGTCGATGGTGATTAGCTAGCGAACTATCGTTTTACGACAGATACCTTTGATACTTATGTTGCTCTCCACCACGTTCAGTACTACACCACTGGAACTTCCTTTTTAATATCGTAGATGAGTGATAGGTTGAATAGGAATACTTGATATCATATAACCAAGTGTTAAAAATTTTAAGATACACATATAGAATTGTTGTAATCACAGATTCAAAGAGTGCGTATGATCGCCTCATCAGTGATGTTCTTGGGGTCCTTACACGTTTCAGGTCTTCCAACATCATACTCGTTCTCCCAAGCGACCCTACCGAAACTTTTATTTCGGCAGGCGGTCCTGCTGCAAAAAGTCCGCCAAGTACGCAATACCGCACAGCACACACCTGAAAAAGTCAAAATGCTAAAGTTATTTAACTTTAAACCGGAAGTGGCCAATGAGAAACGACGTACATCACTTACCTCCCAGTTGCGACTAGTTAAAAAAGGAAACCAATCCCTTGCTCGTCTTTTCCTCCTGGATCTCGTAGGAATATACTCACGCGCACTGAGTAAGGTTCGGTTTAAGATAACTTGTAAGCAAATTCCTACGCGCGCGTATTCGGCCAGGAATATAAATATACAAACGTGCAAACTAGGTCTTTACAAAAAAAATTAAACAAGTAAATAAATAAATAAATAAAATAAAAAGCAGATGAATAGAAATAAAAATAAATGAAGAAAAAATTATATAGAAGAGATTTACATATAAACGAACAATATACGCGATTCTACATCTTGGCATGATTTAACCCTAGACGGGGTCACATGCCGTTAAAATCAGTCAGTCAACAAATCTATTGTTGAGAATTAATTTTTTATTTATTGCGGACTTTTTGTCCTCATCTTGGTAGTTTTTTGGGGTTTTTTGCGTTATTTCTTCTTTCACAACGTTTCGGCCAAATTTCACCTCTGGCCTTCTTCAGGTGATTAACCCCGACCTCGGATAGGATTGATGAGTCTTGTACCCGTATCCCCAGTAATTACTGCCGTCCATAGTTGTTGTCTATCGCACCACGTTTTTGACCAAGTATACCTCTGGGTAGGATTTGAAACCGCTATCTTCTGACAATGCTCACCTGGAACCGTAGAGACTCAACACCTCTATCCGCTGCGCCACGGGCCCCGAAGGGCAATCAAGGATGGATTTTTTGGTCTTATAAATCCAATTATTTGTCTCCTTATCTGGTCTTCCATAGTCAAAAACGTGGTGCGATAGACAACAACTATGGAAGGCAGCAATTGCCGGGGATACGGTTACAAGACTCATCATTCCTATCCGAGGTCCCGGTTAATCACCTGAAGAAGGCCAAAGGTGAAATTTGGCCGAAACGTAGTGAAAGAAGAAACAACACAAAAAAACTACCAAGATGAGGATAAAAAGTCCGCAATAAATAAAAAATTAATTCTCAGATTAAGAAGCCTCATCTCAAAATGATTCCAATTAAAGACAAACCTATTGTTATCCGTACTTATTCTGAGAATTATAGTTATATATAGATTATAATATACCCATTATTTCTATACTTAGATTGGGGATATTTTCACAATTTTTACTTATGAAATATAACAATAAGATCTTTTATTTTTAAAATCATTTTATATAGAGTATCGTTAATACCATTATGAATTTGACTGGTATTATCTTGTATTGAAATTGAACATGTGTTCGAGTCTCATCGAGAAATAATATTTTATTGTTGTTTTTAGACTGCGCAGTTCTTCACTTTCGTAAATTGATGGCACGACTGTGTTGTGATAAAAGACAATTAAAAATTAAAAGAAAAAAGAAAAAAATCAATCGAGATTAATAATATAAAAATTAAAGTAAAGTTAGCTACCTTAGTTGAGGGTAACCCTAAGGTTCATTTTTCAATTGCTACTACACCGAGGTGTAGGGGAAGGCGCTACTCCATTCCCTGGATTACTTCACTTTACCCTTGATCCTTACTTTATAAAGCTGAGTGTTAAGCAAGGCTGCACCAAGTACCATATTTTGAGTCTTTGGTATGACTCGACCGGAGAGTGAACCCCAGTCTTCCAGACCATTAGCGAACACTCTGCTCATTAATTGGTCCCATTCTTCTTGCAGCCATCAGTGAGAAAAGTCCCCGTAGCATAGTGGCTAACGTGCTAGACTGCAACATCATAAGAAGCGATTTCAAACTCGAGTGATGTTTTTACGTCCACTTTCGTACTATTACGCTTGGGATAGATATAATAGTTCTTCTACTTTGGATGGCTTTGGCATTGAATAACCCCCGAAGGTTGATAAGCCATTAAACAAAGAAATCAAACTAAACTAAAAACCGGAGAGCATATTCATATTTCAAAATTGATGTTTGACTTTTAAGTATACAAGAAAATTTAGCCTCTAAGAAGCTATAGCGGATTTTATTTGGAGACCATGTTTTTTTGTTTTGTTTTGGTTTTGGCTTTTTTTGTTTTTTGTTTTTATGCGAGGGGGTCGCGGAAGTGTGTGTGTATTTTCTCTTCTTCTTTTTGAATTCAATAAAAAAAACTATCTAAAACCACTCATCACAAAATTGACTGATGATGGATTTTTCTGCATGTACGCATTCCTCTGTGTGCGCATGCGCATTTTTGGTTGGATGGAGATTGCCAGCTTTATTGACCAGTCTGTTGAAAGAGGAAATGGTTGAATTGTACAGAATGAAATCAAAAAGCATTCATGGTATTGAATTAGGCGATGTAAGTGACATCAACAGAAAAAAGAAGAAAAATGAGAAGAGAAAGTATATATATATATATATATATATATATATATACGCACATACATATATATATGTGATGTGTGTGTATATATTCGAACTTGACGCCAGAACGAAAATATTCATACAATTTTATTTTTCAAACATACTCATTATCATGCATCTTTTAAATAAAGCAAGAGACACATACCTAGTATTGCATCTGGACTATGGAATAAAGATGCAGACTTTCGTTAAAACTCGAATTCACATCCTTCTGATTATTTCTGCCAATGGCATTTCTAGCACTCTAAAGGCATTTTATGAGATGTTAGGGACTTATTTTGATTTATATTTACATTTTTCCAAGTTATTTCTGGAGATCTTTTTCTTTTTTTTCTTTTTTTGCACAGTTAAACGGTATTAAGTATTCCTCCTCATTATTTTGTACACAGTTGTACGGTTTCAAGCATTCCTATATAATACCAACAATTATACGGCTTAAAGAAATTATTTCTATCTAATAATAGTCACTTGTCTGCATACAGTTATATGGTTTAAGTAACTAATAATAACACTTAATAAAGAATAATAGCTTCAAATAACTATTCTTAATACAAGTCGTTTACTGATATATGGTATCAAGTATTCCTATTTAATATGAATAATGAATGACGCATGGATGAAACCCTAACAAGTACTACCACAGAGTGGGCCTTGGAGTAATGGCAATGAGAGGTTATTCCACTCTTTCTATATCTCTATAACTGGATACTCACCATCCGCTGCAGTTTAGTGCCAGGACACTCGTTTTTTAAGGAGGTGGGGTCTTAGCCCTCTGCAGGGGACACAGTCATTGTATTATTAATTTGAAACCATCACTCTTTCTTTAATAGAAGTATCAGTATTATCAGGAAACCATTTATCCATGTGTTTACTATTGACACATTTAAAAAAATAAAAAGATATCAGTTCTGCCGATAATTTTGAGAATAGTCATTTACAGAATATTTGAACGCTATCGATAAACATATTTTCAGCCCTCGTCAGGAGAATCTCTTTCTCCAACAGGAAAAATGGAGAATATCAAGAAGAGGTTCAAATATTTGAAGTATATATTCATAGTTTAAAAATAAAGATTTTTCCGTTGACAATTTTATGAGCGTTTGCTGAAAATCCTCCTTCGATTCTGTTTCCGTGTTTAATGATGTATCACCCTCATTGATTATTTAATATCAAAGTCATCCTAGTAGAAGAACAGTAATGGTATTATTTAATCTATAGGTGGGATGGGAATAAGGAGGTTCATACCTTTCCCTCGGGTAGTAGTTCGAAAGTGATTGGAGTTCGAACTCGCTTATTACGATGTCGCCGTCCAGCTCGTTAGCCACTAGGTCACGGAGACTTCACCAAAAACTAACCCTCATATCTAATCAATGATATTCGTTGCGAAAAATAGCCATTGTTCTCAATTTTTCGATTCGAACAGTTTTACGATTTGTAATGTTCTGGTCGTCACAAAAATAGGATTAAATGTCTGGCAATATATTGATTGTAGAAAGTACATTTCGAACCTTTTGGGTTTATTTTTTATCGAACGCTATCGATTTTTTCCATTTTCCTATTTGATTGATTGATTAATTGGTTTTGTTTGGTTTGGTGTTATGGCATATCGATCGTTGTATGTCATTTAATGCCACATCCCTTTTGTGCATATATTAAATATATGATTTTAAAACACATTTTGTAAATAACATTCTTAAACAAGCCTGAGCTCGTTTTTTCTTCTTTTTTAAGAAACAATTAAATGGTTTTACTTAATTTCAAACAATTCAGTTTAGCATAAATAGTACTTTGTTTACACACAGTTAATCATTAGTTTAAATACAGTTTTTTTTTTTTTACACACAGTTAAATAATCAAACAGTTCCATTTCAAGGAATTCTGTTTCACATAAGTACAGTTTTTAATTTGCACACAGTTAAATGTAAAAACAGTTAACTTCAAACAATTCAGTTTAGTTCGATTTGACCAATAGATAGGACCCTATCAGATGCTACCATCCCGAGTCGAAGTGGACCTGGGAGCGATGGCAATAAAGGGGTACTCTGCATTCCCCAAAGCTCCAGCATTACTGAAGCCTTTCCATTAGAGGACACTTGTTGAGGATGTCTTACCTCTCTGCAGAGATACTGTCTGCGTATTCTGCAGCCCCAGCCGACTGAACCATTGATTGAGCGATTTGAATTGAGTCAATATATTAGAGTGTAACATACTTTATATTCAAAAGTTTCTGTCGTGATTCTAAAAATGTAACAGATACCGTAGATTTTAAAATATATGTGTTGACGATAACATAACTAATAAATGGTATTCACTAATCTAGGGTACCTCACGAAGAGTAATGGTTAACAAGCTTGATCATTATTTGCGAGTTCGAGTCTCACTTGGTGTCTCATATTTATGGGTTTATACCGCAAATAAGTTGATTTTAATAAATAACTATTTACTCATCTATATTTAGTCTGTGGAATGTTACCGTACTTTTTCTTTTAAAATGACCCCCCTCATCTAAGTATTGCGCATGTTCATTGCCGCTAAAATATAAAATTTGTGAAACTTGAAATTTACTTTTCTTAGTCTGGCACGCAGGTCTCAGTTTGTTTACTGTATCTGCTTTTGTTAGGGATTAGCGTAATGGTTATCGTAGGAAATAGAATCAGCGACCCCAGTTAAAATCCGAGACGAAACCTATGATTCCATTTTTTTACGACGATAACTATCATGAAAAGCACACTTGCCAGACTCCATATGTATTTTAGCAACCCTACCGTCACAGACAGGATGCCACACAAGGTCAGTTTTTATTTCTGCTGGATTGAATTCAGAGTTTTTCTTCTCCTAGATTAGTTATCTTACCAGAGCTAGAGAACACGCTCTGGCCTACTTTTTACCAATAGTCAGAGAGTGAAACGCAAACAACTT
The DNA here is from genome assembly GCA_963585895.1 of Sepioteuthis lessoniana. Lineage (NCBI taxonomy): Eukaryota > Metazoa > Mollusca > Cephalopoda > Myopsida > Loliginidae > Sepioteuthis > Sepioteuthis lessoniana. The sequence goes on along the minus strand of OY757916.1, from coordinate 62,067,891 downwards.
CGTCCAGGGTTGGAATTCGGTTTACTGAGTATATTTTCTACGACGAGAAGCGTTATGCTAAGTTTAATAGATTCTCAGAATTAATGTATAAATTCCCCCTCTCTCTCTCTCTCTCTCTCTCTCTCTCTCTCCCTCAGTGTGTGTGTCTGTGTTTGTTTGTGTCTTTGTTCCATTTCTGAATTTTTGATAAAAATACCATTTTTTTAAAATAAGGAATACCTTCAATAATATAAATATCTGTGCCAAGAAAAAACAAACAAGACAATACCTTTTTCCTTTTTCCTGCAACTGATCTGAAGAAGATGTTGATGATATAAGAAAAATATCAGAAGGTGAGAAATATTCTAAAAGAAACCCTACCAAAAAAAAAACAACAAAAGAAACAGAAGGTTACTTAGGCAAGTCCATCCAGTGAACACGGGTCGTTCGTCCGGCCGCCGGCCAAGGGTTTTTCTTGCCCGACAAGACGAAGGTGGATCGTTAACGTTTATCGCAACTATCTTGAGTGCTGGGTGTTACCCGACATCGCGTCAGAAGAGACGCGTCTTGCTGGACAGTTTTTGTAGGCGGAAGAAAGCAAGAATTTTTTTTAATTTTTTTTTTTTTTTTGGCAAACGCCAGAGAAGTTGGCCGGCGACTCGAACGAGATAATTACGACGGCTGCAATGATAACATTGGCGAACAGATACAATTACTCACCATTCACAAGTTCACGGAAACTGAAAAGAAAGAAGAAAAAAAAAATTAAGCGAGTCGCAACCAAAAAGGGGTGAAAAATAGCACAGACAGATCTTAAATCTACCAGAGAACTGTGGGGTGTCAGAACTGGTAGGGGCATTTCTTTTTTAATCAAGTTTATTTTCGGGATTTACTTCACCCTGTCCTTACAGTGAATGGTCCAATTGATTGGACTTGTATAAAGATCAATCCCTACCAAACTACTAAACAGGATCTAGTGCAGTGCATCAATTTGTCCGGTTCGCCCGCAATGAACAGGATGTGACACAAGGTCAATCTTAAAGTAGTGTATGTATTTACCCAACCCTTCTGCACGGGCAGGATGTGACGCAAGGTCAATTTTAAAGTAGTGTATGTATTTACCCAACCCCTCTACACGGGCAGGATATGACTCAAGGTCAGTTTTTAAGTGAAGTTTATCGGATCTGAATTCAGTTTTCTTTCTCTTACACCGGTTTCTACTCCAAGGTTAAAGAAACCAGTCTGCCCTACTATTTACCCATTTGCTAGACGGAGAATGATAGTTGGATTCACCTATTAACCAAAAGCATTTGTGCAATCTGTAATACAAGTAGCCTCGCCCAGAATTTAAACTCGAGTCATTGAATTCATTTCCTACGACGATAACTGTTACACCACGATCGCATCCATATTAAAAGTAGAATATATGATGTATTAATTTTAATGGCATCTTAACCCGTCTTAAGTTATTTTATTCCGGGAGGTTAGGAAATCGTGTTCATTTGTGTAGATGTTTCTTAAGAGTTCTTGTTTGTTTGTTTGTTTGTTTGTTTTGCTATTTGCTGTTTGTTTTTTATGTTTTGATTTTTTGCACACAAATACGAATAATTTTTTCGTTTCTTCTTTGTTTGTTTAATAGCATATTAAACTTTATGGGGTCCTTAATGCCAAGACTATCCTTGTAGAAGGACAGTAGTACTACACGTAATTGCGCGACTGGAGTTCGAACTCGCTTAATGTGTCACTGTCCATCACGTGACCCATTTCCCTATTTACCCAACCCCTCCGCTCGGGCAGGATATGACACTAGGTCAATTTTTAAGCGGAGTTTAATAGGTTTGAATTCAGAGTTTTCCTTCTCCTAGGCTAGTTGCCTCACCAGGGCTGAAGAACCTAGTTTGCCCTACTATTTACCCATGGCTGGCGGGAGAAGAGTTGGATTCATACCTTTCCAAGGGTATTAGTGCTATGTGAAATGCAATCAGTCTCGTCCAGGATTTGAACTCATGTCGCCGTGTCCATATCCTACGACAATAACCATTACACCACGGTCACCTCACGTGAGCCATTACACCTCGGAGACCTCCTCCTCCAAATTTTTCAAAGTGCCGGAATTAATGAGATTCAAGTAAAACTTTCAAAAGTTGAAATAAACATCAGTTGATTAATTGATTTTAACGACATGCAAACCCGTCTTGGATTATTTTATGCCTAGAGTTTCGCGAATTACGTTCATTGTAAGTTCATTTGGGGGGGCGTAGTAATTCTTTATGTTTCCGCACACGGTCCTCTCGAATACGAATAATTTTTAAATGTATCTATTTGATCCATTGATAGGACCCTAACAGGTACTTCCACTCCGAATCAGAGTGAACCTGGAAGTAATGTCTACATGTGTAAACACCACACTCTCTACATCTTCAGAACTAGAGCCACACCATCAGATACAGTTTAGGGTCATTCTAGAGCACTCCCTTTTTGTTTAGGGGTCACTCTTCTGCAGGGGATATAGTTAGTGCATTCTAAGCCCCACTGACTGTGTGAAAAGGGGAGTACAGTTGGTCTGAGATCAGAGTTTTCCTAATTTTAGACTGGTTTTCTCACTCAGACTGCCCTACAATTTATCCGTAGTTAGAGTGAAAACAGATATATTCATACCTTTCCCAATGACATTAGTGCAAAGACAAATACACGCAGCTTCGGTCATAATATAATCCGGGTCGCCAATTCCATTCTCGATGACAATAACCTCCACTGCTGTGTACCGTGATTTATAATATATACAGCAATGTATACTATTAATGATCATAGAATGACAAGGTGAAAGCTAAAATTGAGATAACAACAGTGAAAAAATCCGGTGAACACTTACACACGATATACGGAAACACTGGAAAGCTGTTTCGACCTTACTAGGTCTGTATTTCTAATCCTCTTGGAAAGACGTGGCCCTGGAGGTGACTGTGTCCTCTGTATAGTGTAACTTACAAGACACATTCAGGATAATTGGCCGCCCAATTACCATGACTAGCTAATTTGACGTCACTTGTGTGCGATATGAATTGATGGCTCAGTTGTAGAGTTTCGGCTCTGCAATCTGTGGTCGCTGGTTCGATCTCCAGTGGTGGAGATCACGGTATACACAGCTGATGAGACCTAATAAGGTCAAAACAGCTGTCCAATGTTTCAGTATGTCGTATGTAGGTGTTCACCGGATTTTCTAGTCATGGTAATTCAATTTACAATATAATTCCTCTACTTAAAAAAGAAAAATACACAACATTCAAGTTATGAATTAGTAACAATGCTTCATATGACGGTGAATGTATAAAATAAAAGTATATCAGCGCAGCCTCGCTTTGTACAAGACTAGAAATATGAAGTACCAGTTAGAAATGAAATCGAACTTACAGCTAGATGAGGAGTCTACAGTCTTTTCAGCCCGAGGATCACAAAGCTTCACTCAGTAGTGTTAAAAACTGCGATCTTAAAAGGATAGAAAAAAAAACAACTAAATTCCTCAGGTAACAATCATATCTATTAATGTAATATCTGATTAATTTATTGGTTGATCGATTGATTTGTTTCAATACCAAGTCAACCCGCCTTGGATTATTCACTGCTTAGAGAAATTATATCAAGTTGATTATATACTTGTAAGGAAATGTAATCTCAAAGATGTCGAACTGATCATCGCCTGATGAGTCAAATTTGCTAATGAGTATTAATTTTGTGGAATCTGATAATGAATCGATTGACTGAGTATGTGATTAGTTGATTTTAACGACATGTCGATCCGTCTTGGATTATTCAATGCCAAGAGAAATGATATCAAGTTGATTATGTACTTGTTAGGAAATTTAATCTCGAAGATGTTGGAAAGATCATTGTTTGATAAGAAATATTTGCAAATGAGGAGACATTTTGTGGAGTTTGATTGATTATTGGCATGTCAATCCATCTAGGGTTATCTATGCCTACAGGTTAGGAAACTGAATATATTGCACATTTATGTTAAACCCTTTTGAGAGGTCTTATTCATCTGCAGAGAATAGAGACAGCGTATTCTATGTTTTAGTCTCATATAACTTTTATATTTAGGCAAAACAAACGAAAAGATAATTAAGTTTATTTGGTTTGATTTTATGGCATATCAACCATTGCAGGTTATTTAATGTCAGATCCTGTATATACATATATATTAAATATATATGATTTAGTTTGGTTGAGTTTTATGGCATATCACCCATTATAGGTTATTTGATACCAAATCCTGTTAATACATACATATTAAATAAATGATTTATAAACACATTTTGTTCATACCATTTTAAACGAGCCTCAGCTCATTTTTGTACACAGTTAAATGGTTTCACGTATTCCTATCTAATACGATTGCCCAGTCGGCTGGAGCTGTATAATACACCGACTGCTTTTCTGCTGAGTGGTAAGGTCCCCCAATGAGTGTCCTGGATATGACACTAAACAATCTGGTGAGGTTCCAGTATGCTAGAGCTTTGAGGAATGCGGAGAACCCCTTCATTGCTATCGCTCCCAGGTCCACTCAGACCTGTAGTGATAGTACCTGATGTGTATTTATGATAAACTGAATTTCTTGAAAGAGAACTGTTTTTGACATTGAAACTGTACTTATGCTAAACTGAATTGTTTGAATTAGAACTGTTTGGCAAAACGGAATAGCTTGAAATAGAAATGTTTTTGACATTTAAACTGTGTACTTATACTAAACTGAATTATTTTAAATAGAATTTTATATAAAACTTTGTATAAAGTCATTAAATAACCTACAAAGTTTGATATGCCATAAAATACAAACAAACATAACCAATAAGAATAATTCTCTTTACTATTTATCATTTGTTTGCACACGGTGAAGTGGTTACAAGTATTGCTATTTGACACTAATTATTTATTTCAACATTACTCATACGTTTGCACACAGTTAAATGGTTCCAAGTATTGTGTATCACGAAGAATTCAATTAAACCTCAATCATTTGTTTCATACAGTTAAATTATCAAACAGTCCTATTTCAAATAATTCAATTTAGCATAGTCATTTGTTTGTACTCAAACAGTTCTATTTGACCCATAGATAGGAACTTATCAGGTACTACTACTCCGGGCCCAATAATTAAGAGATGAATGCATATCGATTTTTTTTTAAATTCACAACCACTTTTTCTTGACTCCAATAAAAAATGTAACTGCCTTTAAAACTGCAACGATGTTTTCATAGATCGTAGACCCCAGTATATACCTTCGAGTGTATTTCTAGATTTCGAAACAATAAAATTCTTCATAAAGAACCTCTATCAATGCGATTCCTAATATTCCAATGAGTAGCAAAAAAATTATATTAAAATCTAACTTTATAAGCACTTCCTCATTACTAGTAAAAATATATAGTTAATATGTATTTGCCCATCACTTCCGCTACAGGCAGGTAGTAAAACAAGGTAAATTTTTAAATGGAGTAAAGCTGGTGTGAGTTTTCTTTCTCTTATACCTGTTGTCTTACCAAGGTTAAAAACCCAGTCTGCCCTCCTATTTAACCATAGCTGAAGAAGGTCAGATGAATTCGTGCCTTTCCTAAAGGCACTAGCGTGAAGTGAAATGCAAACAGCCTCATCCAAGATTTGAACCCGGGTCGCCAATTGCATTTCCTACGACAATACTCGTTATGCTAAACGCTCCTTTATAGCTAATGGAAGGAACTAAGGGAAAAGCAATGATTTGTAGCTGAAAACTTGCTCTGTACAATAATATTATTGTGGTCCATGTACCTGTTGTTTCTGTGGAAATAAATTAGAGGCATTACTTTCGGAGTATCCTTCAAAATATTTACAGACTCTTCAAGTATATACGGTATTGATATACAAAACTGAAACCTTGAACCAGACTAGAACATGAAATGAATCAGAGGCGTTACTTTCCGAGCATGCTTCAAAATATTTACAGACGTTTTGATTATTTATGGTATTGATATACAAAACTGAAGTTTTGTACAAGACTAGAGCACGCTGACTCTTGTTCATTGCTGACAAAAATGTATATACGGGGATAACTACGTGTTAAACATATCTGAAAACTTGTTCTATTTAACGATGTTATTGTGCTTCCTACATCTGTTGTACTTTTTATTGAAATAAATAGAGACGTTAGTTTTGGAGCACTTCTCATGGGTTTTAAAGCTTATTTTATTCTTAGCAATTCTTGCTGTTTGGTTCCTGTGTTTTGAGACGAGGAACAAACCATTGGCCTCGTTGGTGAGCAACAAACGTCCTGACGGAAAGCATCAGATTTATCCTTTGTTGCTGAAAATGGAAAGCGAAATTCGAAGAGAACGAATAAACTCCTTGACAGCGCTGCCCTGTTCGTCGGCATTTGAAAGTTCAAGTCCAACTTGAATGGGGGCAGTGGGTGGCCAACCATTTGTCGAGTGTAAGGCCATTGCGGCGCGCCAAGGCCTCTAAGGAGGGACACGATGGGCAAATTGGCCGGCCCTCAGTCGTTAGGTGCCCATTTGGAATCGAACCACGCGTGTTGATCGCTACGTGACAAGCCAACTTGATTTCCAATAGAAAAGGGTCAATCCAGTTCTTCACCTTCAACGATCGTCTCTTTTCTTGGCTTTTTTCCGGCTGCCACTGTAATTGCTTTTGTTATCTTAGATGTAATTGCTCTTTCTCAGGTTGTTATTGCATCAGAGGGTTTATTATTTCTCCCATTCGGCCTCTCTGCCCTCTCCATTCTTCTTCTTCTTCTTCTTCTTCTTCTTCTTCTTCTTCTTCTTCTTCTTCTTCTTCTTCTTCTTCTTCTCTCGTTTTCAACCTTTCCTCCTCCTGCTTTTTTCTTCTTTTTCACTCAATTTAAGTCTTTCCCTTCTTCTTCTTCTTCTTCTTCTTCTTCTTCTTCTTCTTCTTCTTCTTCCTCTTTGTCTTCTTCTTCACCGTATTTTTTTCACTGTGTTTCTTTATTCTACAACTAAAACTACTACTTTAACTCCGACTACAATAACGTTTCTATATTTATTACGTTTATCTTAAGTCTGGTACAAGGCTAAAATTGGTTACTCCAATTCTCGAAGAGAGGATTGTCTCCTTGGCAAGAAAAGCAACATTTAAAATCCTGGTTTTACGTCAATCAAAGAGCAACCCCTCACACCAAAGTTATTTATTGAACTTAATTTATTACGACAGAAAACCGCAAAATTGGAACACCTGGCAAGAATCAAAATTCATTACACTGGTGATCTTGTCTGCAAGACAACTTTGTTATCACATTAAAGTATATGTCATTTGTTTTATCTCTCTCTCTCTCTCTCTCTCTCTCTCTCTCTCTCTCTCTCTCTCTCTTTCTCTCTCTCTCTCTCTCTAGATGTGTGTATGTGTTGAGTTGTTTTGTTCAATATATTATTAATCTCCCGTGGATAACTTTAAGAAGATTCATTAACATACCGGGAATTCTTGTTGTTGTTAGCTGATCTGTATACGAGGATAGGCTGAAAAGTTCACAGGCTGACTAAGATGGAATGTAACTAAATGAGATTTATTTTAAACATAGTCCCTCAAATTGTCTGGAAACTTCTATCGGTGTTACAGCTCTAGAATCTCATTGGTAAAAAAAGTAATCAACAACTGATGAACAACAATTGGAGAAGAAATGCATATCTCCCAGTTGTTAGGGGCTGTAGAATACGGCGACAGCACTTCTGTCGACGGGTAAAAAAAACACCAAGGAGTGTCCAGATTATGACACTAAATTGCATCTGATGATGAGGCTCCTGTTCTAGAGCCTTGGGGTATGTAAAGTACAGTCTCATTGCCGTTACTCGCAGGTTTACTCTGATCCGGAGTTTGGGTCTTATATATTGGGCAGATAGAACTACTCAATAATTTACTTTACTTGAAACCATTTAACTGTGTGCAAACAAATGACTGACATAAGATAGAATTATTAGTATTAGATAGCAATACTTGAAACCATTTGACTGTGTGCAAACAAATAAGCTCTAACTCGTTTTAAAATGAGTTTACCTACAAACTATTCACTAATAAATTATATATATATATATATATATATAGTAAAGTTGGCGACCATAGTCAAGGGTAACCCGAAGGCTCCCTTTTCAATAGCTACTACACCGAGATGTAAGGGAAGACGTTACTCCATTTCCTGGATTGCTCCACTTTACCCTTGATCCGTACCTTATAATGCTGAGTGTTAAGCAAGGAGTTATCAAGAAACATTTTTTGAGTCTTTAGTATGACTCGACCTGGGATTGAACCCTAGTCTCCCGGACCGATTAAACCAAATAACTTTACCTAACTCAGACGTGCATCTCCTGAGTCGCGTTTGGAGCCATTTATAGGTTTGAAAAGTTTGATTTTTTCCCGAAAATTTGAATTTGATAGACAGCAAGTAAATGTATCTGACGTCAGTCACTCTGTGGATTAGGTTTAGAATACGGTGATTGTACCCACTGCAGATAGTTGAGACTCCTCCCAAAAAGGGGATGTTTTGGATATGACCTTACACTGCGTCTGATGTTCCAGTTCTTTAAATCTTGGGAGGGTGGAGTACTTCTTCATAAACATTACTCATAGGTCCACCCTTACCTGAATTGGTGGTAGTCAAATGAATGTTTAAAAATTATTTGTACTCGATAGAAATACGATAACAATATAAGTATAAATTAGTTGGTTGGAGAATAGTTACTTGAAGTTATTATTGTTTTGTAAGGATTATTCCTAAGTAGTTCCAGTCTAGATGTGATCTACACAAGAATGGTACGAGATGTTTTGAAAAAGTCCTGAATATAGCACCCACAAAGCAAAAGCTGTATGGCCACTTATCTCTCGTCTCACAAACCATCCAAGTAAGACGAACAAGACTTGCGGGATACTGTTGAAGAAGAACGATCCCAGACGCGACGTTGCCTTTAATCCTACACATGGTGTGTCCATGTGTAGGACTAGCAAGGACTGAGATAAAATGTTTCTGTGCAGACACTGATCACCCTGTATAAGACCTACTAAGACATTGGATGATAGAGATACATGGAGAGAGAGAGAGAGAGAGAGAGAGAGAGAGAGAGAGAGAGAGTGTGTGTGTGTGTGTGTGTGTGTGTGTGTGTGTGTGTGTGTGTGTGTGTGTCAAGGAGCTCCGAGCAAGCAACACAACTTGATGATGACAATGAAAGATTATTATTATTTACTCGAAACCATATGGGTGCAAATTTGTTATAAAGCAGGAATGCTTGAAACCACACAACTGTTTGTAAATAATTTGCGTTCTATAAGAATCCTGGATGTGACTTAACAGTAAATTATTTCACAGAGTTATTCCCGTGGTGTAGTCAGTAACGTGCTGGAATGTAATATTGTCGTAAGTGAGTTCGAGCTGCACTCATTCTATTGCATTCACTTTTGAACTTTTACCGTTTGCTATGATATGAAATCCCTTGTCCACTCCAACAATGGGTCAAATAGTATCACTACTGTTCTACAAAGATGAATTTGGTATTAAACAAAACCAGATTATTTCTTTTAAAAATAGTTACTTGAAACCATATAATTGCGTGCAAGCAAATGACTATTATCAAATAGAAATAATTACTTAAAACCACATAACTATGAGTATTAGATATGAATACTGGAAACCAGTCAATTGAGTGTCTATTCTTTGTATTAGTTGGTTGGTTGGTTGGATTTATAGCATATCAACCGATGTAGGTTGTTTAACGCAATTCCATTTTTATGTAAACAATCAGTTCTATTTAAAACAATTCAGTCTAGCATAAGTACACAGTTTAATTTTCAAAAACATTTGTATTTCAAACTATTCAGTTTATTCAAGCGGTTATATATAATAATTCAGTTTAGTGTAAGTACAGGGTCAATATCAAAAACAGTTCAATTTCAAACAATTCAGTCTAGCATAAGCACGCAGTTTAAATGTAAGTACAGTTTAATTGTCAAAAACATTTCTATTTCTAGCTATTCAGTTTAGTCAAGCAGTTCTATTTCAGCTAATTCAGTTTAGTATAAGTACAGATTTCGTTTACTCACAGTTAAATGTCAAAACAGTTCTATGTTAAACCATTCAGTTTCGTGTAAATACAGTTTCAATGGCAAAAAACAGTTCTATTTCAAATAATTCAGTTTAGTATAAGCACGCAGTTTAAATATAAGTACGGTTTAATTGTCAAAAACATTTATATTTCAAGCTATTCAGTTTAATCAAACAATTCACTTTATCATAAGTATAACGCTGGTTCTATTGAACCCATAGATAGGGCCCTATCAGGTGCTACCACGCCGGGCCAGAGTGGACCTGGGAGCAATGGCAATGATGGGGTATTCCGTATTCCCCAAAGCCCCAGCATTACTGGGACCTCACCATCAGACTAGTGTCATATCCAGGACACTCATTTGGTGGTGGGGTCTCACCCCTTTGCAGAGAAGCAGTCAGTGTATTCTACAGCCCCAGCCGACTGAGCCATCTTTGTATTAGAAAGAATACTTGACAGCATATGACTGTATATAAAAGAAAAATTCGGAATAAACAAATACGAAAAAAAAGTAAATATGAACGTACAATGAACGCTATTCCTTAACTTCAAGGCACAAAATCACCCTAGACAGGTTGACATACCGTTGAAATCAATCAACAAATCTTACGTCATTATCATCGAGAATACTGAAAGTCTGCATTGAAAATGTCTTGTTGGATTTGTTTGAAGAACAATGACAACATCCGGAATAGCATTTGGTTCGGGTGATTGGTTAAGATTTAACTCAAAAGGCGAACAAATATTCTCAAATTTCCTTCAATTGTTTATAAACAAGTTTGAATTTCATGAAAGTCTTATGGCGTGAAACCAATTCAAAATATTGGTTATACTCTGGTTTGGTTTCTACTTATTAAAGCAAAGGTCAGTTTTATTATATGACTTTCTTAAAGCATTTAAAATCCAGTGGCAATTCAACCAGGTTTTGATTTGCATCATTCAATAAATGTTTTCTTTTTTTTTAAATGTATGTATTTTTCTTGTCATGCTTTGGTATATTTAAGTGGAGACATATTTTCAATTATATATGGAGGTGATCGTTGCCTAACGTTTATTGTCGTACGAAATGGACTCGGCTACACAACCTGAACAAAGCTGTTTGCATTTAACATAGCGCTAATACCCTTGAGAAAGGTACGAATCTACCAATACTGCTTCAAGCTATGGGTCAATAGTAGTGCAGCTGAAGCTATTTAATCTCTTCTTGACCAAGCCATGCTGCACGAGAAGCTTCTCCACAATGAAACCAGGTTACTATATCAGATGAGGGATGTTAAAATTTTATTGAGATAGAATCAGTACTCATTAAGACAGAAACGAACAATTGAAAGCGTCTATTTTCTTTAAATAATTAGTCCCCCTAAGCATTGCAACGAGTTCTTCTTTGGTCGAAACTCCTGGTGCAAAGCTGTATTTCTTTTAATATCCTTTACCTTCTCAAATCTTATCATCTGTTGGTGGGCCTTGGGTTATGCCGACTGCATGGCCTAAAAGGGTTATCATGGCCATGACACTAAATTGTATCTGATGGTGCGGCTCCAGTTCTGGTGTCCTGAGGAGTATGGAGTACCTCTTCATTGCGATTACCCGCAGATGGATTCAGACCTGGAGTGGTGGTAGTTCCTGCTTGGGTTCGATATATAGGTCAAATAGATGTTTGAAAATTGGTTATATCAAATAGGAATTCTTCATATTATATAATTGTGTAAATTATTTGTGTCAACAACAGTTACTTGAAACCATATTATTTAATAAGAATGATTATTAACTAAACGTATGGAGAAAAAGCTTGACAGCAACTACACAAGAATGCAGCGAGCAATATTGAACAAGTCCTTGAGGCAGTACCCCACAAAGCAACTGCTGTAGGACCACTTACCATATTTACCAACCCCTCCACTCGGGCAGGATATGACTCAAGGTCAATTTTTAAGCAGAGTTTAACAGGTTTGAATTCAGAGTATTTCTTCTCCTAGACTAGTTGCCTTACCAAGGCTGAAGAACCGAGTCTGTCCTACTATTTACCCATAGCTGGAGGTAGAATAATTGGATTCATACCTTTCTCAAGGGTATTAGTGCTATGTGAAATGCAATCAGTACCGTCCAGGATTTGAACTCGTGTCGCCGTGTCCATTTCCTACGACGATAACCATTACTCCACGGGCACCTGTAGGGCCACTTACCACCTATCACGAAACCTATCCAAGTTTGACCAACCAGATATGCAGGACACTGTTGAAGAAGTAGAGACAAAATCATAAGTGATGTTCTCCTTTGGACCCCTTCACATGGACGAGCAAATGCAGGACGACCAGCGCGAACCTACATACAACAGCTCTGTGCCGATACAGGATGTAGCCTTGAAGACCTACCGGAAGTGATGGACGATAGAGAAGGGTGATGGGAGAGGGTTAGGGATATCCGTGCAGATGGCGTGACATGATGATGGTGATGAGGAGGATTAGTTGCTTGAAACCATAAAGCAAATGATTATGATTAAATAGACGTGGTTAGCTAAAACCATATAATTATGTCAAAAAATCATTGGTATTAGATATGAACATTTGACACCGTATTACTTTGTGCAAAAAAATAACTATTATCAAATAGATATAATTACTTAATACCATATGATTTTTTGTATTGGATATGAATACTTGAAACTATAGGACTGTGTGCTAATTGTTTGTATCACATAGGATTTTGTGATATCAATAAACAGTAAGTAAAATGTACATATAAAAGTTAAATGTAGGTTGGGTTTTATGGTATATCAATCACTATAGGTTATTCAATGCCAAATCATATATATATATATATATATATATATATATATATATGCATATTTACCACCAACTCCGCTCGGGCAGGATATGACACAAGGTCAATTTTTTAAGCAGAGTTTAACAGCTTTGAATTCAGAGTTTACCTTCTCCTAGACTAGTTGCCTCACCAAGGTTGAAGAACCCAGTTTGCCCTACTATTTACCCATAGCTGGAGGGAGAATAATTGGATTCATACCTTTCCCAAGGGTATTAGTGCTATGTGCTATGTATATATCTATATATATATGTATATATATGATTTGAAATCGAATCGTTTGTAGGCAAAATTTTAAACAACGCAGAGCTCATTTGTTTGCACATTTCACGTATTGCTATCTAACATTAATAATCTTCTTTAGTGCTAATCATAAATTTGCATTATTAAATGGTTTCAAGTATTGTGATGTAATACTAACAATTCTATTTAATTCGATAAGTCATTCATTTGCGCAACAGTTAAATGGTTAGTCAGTTCTAGTTGATCAATACATAAGAGATACTATCAATATGGGGCTTGAGTTGACCTGGGAGAAATAGCAATGAAGAGGTACTCCACTTTTCCCAGAGCTCCAAGATTAGAGCCTCACCATCAGATGGTTTAGCGTCGTATCTAGGATACTCATTGGGTGGGTGTCTTACCCCTCTACAGAGATGCAGTCGGTGTATTCTACGGCCCCAACCGACTGGGTTAACGTAAAATATACGCCATTATTTAATCTCTAGATGTAAAATATCTCCTAATGGTTTGACAATCAATCAGTTAATCAACGAAATCTTATCCTTGAGATGAATTTTAAATCAGTTTAAATAGTGATGGAGAGGTTGGTTGGTGGTTTGGGTTTTATGGCGTATCAACATTTGTAAGTTATTTAATGCCAAATACATTTTTATACAAATAATCAGTTCCATTTCAAACATTTCAGTTTAGCATAAGTACACATTTTGTCAAAAACATTTCTATTTCAAGCTTTTCAGTTTAGTAAAACAGTTCTAATTCAGCCAATTCAGTTTAGTATAAGTATAGATTTTGTTTACACGCAGTTAAATGTCAAAACAGTTCTATATTAAACAATTCAGTTTAGCGTAAGTACTGTTTCAAAATCAAAAACAGTTCCATTTCAAACAATTCAGTTTAGCATAAATACACAGCTTAAATGTAAATACACAGTTTGTCAAAAACATTTCTATTTCAAGCTATTCAGTTTAGTCAAACAGTCGTAATTGGTCTACAGATGTGCAGTCAATGTATTCTACAGGTCCAACCGACTGGGCAATACACAGAGTTGATGTCAAAACAGTTTTATTTCATATAATTCAGTTTAGCATAAGTAACGTTTAGATGTCAAAACAGTTCCATTTCGAGCAGTTCAGTTTTGCATAAGTATGCAGTTTCAATGTTAAAACAGTTCTATTCCAAACAATTCAATTTAGCATAAATACGCAGTTTAAATGCCAACAAAAGTAAACTCAAACCACGGTTTAGTTCTATTTAACCCATAGATAGGACCCTTATCAGGTGCTACCACTCTGGGCCAGAGTAGACCTGGGGGGGATGGCAATGAAGTGGTACTACGTATTCCCCAAAGCTCCAGCCTTATAGGAACCTCACCATCAGATTGTTTAGTGTCATATCCAGCACACCCGTTGTGGCAGGTCTTACCCCTCTGCCGAGAAGCAGTCGGTATATTCTACAGCCCCAGAAATCTGTTTTGTCAAAAACCACTGATAAAAATTATCGAAAGTAGCTTCATAAGTTTTTTCAAATTCACAATGACTCCTCTAGAGAGTGGTCTAGACGTGTAGATATCATCCCTTTATAATATAAGTTGCTCAACTATGTGCACATTTTTTTTCAATTGAAGGTCTTCACTTAAAAATCAAAATATGGATCAGTCCCGATACCTTTTTAGCGCACTTCATATTCTAAAAATTTCGAAATATTTACAAAAAAAATCTGAATCTAATAAAGTAATGTTTTTCCTGTTATTCAATGATTTCACAAGACAATAAATTCCTTCGAAACCATCAAAGTAATAGGAGAAGAATCATTGCAATCATTCCTAAATACTGGTAATCATTTTAAAGTATGGATACTATTCCTCATAAGAAAGCAATAAAACGAAGTGACGATAAGAAATGGCGGGACTTCAATCCCGCTTATAATACCATAATAAAAAGCAAAAATTGCACTTCGTAGCATGATTTCTAATGATACGATAAGATAACAATTAAATGCTACATTTTCTTTTCTTTTTTTTTATTTAATTAAGTAGAGGAATTATATTATGAATTGAATTGCCATGACGACTTAATTTGGCGTCACTTGTGTGCGATATGGGGTGATGGCTCAGTTGTAGAGTTTCGGCTCTGCAATCTGTGATCGCTCGTTCGATCTCCATTGCTGGAAATCACGGTACGGTTTGGTCTGGTTTCTTTGTTTAATATCAACCTTTGTAGGTTATTTAATTCCAAAGCCATTCTCCTAGAAGAACAGTAGTGGTACTATTTAACCCATAGCTGGGAGGATAAGGGGGCTCATACCTTTCACAAGGGTATTTGCCCGAAAGTGAACGTAATAGCGCGACTGGAATACGAACTCGCTTATTACGATTCCGCAATCCATCACTTTAACCATTACACCCCGAGATCACGGTATACACTGCTGATGAGACCTAATAAGGTTGAAACAGCTCTCCAGTGTTTCCGTATGTCGTGCGTAAGTGTATGCCGGATTTTCTGGTCATGATAATTCAATTCATAATTAAATGCTACTGAGAGAGTACTTCACCTATCGTTCGCCATTAATTATGATATAAATTATAGGGAGATCCCCGTGTCGTAGTGGCAAATGTGTCACGCAGAGACATCGCAGTCAGCAAGTTCAAACTTTAATCGCATTATTACATTCACTTTAAGATGTATACTCTTGGGGAAATGTATGAACCCCTTTATCCCCCAAGCTGTGGGTTAGATAGTAACACAATCATTCTGCAAGGATGGTTTTAAATAACCCACGAAGTTTGATATGTTATTAAAACAAAGAAACCGAGCCGAAACTAATACAAACACGACTACATAGTATGATCTTGCTTGTTGATGGTTACATGTCACAACAAAATTGGCACATTATAACCAAAATTTTCTTTGCTTTAGAATATTCTAACTTAGAGAATAAGAAAATATTTCATTCATTTTGCAACTTAAAGATGATAATGAAGTGTTGAAAACTCTGAATTCAAACCTGTTAAACTCCGCTTAAAAATTGACTTTATGTCATATCCTGCCCGAGCAGAGGGGTTGGTAAATATGGATAATGTAGTGTCTGTGGCCATACTCACCCCGATCATTATAATTTCTCAAGAGAGATTACCATCAAGTTCTTATTATAGAGTACTTCCCTTTGCCGCTTATCATAATATGAATCCTATGAATAGGATGAATAGGAGTTTTAAGACCACTAATGACTGTCTTTCTTATATTACAGTAAGATTAATCGATCTGTAATAATAATCGTTCTGATTTGGTTCTTGAGTTTTAACAAACTGGAAACACCAGTTACACTATTGTGTAAGGAAAACGGAATAACTATTTCCACCAGTGAGTAAGGAAAACGGAAGTACCAATTTTACCATTGTAAAAGGAAAGCGGAAGCACCAGTTTTGCCATTTCATAAGGAAAAAGGAAGTGCCGGTTCCATCACTGAATAAGGAAAACCGAAATGCCAGTTCTGCCATTATGTAAGAAAAATGGAAGTATCATTTCCACCATTGTTTAAGGAAACCGGAAAAAGGAAAAAAAAAACAGTTTCTCTATAGTATAAGGACAACGGAAGTACCAGTTGTCAATAAAAATATGCTAGGACTCTCTCTCTCTCTCTCTGTGGAGTTAACATCTGATTGATCTCTTGTGTCGAAATTATTACAATTACTTTCCAATTGTTACAACAAATATGACTGTTTTGATTGATTGATTTTAACGGCATATCGACCTGTCCAGGGTTATTTATGCATACGAGTTAGTGAACTGTGTTAATTGTACGTTTATATCTATATTTTTGTGAAGGTGATCAGTTTAGGAAAAGGCAAACTCTGAATTCAAACCAAGTTTGCTCCGATTAGAAATTGACCTTGTATCACATACTGTTTCATTTGGAGGGGTTGGGTAAATACATACTCCATTCTCCATGGAGCTTCAAAAAAGGAAACTCACAACCAGATGCAATTTAATGCAATATCCAGAACTTTTTTTTTGGTAGGGGTGGGGTCTTATCCCACAGCAGGGGATACTGTCAGCGTATTGTAAACCCCGCCGACAAAGTGGAATCAATCTGAGGACCTACCTGCGTTTGAACCCGGATAAAAAATTTCTGCGTAGATTTTCGCGGCATTCGATTCTCTCCATGACAGCGATGATCGTTCGAAAAATAATGAATGTTGACTTCACCATATTGTTTAACTTTTGCAAATTTAATCTGATTGTGACAAAATAATTTAGACTAATGGCACAAGAACAAACCAGATGTTACAGAGAATAGAGAAAAGTTAAAAATTTATCAGACTATGAAATTGGAACGCATTGCCGTATTCAAATTAAATCTGTTTACCGTTAACACTTTCGTTCCTAATCCTACAGTTTCGGTTTCTTTATTTAACGGCATATCGACCTTTGTGGGTTATCTAATGCCAAAGCCATCCTTGTAAAAGAACAGTAAGTTGGCGACCTAAGTCGAGGGTGACCCGAAGGCTCCGTTTTCAATAGCTACTACAACGTGGTGTAAGGGAGGGCGCTACTCCATTCCCAGGATTGCACCACTTACCCTTGATCCATACCTTATAATGGAGTGTTAAGCAAGGCGGCATCAAGTACCATTTT
The DNA here is from genome assembly GCA_963585895.1 of Sepioteuthis lessoniana. NCBI lineage: Eukaryota > Metazoa > Mollusca > Cephalopoda > Myopsida > Loliginidae > Sepioteuthis > Sepioteuthis lessoniana. The sequence goes on along the minus strand of OY757916.1, from coordinate 62,050,120 downwards.
TTTAGTCTTTGATATGACTCGACCTGGGATTGAACCCCGGTCTTCCGGACGATTGGCAAACACTCTATTCATTAGGCTAAGAACAGCAGTAGCACAATTTAAACCACAGCTGAACCGAGTAATGGAGCTTATACCTTTTCCAAGGATATTAGTCCCAAAGGAAACGTAATAAGTGCGACTAGAGCTCGAACTTGCTTACTACGTTATAGCAGACCTGCACGCAAGCCTCTACGTCGCGGGGACTCCCAACCCTCTTAGCCATTCAATTCCGATCGCACTTAGTCTTGTACCTTACTTAGCTGGGCTTGTTAAATATCAATCGGCACAGACAGATAAGACTGTTGCAATACTGGAAATCGACAGTCCCACCTTTTAACCCTCAGGCATTAGAAAACGGACAAGAAAACAAAGAGGAAACAAATAAAGAAGAACCAAATTATACGACCTAATATGGTATTTCCGTTGTGGATATCATTTCGTTTCAGCCGGGAGCCAATCAATTGAACCTCCTCTACGAATCCCGTCGACTCGACAACCACCTCTTTTCTAATTTTCTTTCCGTAAACAGATCGGTTCTTATTCATTTTGGGAGACAGTAACACCTGTCTTATGAAACAACAGGACTAGTTTCTTGCTGAGACCGGTGAGGGAGTGGGCGTAGGCTAGACGATTAACCCTTCCCACGCCACAAAAACTGCCCCGGGGGTACGGAAAAAATGTAAATAGCGCGAACGGTGCGAAAAGTGAGCCAATAATACAAGAACAGAAGCCAGAAAGAATAATTAAAAATAGTTAGATTGATAAAGAGGTAGTTTTGTTAAAGGGAGGTATCGAATTATGCACAAAACTGACCACGAGTTTACGAAACTAATAACGTGACTGTTTTTTTAATTTTGTTTTTATTTTATTTGTTTATTCCTTTATCTATTTATTTATTTATTGGTTGTTTGTTTTTAGAATAGAGAACCTTCAAGTTCTGCTGGATACGAAGTTGAAGATATTAAATTGATATTTGTACATCGTTGATGCTTCAGATTTTATAAGCATGGCATTGTATTGGTCAAGTTACAATAAAAGCTGAATACAATGCAAATATGCAGTATACTTACACATAGGCGTAAGATTGTCTATAGCGGTCTGTTCTATCTATCTATCTATCTAGCTAGCTAGCTAGCTAGCTCTCGATCGATCTATTTCCAAGACCGTTCTATCTCTCTTTCCATATCAGTCTGTTCCCCCCCTCTCTCTCTCTCTATCTATCTAACTCTCTCTCTCTTTCTCTCTCTCTCTCTCTCTCTCTCTTTCATCCTGCATATTTGGATGTCTCACTCTCCTACCATTGTGTCAGACAAGGATAAGCTTGATAAACATCTTCAAAATGTCATTTTTTTGCTAAGCCATTGCTAATAAAATCAGTACCATTGATTCTTACAATACAATGAAGTATATCCCCTAGAAATAAGTACGCCCAAACCAATTTTTAATTTAAAAAAATAGTTCTATTTTAATCTAACATTAGTAATTTTAAAACCCGACTGTAGACAGTGTCGTAAACATTAAATCGATATTTATATATCGATTTTATTTGCAAGTCAGTGTATTAAGCAAATTAAAATGAAAACAAAAACGAACATGCGTCGTTTAATTGAATTCTATCAAAAAACTGGTGTTGTCGAATCTATGTTTATAAAACTCTTTCTAAGAACCGGTAACCTGATTGGTATTTATTTACAAGAGAATCATAAAAGATATACAGTATCAACCATCATTAATTAGACCCATAACAATAATTTTTTATAAAAGTAAACTTTCTTCTAAACCAAAGGTAGGAAGATTTAATCATTCATCGTGCAACATAAAAAAAAGATTATTAGCTATTATTTATTTCCAAACTCTACAGCAGTAAATCTCTTGAACCTAAGATAAAATTGCATAAATATACATATAAATTGCATAAATATATACAATTTTCGGAAACAAGGAAGCCGGGCCGGTATTCGAACGGCCTGTGCATATGTACTTTGAAGCAGTGGGTCAAATACTAACCGCTCTGGGGGTGTCCTTGTGGTGTAATGGTTAAAATGTAAATGGTTAAAATCATAGTAAGCAAGTTCGTACTCCAGTCGCGCTATTATGTTCACTTTCAGGCAAATACCCTTGGGAAAGGTATGAACCCCCTTATCCTCCCTGCAATGGGTCAAATAGTACCACAACTGTTCTTCTTGGAGAATGGTTTTGGCATTAAATAACCTACAAAGGTTGATATGCCATTAAACAAAGAAACTAAACCAAACTAACCGCTCTGTTTAAAAAAACTAAAATGGAACTGGGAAAAACACATAACTAGAAGAGATGATAACAGATGGTGCAAAGGATTCGTAGAATGGAGCCCAAGAAATAATGACAGTAAGAAATGTTAGAGTAATCAGATTCTGGAATTTGCTAAGACTTGACAGAGAACAGTAAGACTTGATAGAGAACAGCACAATCAAAGACGTTATGGGATAAATTAGGAAAGGCTTTTGTTCAGAAAACCCCAAATCACTAATACTGCCGATTATGATAATTATTGGAATAATTTGATAGGAATAACAAGTAGTAAAAACAAACAATATAACTCGAAGCTTAGGAAATTAAAACAAGGTTTTAGATTTGACCCTAGTATAGGAATAGGTTTTTGTGGCTACATTGGGTAAGTGTTGTTTATCTCAGAGTTTAAATGATCAAACCTCAATTCTTTCATCTCTTGCACTGCCATTTCTTCAAAATAATTTTTTCTTTGTCCTTATCTTTGCAGGAATATTTTAGATAAAATCTGTGATGCTTACAAGGAAAAGTGATATCAAATAAATTTCTCCGGTAAGTGGATATCTTTTTAAACAAGTTTATGTGGATTGAAGATTTTTTTACTAAGAGTAAAATTTACGTGTCAATAATCTTGACTACAAGAAAAAAAAATAAGCACTCTTCTATTGAGTCTATTCTTTACATTATAGTTTATTCTTATATGTATATAATTTTCCATTGGGAAAAAAAACTGTTTTTGTATGTGTATTGAATTATAACTTTTCTAAAAGAAATTCACGTTATTTTGTAAAAATGCTTAACGTACAAAAATTTCATTCATCTGCGAATTATAAATACCAGAATTCCTACTAATGCTTATGTCAAACGTTTTAGCCGCTGCATTCTTCGATCATTCTTGGGGTATCTGGAATTCTGAGATAACCTCTCAACAGAATTCCATTAATTATTCGGACTAGTTGCCGCATCTTTATTATTATGATCACCATATTCAAACCGATGCTCTCTCCTACCTTCACAATCTGTGTTGCAAATGATAATCTTTGAATATATTTTTTCACTCCAGTTAGAATATTCTATACACCCGAGTAAGAGAGAAAGATATTTTTCCTATATTTAAGAATTTCGAAGATCTTTAAATTGATAGTAAAAGTTTCCTTCTTTTTCTTCTATTTTATTTCATTTTTTTCGCCTCTTTATTTGTTTATTTGTTTATTTTGTTGTTGTTTTCTGCAGAAAGGGTGGGTGACAGGAAAATAGACGCTAAAAACTTCAGACAAGAAGTTAATTCTTCTACTTGGGAAGATTACAACAAAATCATCTTTAAAACTGTTAATGAGTACTTCATTTTTGTTGTATACATATATATATATATATATTTGATACAAAATAAGTTCGTAAATTATTTGTATCAAGAATAGGTACTGGAAGCTATAAGTGTTTTGTTGTTGTTGTTGTTGTTGTTGTTCATCAATATGGGACTTGTGAAAGCATGGGCAGCTATCGATAGACTATCAATCAAATGGAAGTCAGAACTATACGATAAAATAATTTTTTTTAAATTCCAAGCAGCGGTCGTGTCCATACTTCCGTATGGATGCACTACTTGGACACGGGGTGTAGCCTGGAAGACCTGCAGGAAGCGATGGATGATAGAGTTCGAGAAATCCGTGCAAGCAGCATGTCGTGATGATGATGATGATGATGATGATAATTGTTCACAAAGAATTATCATTACTTAGTTGAGAACATATCACTGTGTGCGCACAAATGATTTTTATTAAATAGAAATATTTATTTGAAACTATGTAATTGAGTGTTAGATAGGAATATTTGAAATTATGCAACTGAGTGTAAATCATTTGTATTAGTTTGGTTTGGTTTGGTTTGGTTTTATGGCACATCAACCATTGTAGGTTATTTAATGCCAAATCCATTTTTATACATATAAACAGTTCTATTTCAAAGAATTCAGTTTAGAATAAGAATAGTTTTTTGTTTACACTCAATTAAATGCCGAAAACAATTCTATTTCAAACAATTCGGTTTAGCATAAGTTCTCAGTTTCAATGTCTAAACAGTTCTATTTCGAGCATTTCAGTTAAGCATAAGTACGCAGTTAAATATCAAAACAGTCCCATCTCAACCAATTCATTTTAGCATAATTACACAGTTTAGTTCTATTTGACCCATAGATAGGACCCTATCAGGTGCTACCATCCCGAGCCAGAGTGAACCTGGAAGCGATGACAGTGAAGGGGTACTCCGCAAACCCAAAGCTCCAGAAACATCACTATCAGATTTTTTCGCGTCATATCCACGACACTTGTTGGTGGGTTCTTACCCCACAGCCAAGCAGCAATCGGTATATTCTACAGCGCCCGGTGACCGGACAATTAGATTGGAATATTTGACACCGTATAAACGTGTGCCAAAAACTTGTTAAAACAACTACACAAAAACGTAGAATGTTCGCGATTTTTAAGGCATAAAAACAAGCTGACATTAAAATCAATCAGGTATTCGATTGTATCCAAGGAAAACTAATTTTAGGATTCGTACTGGTGCTTGATTCACCAAAGATGCATGTTTTACAAGAACTTTCTAGGAGGAGGTGCAGAGACAAATTATTACTTGTTTGAATCCATTGTAATTCACGCAAACTTTCTAATGGTTACAGCGGAAAACACCTATCTTCATCATCGTCATGTCATGCCGCCAGCACGGATATCCCTGACCCTCTCTCACCACTTCTCCCTATCATTCATCGCTTCTGGCAGGTCTTCAGGGCTACATCCTGTATCCTCACATAGCTGCTGTATGTATGTTCGAGCTGGTTGTCCTGCTTTTGCTTGGCCATATTCGGGGGTCCATAGGAGTACATCACTGATGAGTTCGTCCTTGCTTCTCCAGCAGTGTCCTGCGTGTCTGGTTCGTCTAACTTGGATAGTTTTCGTGATGGGAAGCAGGTGGCCGTATACTTGGTGCCTTGTGGGGTGTTGCCGCCAGGACTTGTTCAATATTGCTCGCAACATTCTTGTGTAATTGCCGTCTAGCTTCTTCTTCGGCCGTTTAGATAGCGTCCAAATGGTGCATCCATATAGCAGTATCGATACGACCGCTGCCTGGAAGAAACTGCGTTTCATTTTATCGGTCAGGTCTGATTTCCATATGATGGAGAGCCTATCGATAGCTGTCCATGCCTTCGTTAGCCGTGTGTCGATGTCTTTTTCGGTTGATGAGACGCTGCTTCCTAGGTAGGTGAACTTGTCTACTAGTTTCAGAGAGGTTCCGTCTTGTGTGGAAATGTCGCCTGACGGAACCTCTCTGAAACTAGTAGACCCAATGATTGATAAATCAATTGATTAATGATTAGATGTTTGTGTTTTTTGGCATATTAACATTTGTGGGTCATTTAATGCCAAATCCTTTTTATACATATATATATATATATATCATAAATGATTTGTAAGCTAATAGTTTGTTGGAAATATAATTTTTAAACGATTTAGTGCTCATTTGCTGGCACACAATTAAATGTATCCAGTTATTGCAATTTAATATAAATAATTCTTCGGGAGGTGCCCGTGGTGTAATGGTTATCGTCGTAGGAAATGGACACGGCGACACGAGTTCAAATCCTGGACCAGGCTAGTTGCATTTCACATAGCACTTATACCCTTGGGAAAGGTATGAATCCAATTATTCTCCTTCCAGCTATGGGTAAATAGTAGGGCAGACAGGTTCTTCAGCCTTGGTGAGACAACTAGTCTAGAAGAAGGAAAACTCTGAATTCAAACCTATTAAACTTCGCTTAGAAATTGACCTTGTGTCATATCCTGCTCAAGCAGAGGGGTTGGTAAATATGAATATAAATAATTCTTATCCAAGTATTTATATCTAATACTAATAATTCAAGTCAACACCATTCATTCATTTGGACTCAATTAAATGGTTTCAAGTTTTGATATCAAATATAAATAATTCAATTTAATATTAATCATTTATTCACGCACAGTTAAATGTTTTCAAGTATTGTAAATGATTGAATAGTTCTAGTTGACTCATCGATGAGGCCCCAACATATAACAACACTTCGAGTCTGAGTGAGTACTCCACAATTCCAAAAGCTCCAGGGCAAGACCGCCACCATCAGATGGTTTAATGTCATATCCAGGATAATCGTTGGTGGAGGAGTCTAACCTTTTTGCAGAGATGCAGTTGGCGTATTCTTCTGCTCGAGCAGACTGGGCTGTAACTGATTGATTTATTGATTTTAACATCATGTCAACCCGCCAAGGACTATTTTGTGCCTAGAGATTAAGAAATCGCGCTCATTGTTCTATTATAGTCTCATTTTTTTTTTTTTTTTTGTGCGTAGTTGTTTCTTAAGAGAATATTTTCGGCATTATATATATGAATGTATAGCAAGACAAGCACTTTTGGATATAAATAATCGGAAAGTAGAAAAATGAAAGCAATACAGATTAGAGAGAATGCGTACATTCACAGAGTTTCAGTAGAGTTTAGTAAAAAAAATAATACCTAATAATCTTCTTTTCACTGTATATTGTTCCTATCGAAACAATAAAATCCTGGTATCTGCTTTAGAGGAAAATTAGCTTTTTATTAACAAAATAGACGGGTATTCATGTTTATGAGCGATACTGTGCACACGCAATCGAGATAGATAGATAGATAGATAGATAATGTTTAACTTTTTGTCGATCAGCCAAGACGAGATTGCTAGATATCCATATTAAACAACGCATGCATATATGTATATTGAAGACAATAGACAACTGTCAATAGTCTATTGCGCTTTTTGTAAGTCTTTACAGTATTCTTATTAGTTGTCTCAATGTGTTGTCAAGAACGGTCCAAAGTTCATAATGTCCGTAAATATATACAATTCAAATTCTTTCAATAGTCGTTGACCAATGTCAAGAAAGAATGAAATGTTTCAGTCCAATATTTTAGTGTAGACCGTAGAGTTTATTGAATTCTTCCATTTTTTTTATTATTTTTTTTATTTTTTTTATTTTTACTTTTATTTTATTTTTTCAAATTTAAACTCAGTGTTTAGGAGATCATAGATTATGGACATATGAACTTTGGACAATTCTCACATAAACTTGACAATACACTGGGACAACAATATATATATATATATATATATAGAGAGAGAGAGAGAGAGAGAGAGACAGAGGGAGAGACAGAGACAGAGATAAAAATACTATGTGTCGATCTCACTACGCACCTATATGTGTGTGATTGTATATGTGTCGATCTTACTACGCACCTATAAGTGTATGATTGTATCAACGAAATAACTAACACATAAACATTAGTCAATACATTTTATTAATTTGGTAATTTATTATATATATATATGTGTGTGTGTGTGTGTGTGTGTGTGTATTCATTTTAGCTATACATTGTGTTTGGAACATCATTGATTATGGACATTATGAACTTTGCACAGTTCTGATAGAATCTTGACATTGTACTAAGACAACTATGAAAATTAATAATTATATATAAATATATATATATGTATGTGTGTGTGTGTGTGTGTGTGTGTGTGTGTGTGTGTGTGTGTGTGTGTGTGTGTATGTGTGTGTGTGTGTGGATACGAGCTGTGTTCAAAATCATCCACATATGGGCTGAATTTACCAAGATTAGTAAGTAACATTAAAGGAAACGTTAATTTCTTTCAAACTAGTCCTCTCAGCACTAAACACGATAATTTCAGCAAGTTTTCCATCGGTCAAGGCATCTTTGAAACTAACTCTGATTATTTGTTGCAATGTTCTCAACATCTTTAAATTTTACACTTCTAATGAATTTTTAATTTAGAAAACAAAATAACCTCAAACGACACTAGATCTGAAGAGTATACGGGATGCGACTCTTGCACAATCATTTGTTTCACAAAAATAATTGCTATTTAAAAATATCCTGACTGGCTTTATCACATAAGTTGCTCAGTTGTACTCACGATCTCATTAAAATTTAAAATTCAAAGATCTTTAAAAAAACAATCTTGATACTTTTAGATCATGTTTCTTATATGAAACATTCACTGACATAAAACACTGGAATTAAACAAAATCAAAAATACCTATCAAAACAATCTTTAATATAAAAAATCAACTGGAGCCTAACTTAGCCATTTAAATCTCCTGAAGAGGACGTAAAAGCTCGAAACATGTGTTGAGCACGTATAGATGAAATAATAAAAACCTAAATACCAAATTTGAAATAATTGCTGATTTATTTATTTTAATATATATATATATATATATATATATATATATATATATATATATATATATAATCCCCAGGTCCTCTACACGATCAGGATGAGACACAAAGTCAATTTTAAAGGGAGTTTAGCCGGTTTGAATTCAGGATTTTCTTTCCCTTTAACCGGTTGCCTCATCAATATTAAAGAGCACAGTCTTCCCCGCTGTTTACCCATAGTCGGAAAGAGAATATTAGGATTCATACCTAAAAGTATTAGCGCTATGTGAAATACAAACAGCCTTATCCAGGATTTGAACTCGGGTCACGTGTTTATTCTTTACGACAGTAGCCATCACACAGCGAGCGCCTCCATTATATATATATATATATATATGTCTTTATGTGTGTATGCTACAAAATAATATCTGTGCAGTTAACAAAGCCCTCATAATTCCACCTCAAATAATTATTGCGACTATTCCAGACCACCCCAGCAGTATTTTGCATAACCACCAGACTTGGTTTTCCGACACATGAAAATGCCAGATCATGATGCAGCATTATTATACAATACTTTTCTTATATTCAAAATTTTTCAACTAACTGTTCAGTTGTGTAAGATCTAAATTAACTGTCTTGTTGAAACATCAATAAACTGAACGTAATCGAGAATAGAATTTCTCTAGAATTCACATGTGAGGTCAGTTCAAAGATAAGAATCGCTTAACTAACTGCACAAATGATTTGTTCCTAACGATAAAAGTTTTCGAAGAGCCAGCCTCATTTTAAATCAAAAGAACGGTGCACTCTTGCACACAAATTCTTCGAAAAACCCTCCTCGGGTTTTGAATAAAAAGTTTTGTCAACTTTTTGACCGGTTACTTTTATCAAGGCCAAAGAGCCTCAAGTTGTTGATCAAGTTAGCCGACCGTTGTCGAGGGTGACCCGAAGGTTGCTTTTATAATAGCTACAATACCGAGGTGTAAGGTAGAGCGCTACAAATTTCCCTGGATTGTTCCAATTACCCTTGATCCATATCATAATGCTGAGTGTTAACGAAGGAGGCATCAAGTACCATTTATTGAACCTTTGGTATGACTCGACCTGGGAATGAACCCAGGTCTCCCGGGCCATTGGCGAACACTCTAACCACTAAACCAATAGGCCGGTTATAATCCAGAGAAAGGAGAAGCGCCTTCCCCTATACCTCGGTGGAGTAAGTATTAAGTAAAAGAGGCTTCGAGTCACCCTCGACAGCGGTCGGCTAACTTTACTTACAAAGAGCATAGTTTGTGCTATTATATTATCCTGAGCTGAAGAAAGAGGAGAAAGATACCTACGATTCATTCGGGTATTAGCGGCAAGAGAAATCCAAACAGCCAAGTCCAGAATTTGAACTTGCAGTGTCCATTTTCTTACAAGGATTTTCGCTACATTACACGGACCTAGTTGGTTGTGACTGCAGAATACACCGAATGCATATTTGCAGAGGGGTAAGACTCCCCAAACAAGTGACTTGGATATGACATTAAACAGTTTAATAGTGAGGTTCAAGTAATGCTTGCCAAGTTGGTTGTGACTGCAGAATACACCGAATGCATCTTTGCAGAGGGGTAAGACTCCCCAAACAAGTGACTTGGATATGACATTAAACAGTTTAATAGTGAGGTTCAAGTAATGCTTGCCAAGTTGGTTGTGACTGCAGAATACACCGAATGCATATTTGCAGAGGGGTAAGACTCCTCAAACAAGTGACTTGGATATGACATTAAACAGTTTGATAGTGAGGTTCAAGTAATGCTTGCCAAGTTGGTTGTGACTGCAGAATACACCGAATGCATCTTTGCAGAGGGGTAAGAATCCCCAAACAAGTGACTTGGATATGACATTAAACAGTTTGATAGTGAGGTTCAAGTAATGCTTGCCAAGTTGGTTGTGACTGCAGAATACACCGAATGCATATTTGCAGAGGGGTAAGACTCCCCAAACAAGTAACTTGGATATAACATTAAACAGTTTGATAGTGAGGTTCAAGTAATGCTTGCCAAGTTGGTTGTGACTGCAGAATACACCGAATGCATATTTGCAGAGGGGTAAGACTCCTCAAACAAGTGACCTGGATATGACATTAAACAGTTTAATAGTGAGGTTCAAGTAATGCTTGCCAAGTTGGTTGTGACTGCAGAATACACCGAATGCATATTTGCAGAGGGGTAAGACTCCCCAAACAAGTGACTTGGATATGACATTAAACAGTTTGATAGTGAGGTTCAAGTAATGCTTGCCAAGTTGGTTGTGACTGCAGAATACACCGAATGCATATTTGCAGAGGGGTAAGACTCCTCAAACAAGTGACTTGGATATGACATTAAACAGTTTGATAATGAGGTTCAAGTAATGCTTGCCAAGTTGGTTGTGACTGCAGAATACACCGAATGCATATTTGCAGAGGGGTAAGACTCCCCAAACAAGTGACTTGGATATGACATTAAACAGTTTGATAGTGAGGTTCAAGTAATGCTTGCCAAGTTGGTTGTGACTGCAGAATACACCGAATGCATTTTTGCAGAGGGGTAAGACCCCCACCAAACGAATGACATGGATATGACATTATACAATCTAACTGTGAGTGTCCAGTAATGCTGGAGCTTTGAGGAATGCAGAGTACCCCTTCTTTGCCATTGTTCCCAGGTCCACTCTGGCCCGGATTACCAAGCACCTGATAGGATCTTATCAATGGATCAAATAAAACTGTTTGAAATTTAAACTGTGCACTTATGCTAAATTGAATTGTATGAAATAGGACTGTGTTTACATTTAAATATCTGTAAACAAATGTCTTATTGAATTGTTAGTGATACATGTCAATACTTTAAAAAAATTAAACTGCGTGCAAAAAAATGATCAATTGTAAATAGAATTATTGGTATTTGATTGAAATAAGTGAAACCAATTAACTGAAAAAAGTAAGCTAAATTTCGTTTAAAAATGATATCAACAAAAAATCGTATGTTTAATGTATGTATAAAAAGGATTTGGCATTAAATAATTTACAATGGTTGATATACCATAAAACCAAACCAAATTCGACTACATTACACTACAGGAGGTGCCCGTGGTGCAATGATTATCGACGATACGAATTCAAAAACCTTGACAAGGCTGATTGCATTCAACATCGCTCTAATACTCTTGAGAAAGGTATGAATCCAACTATTCTCCTTTCCGTTATGGGTAAATCGTAGGGCAAACTGGGCTCTTTGATATAGCAACCGTTTTAGGAGAAGGCAAACTCTGAATTAAAACCTGTTGAAATCCGCTTAAGAATGACCTTTGTGTCACATCTTACCCGGGCAGAGGAGTTGGTAAATACATTTGCTAACCACTATATATATATATATATATATACTGAGAATGACAGACATGTTCATATACATAAATAAGTATTTATCCAACACCTACATCACAGGGAGGAGGTGATACAAGGTCTATTTTTAGCCGAGTAAAGCTGGTTTGAATCCAGAGTTTTTCTTCTCCTTGACTGGTTGCCTAACCAAAGCTAAATTACCCAGCAGCCCATACTATTTACCCATAGCTTGGGGGAAAACTACATGGCTTATAGCCTTCCCCAAAGACATTAGCGTGAGATGAAACGCAAACAACCATGTCCACGATTTTAACTAGGATCACCAATTCAGTTTCCTAAAGTAATGGATATCATCGTAAGAAACACAATATATATGTTTATGCGCGCATATATATGTGTGTGTGTGTGTGTGTGTGTGTGTGACGCGTTCATATATAGGAGTTCATCAGAGAACATCGCTTATTAGTTCGTCCTAATTTCTCCAGCAGTGCCTCGCATGTCTTGTTTGTCTTACTTTGCTACTTATGAGATGGGAGGTAAGTCACCGTACATCTGCTGTTTTGTTGAGTGCTGCTTCCTGGATTTGTTCAAAAAACAACGCATAGCATTCTTGTGCAGTCCCCATCTAGCTTTTTTCCATGAGCATCTAGGCGGTGCATCCATTTTCTTGGAAGAAATCCTTTTTTATCAGAGAAATCAGATTTCCATATGATCCATAACCTGGCAATAGCAGTCTACGTCTTCTCTAGGCGTATGTCGACACCACTTTCAGTAAACGAGATACTGATGTCAAGGGATGTGAACTGGTCGACTAATTTTAGAGGAAGAACTGCCAAGAATGATGGATAATAGGGACGGATGAAGAGAGAGAGAGAGAGAGAGAGAGAGAGAGAGAGAGAGAGAGAGAGAGATCCGTGCTATCAACACGACTGGAAAATTATATATATATATATATATATATAACCAGACAACGATAGACAGACCAGTTCATCACTAGACACACGTGTGTCCACAAAAACGAAGCCTGACCCAACCCAGGAAGGGGAAGGCCGTTCTATGTTTGCCTTTTATTTTCTTTCTTCCCTTTTTTTTTTCTTTTTTCTTTTTTACCCTGTTCATTGCCTCCTCTTTCTTCCCGTCACCCGACTGATAGATTGTTTTCCCCGTTCTTTAAAACCAACGTTTTTCTTTTACTCTTCCTTTTTTTTTATTTACTTTATCACCTTTGCTGACTTCATCCAATCTAAGACAATATTTACTCGTCCGGGCCTCGTCTCACGTCACTTGGCCGGCAAGGAAGTTCATTTTAATATTGTGCCAATATCAACATGTTTGTTTAATTACAGTTAAGTATAAAACGAAACAACACATACGAAAGACATTGGATAAGAAAAAAAATGAAAATAGAAAGAGAAATGAACTTGTTTTTTATTGATTCGTTATCAAATCAGATTCTTAAGTTCCTCATATATCTCCCTCGTAATCAAATCTATCTATCTATCTATCTATCTATTTAGTCAGATGGGGCTGTAGAATACATCAACTGCACCTCTGCAGGGGGATAAGACCCCCAACCAATGTGTGTCCTGGATATCACACTAAACAATCAGATGGTGAGGTTCCAGTAATGCTGGAGCTTGGGGAATGTGGTGCACCTTTCCATTGCTATTACTCCCAGATCCACTCTGGCCCGGAGTGGTAGCACCTGATAGGGCCCTATCAATGGGTTAAATAGAACTAACTGCATACTTATGCTAAACTGAATTGTTTGAATTAGAACTGTTTAACAAAACGGAATAGCTTGAAATAGAAATGTTTTTGACAATTAAACCGTACTTACATTTAAACTGCGTGCTTATGCTAAACTGAATTGTTTGAAACTGTTTTTGACTTTGAAACTGTACTTACAATAAACTGAATTGTTTAATATAGAACTGTTTTGACATTTAACGGTGTGTAAACAAAATCTGTACTTATACTAAACTGAATTAGCTGAATTAAAACTGTTTGAATAAATTGGATAACTTGAAATAGAAATGTTTTTGACAATTAAACTGTGTACTCATGCTAAACTGAATTGTTTGAAATAGAACTGACTATTCGCTGCGTCCCGGTGACCTACCTCCCTGACGGCACCACTCCCCTCGACTAAAAGGGTCGAGGACCTTGTTTATTTCATAGCGCCCCACTAGAGGAATGCAGATGGGACCAATTATTTTTCGTAATGACCACATATAAGTTGGTGCATGGTCCCCAACAATAAAATGACTTCATTATTCTGACTTGCTGTGAAGTCGGATATATATATATATATATATATATATATATATATATATATATATATATATATATATATATACGTGTGTGTGTGTGTGTGGTTTATTCAATATGTTTCTAGACTTTTTTCGTATGGGCATTTAAAATTGTCGTAAACTTTTGAAAATTCACTATGTTATTGCTATACATCTTATGAGATGACTGACCAATATTTATGATTTCAGGTTTAAATGAACAGCTACAGAAGCAATTGGAATACACCCTACTAAAGTTTGATTGTCACAGCTGGTAAATTTCAAAAATGCAATCTGGACGTGAGGACACATTAGAAGAACGATATGCAATAAAATTCTGTTTTAAACTGGGAAAAAAATACCACAGAAACGTATGGAGTGCTTCAGACTGCTTTTGGAGCATCTTGCATGAATCTAGCATCAGTTTTTGAGTGGCATAAGAGATTCAAGGAAGGCAGAGAGTCTGTGAGGAATGATGAGAGGTGGGGGGGAGTAAGGAAGTCAGAACACTAGAGTTGATTGGCCAAAAGGTTAGGGTTAGGGTTACTATGTTGAGGTTTTAAGGGAGTTCAGCAAGAGATTCCTAGGGAAGAGGCCAACACTCTTCAAATCGGCTCAGTGGCATTTCTACCAGGACAATGAACCAGTCCACAACTCCATCCTTGTCACAGACTATTTGACCAAGATGGGCATTATGACAGTTCCTCACCCTCCCTATAGTCCAGACCTTGCTCCTTGTGACTTTTGGTTATTCTCTAAGCTCAGAGGCTATCGTTATGAGACAATTGAGGAGATGAAAGAGGCTGTGACGAAGGTCATTGACAGGCCTTCCATGGGCCCTTCCAGAAGTTGTTGGAACGTTACAACAAGTGCATTGTAGCCGGTGGAGATTACTTCTCAGGGGACTAGAGTTTCATGTGTGTACTATCAATAAAAGTGTGCATACAAAAAAGTCTGGAAATTTATTTAATGATCCTCGTATATATATATATATATATATATATTCTTGAGTGGAGTCCAAAATAGCTCTCATCACTAAAACGGGTGTATTACTTAGTAATGCTCCTGATATATATATATATATATATATATATATATATATATATATATATATATATATATATACGAGGGTCATTCAATAAATAAAGTGAAATTTGCTAAAATGTTTTGCAATAGGATGCACTGTTTATCGATGCACCTTTTTGAAGGAAATCAATAGTGATGGATCCTTTGATATCCCAGAAACACTGCCAGCATGTTTTTTTCTTTTCTGACTGCTGTATCAGAAAGTTTTTTTTACCGGAGAGTCAGTCTGTTTCTACTCCATGGACTTTCTTTTCACCTCAGACTGATAGTGACAAACCTATGTGTAGCCTATTTTTTAAAACTTTTTTTTTTTAATTCAAACATGCTTCGCCATTCTTCAGCAAATTGTACATGATTTGCCCTTCTCTGCCATCAAGTATTCGATGACAGACCTCTGTTCAAGCTTTGAGTTTTCCGTTTGATTTTCCATTATGAACTGTATCAAAACATATTTTTACGAAATGAAAATAACTTTTGCTATAAAGCAATTCCAAACAATGCACAGTTTACATATATGGAAAAAAAATTCAGAAATAAAAATTATTTTGCCTTTTAAAAAGTTGCTACACTATTTATTGAACGACCCTTATGTATTTGTATATACATAAGTAAAAAGAAAAATAAAGTTGGCGACCATAGTCCGAAGGTTCCCCTTTCAATATAAGTTAGGGGTAGCATTGAAACAAAGTCCATGGAACTTAGGGATACTTGGTGTTTCCTCAATGTGATCATCAGTCTCTTACCTTAACAAATACAAATCATTTTAAAAGAGATTTATTCGACCCAAAGATAAAGCCCCAACAGATACTACCATTCCACATGAGAGTTAACCTGGGAGTAACAACAATTAAGAGGTACTCCACACTCCACCAGATCTCCAGAACTGAAGCCTCAACATCAGATGCAGTTTAGTGTCAGACCCAGGACACCTTTTTTAGTGGGGTGTCTTACACCTCTACTGGGGATACAGTCAGTGTATTCTAAGCACTGCCGAAAAAGCTTACGTGTGTTTGTCTATCTGTCCGTCTGTCTATGGTGTGCATTATATAGTATTTTATATATTCGTAGATTCTTTCAACCTTATAGATTTAAAACGGAAAATAAATACAAGTAATGGAAAACACGTTCTCTTAAAGCAAATTCTGCCAAAATGTTTACATTTTTCTAAACTTGAAATGATGTCATTTATGCCTCTATGGAAGCCCATAAATTCTTTAAATATTTTGTGTGTGTGTATGTTGTCGTTAAAGAATTACTTTCTTCCTGAACATTCATAATCTTTAAAACTATAGCCTCTCTGTCATAACATTTGGAACCAACGCTGAACTATAAAAAACAGGAACTGATCTTTGGTCAACAAACTTTTTTTTTCTGATGTTTTTTGTTTTGTGGATGTTTCGTTCACTTAACGTATCTTTTATCCAAATTTCAATATTAGCGACGAAGAGATCTCATATGAATATAGTGGAGTGTTCAAATTCTATATTCTCACTTTTTTTTAAATTC
>OY757916.1:61925817-62028317 GCA_963585895.1 Sepioteuthis lessoniana | reverse complement strand
TTTTCGGACTAATACTCTCGGGAAAAGTATAAATTACTTTATCCACCCCACTACCAATGAGTCTAATAGTATCATTACTGTTCTTCAATCAGAGTGTTTTTGGTATTAAATAACCCATAAAGTGTGATATGCCAAAAACAAAGAAACCAAACATTCCAATAACTGACTGTCACTCCGTTTTTTATTTATTTATATATAAAGGGTGCTCAGTATTGGTCAGATTCTGAACGAGGTTGTTTGCACTTCACAACACGTTAATAACCACGGGAAAAGCATGAATCCATATATTCTCCATCCGGCTATGGGTGAATAGTTGGGGAGAGCGGGCTCTTTAACCTTGGTATGGTAAACTGTCTAAGAGAAGAAAAACTGTAAATTAAACTCCACTTAACAACTGTATCACATCCGGCTCGTGTGGTGGAGTTGATATATATATATATATATATATATATATATATATATATATATATATATTACTATTATTATTATTATTATATAATATTATATTATATAATATCATTATCATATATATTATTCTTTAGGGTTGTATAGCTTGGTTAGATGACTCTATCAATTGAATTATCTGTGACGGCATTATGTGGGGAGTAACAAGATTATTATTATCATTATTATTATTATTATTAATATTATTGATGTCGTTGGTAATTATTAACTACAGAAGCAAGAGTCCATGAACGAACCAAGACCGAGATAGATAGATAGATAGATAGATAGATAGATTGATAGATAGATAGATTTATTTATTTATTTTATATTATACTGAACCCAAACGTCGAACTGACAATATCTACCGCTGGTTGTCGATAGATAGATAGATATGAACAGAGCGAGATAGATTTTGAACAGACCGCTATCGACCATCTTAGCTTTTGTACAAGTTTTGTATATTTACATTGTATGCAGTTACATATACTTATGGGCGCTTCTCTCTCTCTCTCTCTCTCTCTCTCTCTCTCTCTCTCTCTCTCTCTCTGTGTGTGTGTGTGTGTGTGTTTATGCTTGTGTGAGATGGCTGCCAAAATCTGTCAGCGATTTGCTTTACTTGCAAAAGCAGACGAGGATTTTGTCCATCTTGACGAACAGACACGTGTTGGTAAGATCGGTGATGTTTGCTTATATTTGTTTAATTAATGTTTAGAAAAGAATGTCATGTTATCAACAAGCCGTTTTGGGTCCTTTCTCATTCAACTCAACGAGATTCCCGCCTTTTTTTCGTCATTAGCAATGCCTCTCCCACATCCCGCTTCCATCCTGGAACCCTCTCTCATTACGTCAGTCTCTTTAATGACTTTCTCTTTCAGCCACTCAATCGTTCTTATGCTCTCTCTTTCTTTCAAGAAAGCTATTAACTGCTGACACATCAGTATGGATTCTTAATCTTGATACAAGGTTCGAACCTTGAGAGTGTACATATTTAAAAAGCCGATTTTATGGTAAAGTCAGCATCTGAAAATTTATGGTATTTCAGCATATGGAACTAAGCAGTCTTAGATAAAAATGACCTTGTGTCACGCGTGACTTAGAATACAGTCTCCCTACAGAATAGTAAGACCTCTCTCTCCAAAAAGAGATGTCCTAAGTAAGACATTCAACTGCATCTGATGGTAAGGCTCCAATTCTGGAGTTCTGAGGGGATGGGAATTGTAGAATACCCTACAATTGGCATTACCCTCAGGTCCGCTCTGACCCAAAGAGGTAGTACCTGTTAGAGTGCTATCCATTGGTTAAATAGATCTGTTTGCAAATTATTTGGAGTTGATAAGAATTTATGACGCAACATAATTATAAATTATGTGTTTTAAGAATCGTTGAAGCTATAAATGTTTACTAAGAATTATCATTAGTTACTTGAAACTATACAATTGTGCGCAGACAAATAACTATTATTTGATAGAAATGATTACTTGAAATCATGTAACGAATTGTATTAGACTGGAATATTTGAAGCCATACAACTCAGTGCGAATCATTTGTCTTAAATAGAACTACCTGATATCATATAACTGTGTATAACAAAACTTGAAATCAATTTAAAAAACTTATTCATGCAAAAAATATACCCATTTATTTATCAAGTCCTGGGTAATGTACTAAGCAGTATCCAATGGCGAGACTCCCGTTCTGGGGCTTTGTGGACTGTAGCGTCATACCTTAGGATTTGTTTTGTTTTGTGCCTTTTTTTTTTTTTTTGCACTTTAAAACTTAGCAAGAAAAAATCAGAAATTAAGCACCTGATTAACCCTCCATTTCAGAATTTACTGAAATTCAAATAATTATTTTAAACAATCATAATATTTTTCATATATTTCATTTTTTAAAAATTCGCGGAAATATTTTTATACACATAAAGCATCACTGATAGGATACGTAGAATCTTTGGTGTACTTAAATGAATCCCACTTCAGAGAAACTTGAATGAAAGATTTCAGTTTGGGTTGGTTTGATTTGATTTGGATGCCAAAGCCATCCTTTTAGAAGAACTGCAATGATACTATTTTACCTATAGCTGGTTGTATAAGAGGGTTCATACTTTCCCAATGATATGAGTCTTAAAGTTCCAACTCGCTTACAATGATGTCACCGTCCACTACGTTACCCATTATGCTACTGGGTTGTCCAGTCGGCTGGGGTTGTAAATTGCACCGATTGCACCTCTACGGTGGGGTAAGACCCCCAACGATTGTCCTGGATATGACACTAACCAATCTATTGGTGAGGTTCCGGTAATGCTGGAGCTTTGGGGAATGATGAGTACCTCTTCATTGCAATCGTTCCTAGGACCACTTCAGCCATGATTGGTAGCACCTGATAGGGTCCCATTTACGATTCAAATAGAACTAAACTGTGCGCTTATTCGCAACTAAATTGTTTAAAATATAACTCTGGCTCGGAGTGGTACCACCTGACAAGGCCTTATCTATGGGTCAAATAAAACTAAAATGCGTATTCATGCTAAACTGAATTACTTGAAATAGAACTGTTTTGATATTTAAACTGGGTACTTATACCAAACTGAAATTTTTAAGATGGAAATGTTTTTGACATTGAAACTGTACTTACGCTAAACTGAATTTTTTTAAATAGAATTGTTTTGACCTTAACTTGTGTAAACAAAATCTATTCTAATACTAAACTGAATTGGTTGAATTAGAACTGTTTGAATAAACTGAATAGCTTGCAATAGAAATGTTTTTGACAGTTAAACTGTGTACTCATGCGAATCTGAATTGTTTGGAATAGAACTGATTATTTGTATAAAAGTGGATTTGGCATTAAATAACATACAAAGGTTGATATGCCATAAAACCCAACCAACCAAATATGTCACAGGGGTTCTTCCGAAATTGTTTCGCAAAGAAATTCAAGGACACCAAATGATAAGGAAATAAAAATGTAATCACCTATTCATTTTGGGCTACTTTCAGTCGATTGATTGGTTGGTTTTAATGGCATGTCAATCCGTCGAGGATTATTTTATGTAAACAGGTTACAGAATCGTGTTCACTGAATTCCTTCACTATATATTTTTATATTTGTTCTTCAAGAGCTTTTTTTGTATGCTTTTATGTGTTATCTAGTATTCTTATTCAATACAAATAATTTGCTCGCAGTTGTATGGTTTCAAGGTTGGTTAATTGGTTGGTTTTATGGCGTAGCAACCTTTATAGGTTATTTAACGCCAAAACCATTTTTATACAAATAGTTCTATTTCAAAAAATTCAGTTTAGCATGAGTACACAGTTTAACTGTCAAAACATTTCTATTTATAGCTATTCAGTCCATTCAAACAGTTCTGATTCAGCTAAATCAGTTTAGTAAAAGAATGTATTTTCTTTACACACAGTTGATGTCAAAACAGTTCTATATTAAGCAATTCAGTTTAGTTTAAGTACTGTTTCAATGTCAAAAACAGTTCCATTTCAAACAATTCAGTTTAGCATAATCACGCAGTTTAAATGTAAGTACAGTTTAATTGTTAAAAACACATTTGTATTTCAAGCTATTCAATTTAGTCAAACAGTTCTAATTCAAACAATCCAGTTTAGTATAAGTATACAGTTTTTTCTATTTAACCCATAGATAGGACCCTTATCAGGTGCTACCACTCTGGGCCAAAGTGGACCTGGGAGCAAGGCAATGAAGGGGTACTTCGCATTCCTCAAAGCTCCAGCATCACTGGAACCTCACTATCGAACTGTTTAGTGTCATATCCAGGACACTCGTTGGTGGGGGTCGTACTTCTCAGCAGATGTGCAGTCGGTGTATTCTACAACACCAGCCAACTGGGCAATACACAACGTTTATGTCAAAACAGTCTTATTTCAGATAATTTAGTTTCGTATAAGTACACAAGTTAGATATCAAAATAGTTCTATTTCGAGAAATTCAGTTTAGCATAAGTACGCAGTTTAAATGTCAAAACAGTTCTATTTTAAATAATTCAGTTTAGCACAGATACACAGTTTAAATGCAAAAAAAAAACCCCAGTAAACTCAAAGCACGGTTTAGTTCTATTTAACCCATAGATAGGACCCTTATCAGGTGTTACCACTCCGGGCCAGAGTGGACCTGGGAGCGATGGTAATGAAAGGTTACTCCGCATTCCCCAAAGCTCCAGCCTTACTGGAACATCCCCATCAGATTGTTTAGTGTCATATCCAGGTTGCGGGGGTGTATTACCCCTCTGCAGAGGTGCAGTCGGTGTATTCTACAGCCCCAGCCAACTAGGCAATGTATGGTTTCAAGTAACCAATACTAATCCTTTATAAACAATTACAACTTCAAGTAACTATTCTTAATACAAATAATTTACAGCCTCACCATCAGATTCATTTTAGTGTCATACACAGGACACTTCATTGAGAGAGTGTAAGCTCTCTGCGGCGGCTACAGTCCCGAAAATGGAGCTTGTTGAATTCTCCACACTCTCCAGAGCTCCGGAGCTGGAGCCCCACCGTCAGATTTCTTTGGGTGTCATACCCAGGACACCCTTATTAAGATGAGTCTAAGTCCTCTACAAGGGATACAGTCAACGTATTCAATGCCACACCAACAGGGCTTCTAAAAGACAGCAAAGATCAAACTCACAAACCAATGGTAAGTCTTCTCACAAAAGTAATTGATGTAACAAGTGATGATTTTATAAAATCTGAACCGGTATAAGAACTTCGTCCTGGGTAGAGTGTTTGCCAATGGCCCGGGAGACCAGGGTTTAGTTCCAGGTCGCGTCATAGACTTAAAAATGGTACTTGATACCTCCTTGCTTAACACTCAGCATTATAAGGTACGTATCAAGGGTAAAGTGGAGCAATCTGGAGGAAGGAGTTGCGTCCTCAACTGCAACGCAGTGTAGTGGCTATTGAAAAGGGAGCTTTTGGGTCGCCCTCGACTACGGTCACCAACTTACTCACAGAAAATAACTTAATGTGTGCATTTCACTACAACCAATAATACTAAATTATGGTCAAATTATTTGTACACTATAAAAGTAAACAGGAAAAATAATTGTTGAGTCATTATGAGACCAATCGATTTTGCTATAGATGCGTAACGATTAGCTAGCAGCCAAACGGCCATTATATCCATTGTCGGTCATGACAGACAATAGACCACGTGTTTAGATGAGAATACATTGTGTTGAGGTATTTTGGAAGCCGATGGTGGACATTTTATTTGTCATAATACATTTGCACAATTACATATGCTCAACCTATCTCTTCTCCCACCGTCACCCCAAACCAGTCTCACCTGCTCCCTAAAACCTGCTGGCTCTTATCCCAGCTGTATGATATCAAAATCAGTTACACCAGAGGTGGTATCCACTCATTTATTTATTCATTTATTATTATTATTATTATTATTATTATTATTATTATTTAGGGCAGCTACTGTATCGAGTAACTCGCTAGCTATTATACTGAACCCATACGTCGAACTGACAATATGACTATCACTGGTGATTGATAGATAGATAGATAGATATGAACAGACATAGTTATATAAAAGGCGTCCCGGTTGCGTTGGTGGCTAACGCGTTAGAATACAATATTGTAGTTAGCGAGTTCGAACTACAGTTGGACTCTTGCGTTCACTTTCGGAAAAGTATGAACCCACATATCCTCCCAGCAATGTTTTAGATAGTACTACTACTATTCTTCAACAAGGATTGCTTCGGCATTGAATAATCTACGAATGTTGAAGTGCCATTATGCAAATAATTAAACCATTGATAGACATGAGCAAACATACATATATAGATAGATATGGGAGAATGTAGAATACGATTCCTAAGACATTTCTTCCGGCAAAGAAAGTTCTCTCTCACTCTCTCTCTCTCTCTCTCTCTCTCTCTGGCACCCTGAACAATAATGAGGAAGTCAGTGGGTGTGACTGTTCGTCAGAGAAATTGGCAGATTCATTAGGATATCTTTTGATACTTTTTTGTCAAACAATAGAACTACTTTGTTTACCAGCAAGCACTTTATTGGTAAGACGACCCACTTTGCGAGCTGCAAGTAGTCGCCTTTTGGGTTGGGGTTAGGGTAATGATCTTACTGTCAATCTGGTGATGCCATTACCCCCAACCTCACAAGAATGTATTGCAATCAGTATTTAGCTCTACGGTTAGGGCTATAACCACTTGACTGAAAGATGTTGATATTGTCTAACAATAAAGTGCATTGAAAGTAAATTTGAAAAACAAGTAATAACAAAGACATTGACTTTTCTTTCTTCTTAGCAGTAATTATATTAGGGTGAGCCAAAAGTTTTGCAACAATTTTGTAACTTATTGGCTTTATTCTTCAAATTACAAAAACAACCAAGCATTCAAAGTAGAGGCCAAAGTCTGAAGCCACCCGCACTAATACCAGTTCTTGTTCTTCGAGGCGAAGAACTCCTTCACTGAAGCTTCCACCTCCTCTTTGTTGTTGAAGCGTCGCGACTACAGGAAGTGAACCATGGAACGGAACAAGTAATAATCCAAGTTTTAGGGTATCCTGTCTAGGGGTTATAATGGTTTGTTTATCTGGTTTTCAATTAACGTAGTAACCCTAGCTAAGAATAGCCCTTTTAGTTCCTTGCCCCGTCTTTTCAGTTTGTTTTTCTCAGAGCAGATTCTTCTAAGTCCTTGTGGTGTAATGTTAAGCAAGTGAGACTAGCAAACGTTTACGAGTGAGTTTGAGTCTCATTGGGTGTCCCATTCATACGTCCTTGTACTACATCAAAGCAGGAAGCTTAGTAAAATTACTTCTAATGAGGAGTTCGGAGTAAGATGACTAAAACAGGCTTAGTAGTATGTATTCGCGGGTTTTGTTTCTAACGTTCTTTTTGCTTTTGTTTAGTTTCGTTTCTTTGTTTTATGACATATCGACTTTAGCGTGTTATTCAATGCCAAAGTCATCGTTTTGAAAGAACAGTAGTGGTATTATTTAACCCATAGTTAGTGGGATAGCGGGTTTCATACTTTCACAAGGGTAGTAGTCTGAAAGTGAACGTAATAGCACGACAGGAGTTCGAATTTGCTTAATACGATGTTGCAATTTATTACATTAGCCTCTACGCCACGAGGTTACTCTCAGTGTTACTTCTAGTTTTCTGTTCTCCTAAATAAATCTCAAAATATCGAAAAATGCGATTATGTTGATTTCTCATGATCAAATTTGACAGTCGTGTATCATATTCAAGTTGGTTTGGAATTTATGTTTCTGCTTGTGTATATAGGTATATATCATCATTATATTTAGAGTAAATTTCAAGATAGAAGTAAGTATTCTCAAACTTTTCCATGGAAATTGTGGCATATGAAAAATCTGAAACAATATGAATACATCAGCCTTTTGTTTGTAGTATGCATAGATCATTGAAGTTAGTTACTAAACGTTTGTATGCGTTTGATTAAAGTTTAATTACTCCTTTGGGGAAGAATCCTTTGCTGTTGAGGCATTTCTTCAAGGCTAGAAGTCATTCATTATGTCAGATATTAGAGTACTGAGATCTAACATCCATTATGATTTGAATCGAATTTTGTGGTATCATTGTTATATCTGATTATGTTTAGAACGTTCGTAGTGTCACGAGTGTAGGACTTTATTTCTTTAGCAAGTGCTTGCATGTCTGTATATTCAGAGAGTTTGATTGTGTGGTAGTTAATTGAAGAAGTTGCTGGTCGTCCAGGGTTGTTCTTTTTATGTATTTTGGCAAGCAGATAAAAGCGAGAAGGTTTTGCGCTGATGTATTCATATTGTTTCAGATTTTTCTTTGTCGATTAGATTTTTTTTACAACCATATCATTTAATGAATTTATAATAGCGTTCTGATAATCTTCGAAGGCGTCAGTTAGAATTCTTTGTTATTCAATTAGTTTTTGGCATGAATGGAAAATTCCTCGATACTTCAGATGACCGTTTCCCTGCCCATATCAGCTTTTGTTACGGCCACGTCTTCGAGTTTTAAGAGTATCGTTAGAGCTTCATGTTATTTTTATTATGTTGTCATGTGGTGTCGTTGTTTGTCGTTTTCAATGTTTTCTTTCACCATAATTTTCAATGTCCGCAGGTTGTATCTGTGTTGTTAGGATTGAATAAGTTCTTTATTTCTTTCATTAATTTCAAAATGGTCGTTTTTTGATCGGATAGTCCAAAATAAGCTATCGGTCGTATTCTACTTAAAATAATTTCCCTTAATTTTCATCTGTATTGTTTTGAAATTATCATGGAAATTGCCAAAAATTTACGCCTTTATTAAAATACATTTATTATTAAATTTGGTATTAGCAAAAAAATATTATTTGTCGATGTTAGTCATTTATTTAAATCAACGAGTCTTTAGAAGTTGATTCACGAAATTTGAAAGTTTGCATCCTTGTGGGCCGATTGAGCCAACAGATCTATTTGACCCCTAAATAAGACCCTAACAGGTACTAACACTTCAGGTCAGAGTGGATTATGAAGTAATGGCAATGAAGGCTACTCGACGTTCCACGGAGCTCCATTATGCATTTTATATTTTTCACTTCATAACAATAAAATTCTATAAAAACAGCATTTTCTGTAGTATCGCTGTACATCATTGTCTCGAACAATTCTAAAAAAATCGATTTAAAATGCATTGTCAGAATATACCATCCTCGAGTATTGATTCGACTGATCGATTTTTAATGGCATGTCAACCCGTCTCGGGTTATTTTATGCCTAGAGGTTAGGTAATTATGTTCACTGTACATAATTATTTATACGTGTATCTTTTGTGAAACGTCTATTCGACTCATATATGAGATCCTAACAGGTACTACCACTCGAGTCAAAGTGGACTTGAGAGTAATGACGATAAAGGGTTACTCAACACTCATCAGATCACTAGAACTAGAATCTCACCATCAGATGTGGTTTAGTGTCATACCCATAATACTTATAGCTTATTCTAGGGCCTGCCGACAGATCTTTTTAACCCCTAGAGGGAACCCTAACAGGTACTACCACTCCAGGTTAAATTGGATCATGGAGTAATGGCAATGAAGGCTATTCCACAGAGGTCCAGATGACATAAAACCGGGCCATTGGCATAATGGTTAGAGTGTTCGCCAATGGTCCAGGAGACCGAGGTTGATGCCGCCTTACTTAACACTCAGCACTATTAGGTATGTATCAAGGGTAAAGTGGAGCAATACAGGGAAAGGAGTAGTGCCTTCCATTACACTTCGGTGTAGTAGCTATTGAAAAGAGAGCCTTCGGGTCACCCTCAACTACGGTCGCCAACTTACTTAATGTCTTAGCCAGGATACAAATACGTAATCCGGGAGTCTAATATATATATATATATATATCGTCTTCCACAGACTGTTTCCTTATGTCACAACTCTTCAGTGTGGTTAGACAGGAAGGACGTTTCAAGCTGGGATCGAAACCCGCTTTACTTTAAGCTAGATTTAGTATCTTAGCGCTCAGCCATTAAGAAGAAATGCGTCAGCTCGGTAATTAAAAAGGATTCGTTTGAACAGCTTTGCATTATTTGGATGGCAGCTATTAATTCCTTCGCCAGAGTGCTCAACCCATTGGAGGGAAGCGTATATATATATATATATATATATATTGTAAAACCCCAAATGTTTAAAAGGTAGAGTTTAAAAACTTCTATGAAAATTTACGAGTATATACATCTCGTAGTTCCTTATAACTTGATTCTGACAGGAAAAAAAAAACATTTAACAGCTTACTGACAATACTAAAAAAAGTGATTTACTGTAATTATAATTAGCTGCAATCTAAATCTTGATCTCTTCCTTGACTTTCATGTATTTTTCAACCACCTTAAAACTTCAGGAAAGAAGGAAGAAGCATATTGATCAAATCACTGTGCTGACTTATATTTCAAATTGACAGTTCAAATGTGCATCACTTACAGTTAGGTCATGTTGGAAACACTGGCTCTTCCTTAGATCACTGTAGTTAAGAATCTATGAACCTGTTCAGTTTTGAAATTAGTGACCACTATGGAACAGCAAGTACTAAAAGAAATCTAACTCCTGATTTAATAAAAGCTTATAGGAAATAACAACAATTAAAATTATGATTTAATTTCTTTTTCAAAAGGCCTCGATCAACTTTAAGTAAAAATTACGTTTTATTGTTTAGACGTCATAGATTAACAATATGCTTTTTATCTTTGATAACTGTTTTAAAAAGTTAAAATTGATTTTTACTCGTGTATTGATTTTGGTCACAGTATTAATTCTAAAAGTATTTGCATCAAGCATGCGGTATAAACGTTTATTAGATTTTTTTTACATTTTTTTTATTTGAAAATCAAAATGTTGCATTAAAAAGGCATCTTTTTAAAAATGATTTAGATCATCTGTAATATTTACAGAATGAGATATTACCGCATGTTTGTATGTTATGCCTTGTCATCACCTCAGATAAATAATGGACAGTTCCATTTTTAATGTTATTTAATGGGGAAAGATGGTACATATATTGTGTGGCGGGTGTGATGGTTGGCCACACAATATATGTACCATCTTTCTCCATTAACCTCAATACTCTTCTGCACACGCCTCCACTATCAGTTAATTTTACATTTTTATGAGAATTAAGAATAGGCCCCAACACTCTACATTCAGCTTATCTACCACATACACTCTACCCTTTTCTATATTAGCATATAAATCACACAACATTAACACAAAACACATAACTATTAAAAAATAACCACCCCAACCGCCCAACTATTACCCATACTTCCCAAAACCGCCATCTATTTCCTTAATCAATTTCCTTAAATTTATAATGACAACACTTTGCTCTTCAGTTGTAATCATCATCGTATATAAATATACTAACTATTATTGTAACCTCTTCATTATTTTCATTACGCACGTACTATCAAAGATAACTATAGTATACATAATATTTACGCAACATTTCATCAATTTATTATTATATCCTAGCCCAATTCTCTTCACTAAATATAATACCAACATTGTACAATGTTATATTGTAATACAATATAACCCTATTTATACCCATTGTGATTCTGGTCTGCCATAACATAACCGTTTGCATACGCTTACAAATCAAATCTTTATTCATTCCCCTTGACATGCATTAATGGTATTTTTTTCCTTAGCTATAGTCACTCATACAGAAATAAAATAATGTAGCAAAAAATTAAGATACACCTACGAATTTATACCCGGTTAAAACAACGCGCTGCGTTTGAACCTTCACTTACACCCACACATGCACATTAATACGCAACTATAACCCACACAAGCATACACACACACCCACACACACTCGAACACTTACAATCACACGTAAAGATTCCTACAAAATCCCAACGGTTTTTTTACTGTGTTTTTTTTATTTTCGAGTCATTTCATTTTCTTAACTGCCTGATGATTGTTGTTTTGCAAAAAACTCCATAAAATCCAGGGGTCACAGTCTAAATTCCATGAATTATATATATATATATATATATGATATTTATTTATTTATTATTGTTATTATATTATAGCTCTATCCCAGATATTGAGCACTCTCCATATTATATTGCACTTGGTTCGACACAAACCCACAAAGTGATTTAGTGACAACCAACACTGTTCTAGCCACACTGAATAGTTCTGAGAGAACGAAACAGTCTGTCTGTGGATGACAATATATATATATATATATATATATATATATATATATATATATATATTGCAGAATCTTATGGTTCTCAATAGCTCAGTCGGTGAGTTAATGGTGGACTAAATTTTGTGGTATTATTAAATAGTGCTCAATATCAACTGTAGAGGTTTTATACACACACACACACACACACACATAGATATATATATATACTGGGTTTAGTCATAAATAATTTCCTTTATTTTTTAATGTTTTTATATGTTGGGTTTCTATGTTTTATGCCATATCATCAACCTTTGTGGATTGCTTAATGCCGAAGAAGAACCACAACGTAGAAGAACAACAGTGATACTATTTATCTTGTAGCTGGAGAGATAAACAGGTTCATACCTTTTCCTAACAGTGCAACTTGGGCTCGAACTCACTTTCTTTAAGGCCACAGTCCTGCATTTTAGCCATTACACCACGGGATCTCCCCCAAGACTATTTTTAAAAGCAAGATATGACAACGTATTTCAAACTTCCAATGTTTTAAACGCAACCGAAAATTATCTGATTAAAGAGAGCTTTCCTCGGCGATTCTTATTTCTGAAGTGAAAGAGTTCACATCATAAATTAATGACGTCACTTCTCTAAAGCGGAGGAACTGAACGTTCTTGTAATGCTGTGGAAGCTTAGGAATAACTAAAATGACTGCAAAACAGAAAGGACATTTTTTAGTGTTTAAGGCCAAGTCGTCATTACTGACCGCTTAGATCCTAAAATAGATTTTAAAGTATCGTTCTGGCAATACGATATTGAGAGATAAACCCAGACCAGGATGCTCATCAGCCATCGATGAAAATACTTTAAGATAACTGATGGAATGCAATCTGCTCGAGAAATTGCACTTGACTTCAACATATGCCAATTTTCAAACTGATGCCACCAGAAAAAGATAGAAAAAGTGAACCAACTTGGAGACTGGCTTCCTCATACTTTTAGCGAGAAGAATAAGATAGATTGCATGTCAATAATAGAGAAATGAGCCGTTTCTGAAGAATATCATTACAGTTGACAAAAACGTTCAACGCAGTGGATCGACAAGGATAAACTCCACACCCAACTAATGGAAGAAGAGTTATGCAGAGTGTATGGAGAGATCACCGTGGTATTATTCATTCTGAGTTTTTAAAAAACAAGCAGAAACCCAAAGCAGACATTTTCTCAACGGCTGCAACGTGTGTACGAAAATCTTCTAAGAAAATGCCAGCATTCGTCAATAGAAGAGAAATTGTGCTTCTCAATGATAACCCAAGGGAACATTTAGCAAGAATCACACAGGAAAAATTCTGGATCTAGGCTGGTTTATTCTACCCCATCCATCATATTCAGCAGATCTTGCACCAAGTGATTTCCATCTTTCTTCCTTCTCTACACAATGGTCAGAATGGGAAAAAATTTTCTCAAGAAGATCAAATGAAAACGTTCGGGGAAACTTCTTGAACTTGAAACCAGCTGAATTTTACTTGAAAGAAATATACAAGCGACTAAATAAATGTCAGGAGGGGATTGAAAATAATGACGAATATTGATTTTAATTATTTTATTGTTAAATTATACATGAATAGATTATATGTTATTAAAAATGAAATTAATCATAACTCAGCTCGATATATATATATATATATATGTATATATATATATATATATATATATATATATATATTGGGCAGAGTTATATATATATATATATATGTATAACTCTGCTGAATATATATATGTACATATATATATATATATATATATATATATATATATATTGGGCAGAGTTATATATATATATATATATATGGGGTGGGGAGTTAGGATAACATACACACAGTCAGCAGTGCTTATTGACAGTCAGAATCCCTTTTCAACAGCTACTACAATGAAGAATAGGGGAGGGCGCTAATCCTTCCCCTGGATTTCCCCACTTTACTCTTGATACGTACCTTATATTGCTGAATGTTAAGCACGGCAGTATCAAGTACCATTTTTAAAGTCTTTGATATGATGCAACCTGTGATTGAACCCAGGTCTCCCGGATCATTGGCGAACACTCAACCAACTTGACCAATGAACCGATAAATAACAACCTATTTTAACCTAGATTGTCCTTCCTAGAAGGCTTTACAAACTAGATCACTCCTCCCTCCAAGAAAATATATATGTGATACCCTGCTTGTGGAAAAATCTTGGTCTAATGATCGCCGTTAATTCTGCGTTTACGTTATTCAAATTTAAATTTACATATGTTCTGTTACCGATATTGAACATTCTTTATTTAGAAATATATATATATATATATATATATATATATATATATATATATATATATATATATATATATATATATATATATATATATATATATGTGTGTGTTTGTGTGTGGCTGTACCACAAAGATTAGACAAATAGTCAGGATAAAGGTTTTTCCGATGAAAAATTTTTTTTTAAATGTTCTTAAGATAATTCTTAAAAGTAGATATGCTATACAGGAAGCTATGAAAAATGAACTGCTGACGGAGAATATATTTATATATATATATATATATATATATATATATATATATATATATATATATATATATATATATATATATATAAGTAATGTAGTTTGCTATATCTGTTTATAAATAGCGTTCAATTTAAGCGATACTGAAAATATATCTAAATTAGAATAGCATGGACATAATGCTTGGTGAATCTCAGTTTCTTGCCAACGTAATCATTGGACTAACTTATAAAACCAACAAGACATTCACGGATACAAATCCAGGAAATAAAAAAAAAATAAAAATCCTATCAAAACATTTTTCACTATACCTTAACTATTATTAACCCTCTGGAGATGAGGGTAACACGCGTAGAGCATAGATATATAAAATAAAATCTTATATATAAAATAAAAACCATGTTATTCTCCGAGTTAGACATTTTAAGAGTATTGCTCTATTAAAAATAACGCTATGATGTGCGTTTTTCCTGGTTTAAGATTACATGTATACCATAAGAATTTTAATAATATATACATCTTAACTCAGCAAAGAATTTCTATAAAATCTAAATACTAACATGTTAATCATTCTCAGATTTCTCCTTCGTAGATATATAACTCTATGAGATTGATTATTAAGTGCTAAAGAAAGACATTCTAAAATATGTGGGTCCCTTCCCCATGATGGGTGGCCCTCCCTGAAGTGCCATATTTTCTAAAACCATCTGCATTCCTTTAAATGTAAATCTCATTACTTCGTAATATTTAGCCTTCTCGTTAATCGTTGTTCTTGGGGTTTCGGCTTCTGACCGCGAGAGACGAAGGTGTTGGCTATTGTGTGGGCGAAATCTAACCCAGCTTCGTCGTTTCGTCTCTCAAATTACCATTAACACATCTTTGGATAGTTAATCTGATCATATAACTATCCTCAACTCACAACTCCCATCCCTTAAAGAGGCGGACATTGATGATTTTGGCTCCTGCGGACATTCCTTTTCTGGGTTCAAAAGGTTGACTAGATGACGATTTAGCGTTTGCATAAAGAAGATTTAGAATATGGTGGAATGATAAAGAAAAAGGAACAAAAAACTAGAGACTCGAAGGGAACAGGAGAAAAGAAGATAGTTAAAAAAAAAGATTTAGAGAAACAAAGAAAAAAAAAGAATGAATGAACGAATGCAATAATGAATTAAAAAAAAAGAAATAATGTGACTCGTGTTAATAACATAAAAAAGAGATTAAAAAACGGAGTAAAAGAACAATAAATGTTAGAAAAGTTCAGAAGAAAGAAGGTGGGTCAGTCAGAAAGTTTGATTTAAAAAAGAAAATAAAAACGAAGAATGCAAAAAAAAATCATTTATTGAAAGAAAGAAACATTCGGGAGAAAAGTTCATCAAATATTGCTAAAAAGAAAAAAAAATTCAGAAAGTGAAAAAAATTTAAGTGTAAAATAAAAAAAAGCCTGTCATTGCAAAGAAAAGTTTAAAAATGTTGCGAGAAAAAGTCATAAAAAGAAAAAAAATATGACGTACAAAAGAAAAAAAAGGAAAGAAAAGTTCGAAAGAAAGGTTACCGAAACAAAAGAAACAGAAAGAAAGAAAGAAAGAAAGAAAGAATTGAAAAACTTTCGAAATAAAGAAATCCGGCAGAGAAAAGAAACGTTAAAAAATGTTAAAAAACACAAAATGACAAAGAAAGAAAGAAAGAAGATATTATCAAGAAAGAAAATGAAAGAAACATTCCCAAGAAAGAAAGAAAGAAAGACAGAAAGGAAGAAAGAAAAAGCATTTGAAATAAAGAAAATCCGTTAAAGAAAAGAACCATTAAAATTGTTCTAATAAAATAAAATGAGAAAGAAAAAAAGAAAGAAAGAAAGAAACGTTTGAAATTTCAAAATAAAAACTCTTTAAAAAAGAAAAGACATTGGAAAACAAAGCTATTAAGAACTTCTGCAAAAGAAGAAGAAATAGGAAAAAAGTTTCCATAAAAAGGCAAAAACTAAAAATAACCAACAGAAAGAAAGAAATATATAGTTCTTAATACACTGAGATGCAGTTCACCTCCAGATCTAATTCGCTAATGACTCCAGGCCCTTAAAATATGTCTAAAATAACACGTGGAAAGTATTGTCATGCGCAGTTACGAAAAGCGCTAAAGGGAAGAGTCCGCTTTGCTGACTGACTATTTGTCTGGATGGATGGCTGGCTGGCTGGCCGACTGCTTGAATGGGTGTCTGTTGATGCGGATAATTTTTTGCCGAAAGACAAAGAATGAAATTTCAATCGGAGAGTCAGGACTTTTCAAATCCTCTGCCCTTACCGGTTCGTTTTACGGATTGCATTTTCTCATTTTTCTAAAATTTCTTCTTCTCAAATGCAAACAATGAACAAAGAAATAATTTTCTGGTCTACTAGCTAGCTAAACGTGGTGTTTGTAAGATAACGCTGTTATTTAGGCTTATATATCATTGTTTTGTATTCAATAAATTTGACCAAGTAACGAAATTTAATCCTATACATCTGACGCTTTACAACCTTCTGTCTACTCATGAGCATCTTTCAGGGTACAGAGTAAAAGACTGAAAGAAGAGAGGTCTGTGCTTATCCGTGTAAAGTATTGTTGATTGCTGTTGTTACCAAAAAATATCTGTGAATATTAAAATCTGATTTTAAGCTAGGATTTAGAACCAATATCCAAAAACTTTCAATATCTGCAAATCTCGTAATTACACACATCTTGTTGCAATTCCATTAATTTCTTTTTGTGTCTGTCGTTGCATAACACGAGAATATTTGGAAATTTAGACACCAGATTTTAGTAAAGGAAATCAGGTGTGTGTTTTTTGCATTTCATCTTTTTTTTTTTTAGCATGTCTAATAAAAACTACATCATCAAGATACAAAGAAACGTTTGGACTTTTAGTACCACAAATTAAGAATATGACCTAATTTTTGTGTATAATTTTATTCTTTGAAAAAAGAATGTGGTTTGAGTCCTTGCGGTGAAATGGCTAAAGTACTGAACTGTAACCTCGAAGTACGCTAGTTCGAACCCAAATCGCGTTGTTATGTTCACTTTCAAGCTAATACATTTGGAAAAGATAAGAGCTCTCTTACTTCTCTACCCCAGCTATGAGTTAAACAGTATCAATACTGATCTTCAACAACGGTGGTTTTGGGATTAAATAACCCACGAAGGTTGATATATCTCTTAACAACCAAACTGAATAGACGTAACTGAAATACCTGTTGAGTAATTGGTTTTAACGGCATGTCAAACGGTCTACGATTATTTTTTTCCTAAAAGTTAGGAATTGGTCTTTATTGTACATGTTGGATACTCAGTTCGACTCTCATGACTGGTTGCCCAGTCAGCTGGGGCTGTAGAATACACTGACTGCACCTCTGCAGAGGGGTAAGACCCCCCCCCTAACGAGTGTCCTGGATATGACACTAAACAATCTGATGGTGAGGTTCCAGCAGTGCTGGAGGTTTGGGGAATGCGGAGTACCCCTTCATTGCCATTGCTCCCAGGTACACTCTGGCCCGGTGTGGTAGCACCTGATAGGGCCCTATCTATGGGTTAAATAGAACTAACAGCATACTTATGCTAAAATGAATTGAGTAAACTGAATAGCTTGAAATAGAAATGTTTTTGACAATTAAACCGTACTTACATTTAAACTACGTGATTATGCTTAACTGAATTATTTGAAATAGAACTGTTTTTTGACATTAAAACTGAATTATTACATATAACTGCTTGAATAGTTTGAAATAGAAATGTTTTTGACAAACTGTGTACTTATGCTTAACTGAATTGTTTTAAATAGAACAGATTATTCGCATAAAAATGGATTTGGCTTTAAATAACCTACAAAGGTTGATATGCCATAAAACCGAACAAACCAAACCAATCTCATGACTGGTCCTTTCTTCTTCTTCTTCTATGGTCGCTGCTTGGCTGTGAAGTTCAAATACGGAAATCTCATCCATTATTCCCAATAAGAGTAGGGGGTGTCCTCGTGGTGTAATGGTTAAAGCGATGAACTGCAGAATCGTAATACGCGAGTTTGAACTCCAGTCGCGCTATTACATTCACTTTCGGGCAAATACCCTTGGGAAAGGTATGACCCCCCTTATCCTCCCAGCTATGGGTTAAATAGTACCACTATCGTTCTTCTAGGAGAATAGATTTGGCATTAAATAACCTACAAAGGTTGATAAGCCATTAAACAAAGAAACCAAACCAATCTCATGACTGTTCCTTTCTTTTTCTTCAATGGTCGCTGCTTTGCTGTGAAGTTCAAATACGGAGATCTAATCCATTCTTCCCAATAAGAGTATTGGAAAGAATAAATAGCAAAACACTTTTGTGTGCTCACTAATTTTACTACTTTCTTATCTGATATCTTTTCTTTTACATAAAACCTGGCCACTTAAAGGAGTGACCCTGTTATCTATGAATGGAAAAATATGCGCACACCATTTTGACACAAGTGTACTCGTCAACGTCTTGGAAACGATTGATTAAATTTTTAAATTATTTTTCTAGATCATTGGACTTTTTGGTCTCATGATCCAATCCCCACCAAGCTCTCAGATTGATCTTAGGGGTCATACGTTGTCACTCATATCCAATTGAACCAACGTCTTCGGGTACAGTTTCTAATTCAATTTTTCAAATTCTACACAACCTCTGAAATAACAGATAAGTGACGTTATTACTTAAAGGGGCGTTGTGGCTAGAGTTCTGACTATGGCCTCGAAGTAAGCGAGTTCGATCTCCAGTAGCGCTATTATGTTCACTTTTGGACTGATATATTTGAGAAAGGTATGAATCTCGTTATCCCCCCCCCAGCTATTGGTTAAATAGTATCCCTGTTGTTCATCTATTATGCTATCTTTGGCATCAAATAACCCTCAAAGGTTGATATACATATTCAGCATATGTTTATAGTTACATATTTGTGCAGGTGTTTCTTAAGAGTTTTTTGCACACAATTACATGATATCAAGTATTCCGACCGAATACAAATAATTTGCTCACGGTTGTGTGGTTTTAAGTATTCCTATCTGATGCTTATAATTATATGGCTTCAAATAATTATTTCTATTTAATAATAATAATTTATTTGAACATTGTTTATATGATTTTATCAAATTATTAATAAACTTTAATATAGCTTCGAGTAGCTATTCTTAATACAAATAATTGATGAGAAAATGAAGTCTTTGAAAAATGGGGTTGATGTGTTTATATTTGTAGTTGAAGCAATCGTCACTGGGAATCCATAAATATCAACTCCCGAGAATATTCATTAACTTGTAAGTCCTCACAAATACATAGCAGAGTATAACGTCAGTGTTTATTCTTGAAATAAAAACTGGGACAGATAGCTTTATCATCAATTTTATGTAGCATAAAATCTTGTTTGTAACGCGAGTTTTCAACTAGTTTGTTTTAATATTATTTCTAGCGGATAGTAATAATGGCCGTGATGTAAGGTTTATCGTCGTAGAAAATGGATACGACGATATGAGTTCAAATCCTGGACGAAGCTGATTGCATTTCCCGTAGCAATAGTACCCTTTCCCAAGAGCATTAGTGCTATGCGAAATGTGCTATCCTATTATTCTCTCTTCAGCTATGGATATATAATAGGGAAGACTGGGTTCTTTTGCTTTGGTTAGGTGACCAGTTTAGAAGAAGGAAAACTCTGAATTCAAACTTGTTGAACTCTGCTTAAAAATTGACGTGTTGAGGGGGTGGATAAATACATATATTAATATAAACAACCCTTTACAAGGCCCCAAACTGGTGAGCACTCATTGGAGAACAAATTGACTAGTGAAATATTTTACGAACTACTACTCTGCAACATGCGCCTAAATGCAATATGAACTTAAACAAGTACAATCTGGAGCAGACATTCAGTTAAGTTAACGCATCTGTTTCTACTAGATCACTAAAGTTAAGCAATGATTAGCCTCCTCATTTATCAAATAAATGACCACGAAGAAATAGCAAATACAGTGTACTGAACTAAGTAAAACTTATGAAATAGCCAGTTAATTGTCATAGATTTTAAAGTGATTTATGAGTACTACACAAGAATGTAGCGTGCTGTTTTGAACAAATTTCGGACAAATACCTTTGGGTAAAGTATGAAACCTCTTATCCTACTAGCTATGGGTTAGATAGTATCACTGCTGCTTTTCTACCAGGATGGGTGTGGCATTAAATAACCCAAGAAGGTTCATATGTCATTAAATAAAAAGAAAACAAGTAAGGAACCCAAAAAGATTACTAAAGCCAGTTATGTACACTCTACTCATGCACTTGATTGGTTTGGTTTGGTTTGGTTTGGTTTTATGGCATATCAACCATTGTATGTTATTTAATGCCAAATCCATTAAAATACATATAAACAGTTCAATTTCAAATAACCCACTTTAGCATAAGTACGCAGTTTAAATTTCTAAATAATTCTATTTCAAACAATTTAGTTTAGCATAAGTACGCAGTTTCAATGTAAAAATAGTTCTATTTCTGACAATTCCGTTTAGCCTAAGTTGACTGTTTAGTTCTATTTAAACCATAGATAAGACCCTATCAGGTGTTACCACACCGAACCAGAGTGAATCTGGGAGCGATGGCAATAAAGGGGTACTCTGCATTCCACAAAGCTCCAGAATTACTGGAGCCTCACTATCATATTGTTTAGAGTCATATCCAGGTCACTCGTTGGGGGAAGTCTTACCCCTCTACAGAGATGAAGTCGGTGTATTGTACAGCCCCAGCCAACAGAACCAATACAATTGAGAGAATAGGGCTGTTAACATTATAAAAAGTAAACAATATTGTTTTAAGTCATTGATTTGTATTCCGTAATATTACTGATTATCCTGTTACTTCTTTACTTGCCCTGGACTTAACCAATTATAACCAAAACTTTTAATCTGCCGATTTATAATGAAATCATTATAAGGAAACACATAACAATCAATAGTAAACACGCTGAAACATCCATCTAACCTCTGTTACTGTAAATATAAATATGAATTTTATTGATACAAAGTATGCGTTAAATTTACCAAAATGTAAGTATTTACTGAGATTTTCATATTTATTTTGACTGTCCTCCAACAAACAGATTGGGTTATAGAGGTATGATTGGAGAAGAAATAATTTTGCTTACTGGTCAATATACATTTCAAATGAATCTTTATGTGTATATGGACAATATTTTAGATTATAATCAAAACTTGATCAAAGGTTCCTTGAAAAACCTTCCTCATCATCATCAAGACATACTGATAACACAGATTATCTTAACTGTCTCGTATCTCGTCCCTATCTTGTCAATTCGGCTGGGGCTATTGAATACACTGACTGCATCTCTGCAGAAGGGTAAAACTCCCACCCAAAGAATGTCCTGTATATGACACTGAACAATCGGTGGGTAAGGCTTCAGTAATGAAAATTCTCTACCTGCACGATTAAATTAAGGACACCCAACTACAACAGACACCTGGAAGATGGCAGGGGTTACAACCGTCAAAATGGTATAACTATAACAACCAAGATGAGGACGGTAGTCAAAGTAGATCGAAGCATAATAATTATTGATTTCTCAACCGAGAAATCTAAAAAGAAAAATACTAAAGACTTTAAAATCTTGACCTGAAATATCATCTTTACTTTTTCAAAATTATTGATTTCATAAATGTTTAGTGTGATTACAACGACACTGCTGACAACACTGCATTGGGGACAGGGTCTTAAAATATTCGACTTGTTCACGTACTTACAAAAGAAAGAGAGAAAGACATAAAGAAAGATTGGTTGGTTATTTAGGTTTTATGCTATATCAACCTTTGTAGGTTATTTAATGCCAAATCCATTTTTATATAAAAACCAGTTCTATTTCAAACAATTCAGTTTAGCCTACGTACAGTTTCGATGTCAAAAACAGTTCCATTTCAAACAATTCATTTTAGCATAAGTATGCAGTTTAAATGTAAGTACACAGTTTAATTGTCAAAAACATTTATATTTTAAACTATTCAGTTTAGTCAAACAGTTCTAATTCAAACAATTTAGTTTAGTATAAGTATAATTTTTATTTACACACAGTTAATTTCAAAAACTGTTCAATTTAAAAAACAATCCAGTTTAGCATAAGTATGCATTTTAGTTCTATTTGACCAATAGATAGCACCCTATCAGATGCTACAGTTCTGGACCAAAGTGGACCAGGGAACAATGGCAATAAAGAGGTACTCTGCATTCCCCAAAGCTCCAGCATTACAGGAACCTCACCATCAGATTGCTTAGTGTCATATCCAGGACACTTATTGAGGGAGTCTTACCCCTCTGCATAGGTGCAGTCGGTGTATTCTACAGCCCCAACCAACTGGGCAAATAAAGAAAGAGATAGTGAGAAAGAGAGAGAGTGACACATGCACAGACACATATAGAACTGTGTATCTGAAAGCAGAGCTACATTCCATGATTTTATATCTTCGTGAATTTCTAGTATTGTGATATCTATTTCTTTAATTGTGAAGTTTGCATCGCTGAAGTCAGTGTGCAAAGCAGATTTGTTATCTATCTATCTATCTATCTATCTCTCTCTCTCTCTCTCTCTCTCTCTATATATATATATATATATATATATATATATACCTTGATCATTTAAAAAAGAAAGAAATTTTTTGAAAAAAAATTTTTTTTTGAGAATTTTCTCCAATAAATGTAAAGTCTGCTTTGTTTGGTATTATTTTATGGGAAATATTTTAATCTTGCAAAAATATTTGTTTTGACACTACTCAAAAGAGCGGCAAGTCAAACAAAATATTTCAGGCTTCACCAACGTTCTGATATCAAATTTGTAGCAGAGAAGAACAAACTATGTGAAGTTCACTAAAGATTGGTTGATGTGTACGAAGAAGCATCTCTTAGATAACAAAATTTGAGCATTAAGAAGGTCATGCTGGCAGTGTTCAGAGACATGAAGAGCCCTATCACTACTGATCTCCTTGAAAAAGGTGCAATTGTAAACAGTGCTTCCTATTGCCAACTCTTTTAGCAAAATATATTTTATCTATTGAATTTCTGATTGCAGATCATGAATTCGTCACCATAGCAGACATAATCTGAAAGCGCTCTATACTAAAATTAAATAATGATAGCTTGTTTAATACTGAAAAGAACTAAAGATACAAACAAACCAAGGGTGTAACTACAAGTTTCACGTGTTTTAAGTCCATGACACAGCTGACAAAACATAAACTCAAGTGAAATATAGGCTCAGATCTGTAAAACTGAATATATATCTTTCAAAGTTGAGTTATTGCTTACACGTCTCAG
The DNA here is from genome assembly GCA_963585895.1 of Sepioteuthis lessoniana. NCBI lineage: Eukaryota > Metazoa > Mollusca > Cephalopoda > Myopsida > Loliginidae > Sepioteuthis > Sepioteuthis lessoniana. The sequence goes on along the minus strand of OY757916.1, from coordinate 62,004,266 downwards.
ACTGTTCTAATCATCTTGACTTTTTTTTTTATACCCACAATGTTTCGGTCGCTATTCTCTCCGGCCTTCATCAAGTGTCGTTAATCGACACCGGTAAGCTTCTTGGAATATCAATCCCAAAAACTTTATTTACTTCACAGTGATGAACTATTTTCATTTCTATCGTCCATTCCTTGGAATATTTCGTACTAATTAATACATCTTCTTAGTTATTTTGTTTTTCTAATGTCTCTTTTCTTTCCGGTTAACCAAGGAATTGAGCTCAAGATAACCAACACCTTCATTTTTCTCTTCAAAGACTATTTTAAAAGTCTTAAATCCAATATCATTTGTCAGGCTCTTCAACCAGAGAGCGTGTATTTTTTGTTCTTTTTTTATATCAATACATCTTTTTACCTAGATTTTTGAACTTGTGAAATTCTTAATATTTGATAATTATCAGTAACTAAATAAGAAAATGAACACATTTTTAAGACTGCGTTTTTTCTACTTTCATTCCAGCGTTTAGGTTTTAACTAGATAATAGTTTATGAGTACAGTGTTCACCAACGGTCCGGGAGACCAGGGTTCAATCCCAGGTCGAGTCATACCAAAAACTAAAAAAAATGGTACTTCATGCAGTCTTGCTTAACACTCAACATTATAAGGTAAGGGTAAAGTGGAACAATCCAGTGAATGGAGTAGCGCCCTCCCCTACACCTTTGTGAAGTAGCTATTGAAAAGGGAGCCTTAGGGTCACTCTTGACTAAGGTCACCAAATTTACTTTTAGTAAACGGAATAAGTCACCAAAGTGGTGTCATCTATTACTAAAGATACAAACGGAAATATATATCCATAGATAAGAGGTTTAAGGCCTAAAAAACCTTCCTTTGTTTTGATGGTCAACCAACAAGATATCATAAATTTATAATCAACGTCATTACCAAATGCCCAGAAAAAAGAGTAGAAACTAAAAAATTCATTATATATATATATATATATATATATATATATATATATATATATATATATATATATATATATATATATATTCTCTTTATTCTCTTTAAAACAAGAATAATTTATTTCCATCCTGTTAAAAGCATTGATATGAATTAATGAACTAAAGAATTAACTGGGCTTCTTCAGATCAAACACGAAAATGAATATATATATATATATATATATATATATATATATATGGGGAAGATTTTTCGAATCTAATGATTACTGTAGGAGTACAGAAATTATGCAGAACCGATCTGCTCCGTATATAGAACTTGCTTGCTTTCCCTTGTAAACATTTGAAATCTTGACACAAACCTCTGCTCGAATGTCAACCAAAAGCACCTGAAATATACATCAATTTCAAGCAAACCTATTTGAGTAAGACAGACAGAAAGGCTCAAAATACGTAAATTAAATTGATATACTACCTCTGGCAAAAAATTATTGAACAAGTGCACTTAGAGGATGTTCACTTAAGTTATTTCATTCTTTCAATATCATTTAGGCCATTTCTTACAGTTCTATTACAACCAATTACTTGTTTCTTTATACATTTTCTGTTTTCTAGGAATATTGCTTTGAGTTTTCTATCTTGGCGGTTACATGAATTTCGTGGTCTACCAGTATGTTTAGCTTTTTTAAACCACCACATTCTTTAATATTTGCATATTTAGATAGAACTGACCATCAACAACCAATATCTTTCGCCACATTCCACAGTGTATTGCTTTCTTGAATGAATTTCATAATCATTTCCATTATTTCAATTGAAAGTTCTTTTGTTTGAGTCATGTTTCCTTTCTTAAAGTCTGTAAGAACAGTCTTTTAACTACCAGCCTCGTATTCTACTTGTATTTTCTGACGTGAAAATACAAATTACTATATCATTGCATGAGTTTATTCCTCAATAATGAATTATTCCATAATATTTTCCTCTGCATCGATTCTAAAAAATTATACCATTAATTTGAATAATCCAATCTTGTTTGTTTATAGAATATTACATGAAACCAGAATATTTAACTTTTAAATTAAAGAATGTTTTTGCGTATAATCTTTTATTAATTAATTTACTGCTAAATAAAAAACCAAAACAAGTGAACATCCTGTAAGTATGGTAGTTCCATAATTTTTGCCAGTTGTAGATGAATAAATACTCACTCGGCCAATGAGCCGGCATTATTAGCCGAGTGGGTAGAGTGTTCGTCAATGGTCCGGGAGACCGAGGTTCAATCCCAGATCGAGTCATACCAAAGACTTAAAAATGGTACTTGATACTGCCTTGCTTAACACTCAGCATTATCAGGTAAGGATCAAGGGTAAAGTGGAGCAATCCAGGGAAAGGAGTAGCGCCCTCCCTTACGCCTCGGTGTAGTAGCTATTAAAAAGGGAGCCTTCGGGTCGCCCTCAACTACAGTCGCCAACTTAGATGAATAAACGAGTCAGTGCTTATATAAAAAGATATATAACCAATCTCGATGCTTTCTGAACAGCAGTTTTTTGTCAAAACACAGAATTGTCCAAATTCAGCATCTCCTATTCTCACCTAACCTACAACTGTGGGACTTTTTTCGATATTCTCACCGAAAAATGAAAGATTTGAAGACTTTTACGACAATAATAATAAAACTGTGCAGCTTCATACCATATTAAAAGAGGAGTTTCGAACAATGGAAAACTCGCTGGAATTTGTGTGTTGAATCCCAAACGGACAATTTTGGAGAAAATTAACGTTTCATTAATTATTCATTTTTGTCATGGTAAATACAGCACCAAACTCGATACATTTTTTCCTTTTGCACAACTCATTTTTGAAGAAAATTAATGTTTCAGACGTTGCTCGTTTCTGTCTGGGTAGATAAAACTTCAGTCTCAATACTTTTTGATTTCACTTCGTATTTTGAAAAAAATATCGTTTCCTTTATTGTTTATTTTTGTTATGATAAATACAACTTCAGTCTCGATACTTTAGGGAACCATCTCAGGCTTAAATACAGACAAAGATAACTGAATGTTTTTTGAGATGATCTCATTGTCATTGATCTATCTGTCTTCTTATACTTTATTTGAATGCTCCTTGTTGCCTTTTCATAATAAAACTCATAATTTTAGAATTATCTTTTCGAGAAAGATTGTCTATTTGATTTTCACTTGACCAACCAGATCTTGAAAATTATCTGGGAAAGTGTTTTTCAAAATGGTTCTAACCGAATTGTAATTTACTATGCTTTTTGCTTAGATGTGGCACAAGACCGCATGAATGGAGCACCCAATTAGACTCGAAATCACTCGTGAGGGTTTGCTAGTCTAGCTCACAAACCATTATACCACACGAGGCGCCCACAGCTGTTACCAAATATGGGTATTATTACGAGCGCATTTATCTGAAAAAGGAATGCAAATTACAAATCATTCTATTTTCCCCTAAATATTCATCATCATCATGTCGCGCCACCAGCGCGGATATCCCTGACCCTCTCTCGCCATTTCTCCCTATCATTCATCGCCTCCGGCAGGTCTTCAGGGTTACATCCTGTGTCCTCACATAGTTGCTGTATGTAAGTTCGTGCTGGTCGTCCTACTTTTGCACATCCATATGTGGGGGTCCACAGGAGTACATCGCTTATGAGCTCGCCCTTGCTTCTCCAGCAGTGTCCCGCGTGTCTGGTTCGTCTGACTTGTATAGTTTTCGTGATGGGGGCAGGTGTCCGTATAGTTGGAGTCTCGTGGGGTGTTGTCGCCAGGACTTGTTTAATACTGCTTTTCCTCTCAATATTAGATTATTCCATCCTCTGTATGGCTTGGAAAGAATTATACCACTAATTTAGATAATTTAATCTAGTTTGTTTAAAAATATTTTATGAAATAAGAATGTTAAACTATTGAAGGAAAACCTTTTACATCTCATCTTTTATTAGTTTATTTACGGCTAAATAAATAACTTCAGTGAGCATCCTTTAAGTATGCTAATAGCTTAATTTTTACGAAGGTTAGTATAACTACATAGATACTAGCTTGACGCCATAGCTGTCAAGGGAGCAAAATTTGGTTGCGCCAAATTTACAAGTGAAGAAAGGCAACATTCAAAATCCTGATCATAAGCAACACTTGAACATCGGCCAGTGTCTCAGCTATGAAGCTGTCCCCAAGCAAAATAAGATAATAATCGACTGATTGACTACAGAAAGAGAAATATGACACAGTTAAGCAGGTGAGATAGATGGAATGAAATGAGACGGCGAAAGAATGAAAGAGAAAAGAGAAATAAACAAAAGACCTTAGGAACTATGGTTTCCAGGCTAATGATCTATAAAGCATGTTAAGGGTCAGAGTTACAGATTGAGGTGCAGGCTTGAGTGGGTAACGTATTGATAGAGGGGGCGTTCGTTGCCAAGGTGATACCGATTCTCCATAGTATTAAAGGAGCATTTCGGAACGCTCATAAACTGTACACTGTAAGTAAATGTAAACAAAAAGATAAAGGAGAGAAAGGAGGGGAAAAAGTGAAAAAGAAATAGAGTCTTATGGTATGAAAAAAAGACGTCCCATATGTTTTTGGAGTGCTTTTGGCAAACAACAGGCAGCATATTTGCACGCTAAAAGCCCACGTCGTGCGTTGAGCAGTCGCTAAAAGTAAGCAAAAAAATGGGGAGACTAGGTGGAGAATTGACCTCATAACAAGTGAATTACACTAATAATATAAAAAAAAACTTTAAAAGAAAAAAAGTAAAGGAAAGAAAGGAAAATTGACTCCTAGTGGTGGGGTGAGGAAAATTCGGCTAGCAGAAGAAGAAAAAGAAGAAGAAGAAGAAACGGTGGAGGAGGAGATAAGTAGACTTCATCCGAGCAGGTGGATGACACTCAAGGGGGCTAGAAAGTATATGTCCTTTTTTCCAGGGTATAAAATCGTACACTGAAGTAGGGAGCCAAGTTGTTGAGTAGTGCAACTCGTTTAGCGGACGATCACAATTGTAGTGAGTTCGATCCTCCCTGGCTGCCCAACAACGTTTACCTTAAAGCTTCTCTCTTACAGTGCTGACGTATGCGTTCATCTGCATTTTATTTCTAAATTGTTTATCATCGTCTTGCACGACCGGTTCATCAGTGCTTTCTTTCTACGTCCTTTTCTGCAGGCCTTCTATATCAGAAATAATCGGTCTTACCCTGCCACGGTGTCCTACGTATGACACTAGACTATTTGATGAAGAGTCTCCAGTTCTGGATCTCTGGGAGAGACCGAAGAAACCCCTCTATTTATATTACTCGCAGGCTCACTCTGACCTAGAATGGTAATACCAGGTAGGGTTTCATCTACGAATCAAATAGTTCTATTAGAAAATTATTCGTATTCCATAGGAATACTTGCTGCCATATAACTATGGATTATTTGTATTAAAAATAGTAAGTTGAATGTATAATTGCTTATTATATTAGTCACTTAAAACTATATAAGTGTGTACAAATAAACGATTATTGTTAAATAGAAACAATTACCTGGAACCATATAATAATAAGTATCAGATAAGAATACTTGAAACCATTCAATCGTCTGAAAATTATTTGGATTATATTTATGAATACTTTATATATAAAAGTAAATTATTTGTATTAAGAATAATAACTTGAAGATATGATTTTTTACTAATTAGGTTGGGTTTGGTTTTATAGCAAATCAACCCTTGTAAGTTATTTAATGCCTTATTCATTTTTATACATATAGATAGTTCTATTTCATTGAGTTCAGTATAGCATAAGTATACAGTTTAGTTCTGTTTGGCCCGTAGATAGCATCCTATCAGGTGCTACCACCTTGGCGGGGAGTGGGCCTGGGAGCGATGGCAATGAAGAGTTACTCTGCATTCCCCAAAACTCCAGCATTACAAAAGACTCACCATCAGTGTTTAGGTTTAGTGTCATATCTAGGACACTCGTTGGGGGAGTTTTACCTCTCTGTGTACCATATTCGCAATTAACGGTATGTGCGAAATGGACATATAATGTTCATAACGATAGAATATATAAAGAACAGGAATCTCAAAAACGCGTAACTACTTCTTGTTCAAGTACGAAACCTTTTTATTAACTTTGAGTTAAAGGTTTCGACGTAAGGCGGAGAGACACAATCTTCTATGCTGTCTTATTCATTTGGCCCCCAACTCGAGCGGCCCCCATCGGGCGCACGTTCGCCTCGCGCCTGCGAGCTCCAAAATCGATCCTTCTCGTTTGGCGTCTAAAACCCGACTCTTATTTTCTTCAAATACTCACACAAACTTCCGCGTGCTTCCGGTGCGTGACGTCACCCGCACCTTGTCACCCAGTATCGTCTCGGACTGTTATGACATCTGAGTGACACTTCCATCCGCTCGCGCGCACCCGCGTTAACACCTGCTTCAATCTTACACCCAACCAACCCATGTGCTGATCCGAAAGGTTCTCAGCCTAATTAAACTCAAAGGCATGAACCGAAATCCCTCGGCTATTTCATAACATCTGCAGAGATGCAGTCGGTGTATTCTGTAGCTCCAACCGACTGGGCCACCGAAATGTAGTGAAAATCCGAGTAAGAAAATGGACACAGTGAGCCAAGTTCAAACTCTGGACCAGGCTGTTTGCATTTCTCTTGTCGCTAATACCCGAATGAATTATAGATATCTTTCTCTTCTTTCTTCAGCTCGGAATAATATAATAGCACAAACTAGGATTTTTGTAAGTCAAGTTGGCCGACTGAAATAGTTACTTTGAACCATATTAAGAAACACATGCACAAAAAATTAAATATAAATGTACAATAAATGCAGTTTCCTAGCTATAAGGCATAAAATAATCCTAAACAGATTGATGTGTCGCAAAAATCAACCAGCGATTAATCAACTAAAATAATACCAAATTCTCACATTTCAAATCAAACAATTCGTAAAGAGTATACAAGCGCAAGTTATCAAGAAAAACACTTTTAAAGTTTCCCTAAAATTGTGGAAAATATAAAGTTGGAAACTTGTGTATTAGAAAAATCGATCCCGATTTTTCGAACAATCGTTAACCATTTTCAGTCAAAAATGAAACATTTGTTCAAGCGGTTTACTGGGAGAAAACATTCTTAATTCATATACAAGTGATCATAAAAAGAAATAACATCAAAGAATTATAAAAGTAAAAGGAGTCTATAGTCATTCAAAATGTTTCCTCTGTGTCTGTCTGTTGGCTTCTCTCTCTCTCTCTCTCTCTCTCTCTCTCTCTCCACATACGCCATGTACATATATATATATATATATATATATATATATATATATATCGTCATCCACAGACAGACTGCTTTATTTTATCACAACTGTTCAGTGTGGCTAGACAGGCAGGATGCTTCAAACTGGGATCGAAACCCGCCTAACTCTACGATAGACCTAATAACTTACCGTTATATATATATATATATATATATATATATATATATATATATATATATTCGTGGTGCCTTCAAAAAGTTTCCAGACTTTTTTTGTACTGGCATTTAAAATTGTCGTAGACTCTTGAAAATCCAGTATGTTATTGCTATACATCTTATGAGGTGACTGACCAATTTTTATGATTACAACTTCAAATGAACAGCTATAGCAGCAATTGGAATACACCCTACTAAAGCCTGGTTGTCACAGCTGGTGCATTTCAAAAATGCAATCTGACACTTTAGAATAACGATATGCAATAAAATTGTGTTTTAAACTTGGAAAAAATGCCACAGAAACGTATGCAATGCTTCAGACTGCTTTTGGAGTATCTTGCATGAATCGAGCATCAGTTTTTGAGTGGCATAAGAGATTCAAGGAACGTAGGGAGTCTGTGAGGGATGAGGAGAGGTGTGGGAGGAGTAAGGAAGTCAATAGACCAGAGTTGATTGGCCAAATGGTTAGGGTTAGGGTTACTATGTTGAGGTTTTAGGGGAGTTCAGGAAGAGATTCCGTCGGAAGAGGCCAGCACTCTTCAAATCGGCTTAGTGGCATTTCTACCAGGACACTGCACTAGTCTACAACTCCATCCTTGTCACAGACTATTTGACCAAGATGAGCATCAAGACAGTTCTTTACCCTCCCTATAGTCCAGACCTTGCTCCCTGTGACTTTTGGTTATTCCTTAAGCTCAGAGGCTGTCATTATAAGACAATTGAGGAGTTGAAAGAGGCTGTAACGAAGATCATTGACACGCTCACACAAGAGAACTTCCATGGGGCCTTCCAGAAGTTGTTGGAACGGTACAACAAGTGCATTGTAGCCGAAAGAGATCACTTCGAAGGTGACTAGAGTGTCATGTGTGTACTATCACTAAAAGTGCCCATACGAAAAAAGTCTGGAAATTTATTTAATGATCCTCGTATATATATATATATATATATAGGTAGAAGTAATAGGATATATATATATATATATATATATATATATATATATATATATATATATATATATATATATATATATATAATTGCTTTTGTACTTATTAACTGAAGATAACGAACTGTAAATACACAGAAAAGATTTGCTGAAGAATTTAATATTTTCTGATATCTTTTTCCTAGAAAAGAAAAAGATTACAAAGTTTTGTTGCTTTTTTTAATAAATGTCAAAATCAGCCTTTTTACAATAAAAAAAAATACATGGTATTGAACATCTAAAAAGCTGAAAAATTGTCGATTCTCAAGAAATTTTGCTTACAATTTTGTAAAATAACCTTTAATAATCATAAAGATATAAAAAAAAAGAAAACATTTCATTGATGATATAAAAAATTTTAAACAAGCAAAATAATATAAACCCAGGATATGTTAAACAAGTCACACGCTCGTTGTGCTCTTAACAAACTGGTAACATTTTAGATCTTATTTACGAATTGATATTAGTGTAAATTCCATAGTGTGAATCCTATTACATATTCTAATTGTTTGATCTTTGGATGGCTCATTTTCATTGAATAGATAATATGAGCTGCCAGGAGAAATAAATAGATTGAGCATACACTTCACGCACAAAAAGAAAAAAATGTAATCAACGAATGCGCATGCGCTTTATTTATTTATCACCACTGCGGCTAAACAATTGAACGTTTTATTTATAATGAATGAATCTACTAAACATTGATTACTGTATCTTGTGTAATAGTGCGATATTTCTCTTTTAAACAATATTTTATTCATTAGTTTATTTCTGAATATTTTCATTACTTATAATAAAGGGTTTAGTTTGTTTTAGTTTGGTTTGTTTGTTTAATGGCATATCAACCTTTGTGGGTTATTTAATGTGAAAAACGTCCTTGGAAAAGAACAGCAGTGATACAATTTAACGTATGGCTGGGTGGGGAATAAGGGATTTCATACTATAAGAAGGGCTTTTTGAACATAAGCATCGAATCTATTAAAACTTTTCTCATTATGCTACAAAAGCATGCTGGTCAGTTATTCAGGGTGAAATAGAAATACTACATTTTAAACTGTCACCTGTATGATGCAAGGAAACTTAGGCTAGTGGCAATGGTAACTTCACCAAGCTAATGCCTTGCAATTTTTTTTTTTTTTTTCTGATATGATCAGTTACGGTCATGGCTTGGACCAGTGCACACCGTGCGTTTGCCGCTGAAACCTTTTTTAAGACAAGTGAATTTTGTAATTGCTTATCTTTTCGTGTTGCAGAATTTTCTATCCGTAACCGCATCATTCCAAAGTAACATAAAATGAACACGAAAAGCTTTCTGTGTAACAATTGCGGATTCACCTGTCTTGAAAAACGTTTCAACAGCAAAAGCAGGATGTGCACCGGTCCAACATAGGATCGTAACTAATGATATATGATTACAAATCGTAAGACATTAGCTCGATACCGTTACTATTGTCACTTATCTAAGTTCCTTTGCATCACACAGGTGACAGTTTAAAATGTGAGAGATATTTCTGTTGCCCCCTATACTGGTATATATACAAAAAATACACGCAAATATATCATTTGACTGTGAGCAAATTTTTTTGTATTAAGCTTGCATACGGCCGGGGCTGTTGAATACACTGACTGCTTCTCTGCAGAGGAGTAACTTCCCTGCGACAAGTGTCCTCGATATGACACAAAACAATCTGATGGTGAGGCTCCCGTTATACTCGAGCTTTGGGAAAAGTGGAGTAACCCTTCCTTGCCATCGCTCCCAATCCACTCTGGCCCGGAGTGGTAGCACATGACAGGGTCCTATCTATGGGTCAAATAGAACTGTTTTACATTTAAATTGAGAGCAAACAAATGACATTTTGCTAAATTGATTGTTAGAAATAGAACTGTTTGATCATTTCACTGAGTGTAAAAAAATGACTGACGTTTAATTGAATTGTTAGTGATACATAGCAGTACTTGGAACCAATTAAATGTGTGCGAAAGAATGTTATCAACGAAATGTGTTTACCTATATATATATATATATGTGTGTGTGTGTGTGTGTGTGTGTGTGTGTGTGTGTGTGTGTGTATAAAGGATTTGTCATTAAATAAGCTACAATGGTTGATATGTTACAAAACCAAACCAAGCAACATAACAAAGGTTGACATGCCGTTAGACCAATTAATCAACAAAATTAATTTTCAGGAATCCAAACACGATGTATCAAAATAATTAATCACTTTAAAAACAAATTTACTTGGAGAAAAGAATCAAATGTTTATTTTTTTCTCTTGATTACAGTGTCTTTTAACAAGAACAATTTTGAAACTTTCTTTTTGATTTTTAATATAGACTGGAATCAATAAAGTTACCTAGTATCGATGATAACATTAGAAGAAATGATTAAAATCGTATTCAGCGTAAAGATTAAGCTCATTAATCGAATTTCTTTGCACATATTCATTTTGGTTAAATTGATTTACCCAAAAGCAAAGAAGACGTGCATCATAACGTTGATCTCCCTTGTGTTGATCTCTGTTTCGTGCTGATAGAGCGAACTCAAATTCCGTAACCTTAAATTGAATAACAAAGTTGATTGACAGATTGGCTGATTGATCCATAGCTCGTCTGCATACATAAACCAACTAACTGTTATATAAAGGCTACTTGTCTTTTGGAAATTGAGCCATCTGATTGATTTATTGATTCTGATAATATGCCCGACCGTCTGGTGTTATTTCTTGCCTAGGGGTTAGGAATCGTGTTCAGTACTTACAAATTTACTTTTTCTGTATAGTTGTTGATCAAGAGTTTTTTTTGGGGGGGTGCACATTGTTCGATCGAATACGATTAAGTTTTCTGAAGTTTTAGAAATATGGGAAGCATAAAGCACCCCTTCATTGTCATTAACTCCAGGTCCACTGACCCAGAGTGGTAGTACCTGCCAGGGTCCCATCTATGGGTCAAGTAGATCTGTTTCAAAGTAGTTGTCTTTTAAGAGATTTTTTTGCACGTGGTCCAATCGAATACGAATTATGGGATCTCTTTGACTCATACATGGAACTCAAAGAGTTACTGCAACTCCAAATCATTGTCGACTTGGGAGCAATGGCAATGAAGGAGTACTCTACACTCTCCAGATCTCCAAAACTGAAGTGCCGACATCAAGACATATTTTGGCAGGTGAGGGGGGTCATATCCCTCTGTAGAGAATTCAGTCCGCGCCGCCAACGGGGGTGATGTGTTATTTGAGTGAATAAGCAAACTTTATCCTGTAAGCCACTTCAACATATCTTTTATTGTATCCTTTTCTCTGTTTTAAAGAGAACCCTTGAGATAGGAGTATGTCGGCACGCCTAGGGTGCCTAACGCCTTTCATGACGTTTTAATGATCAGGTCTGAAAAGCTTGCATGAATTACATGAAAAAAAAAAGAACATTTTTCAGATAAATGCATATGTCATAAAGTACGCATTCGGTAACCGCCATTTTGAAAAGTATTTGTCTTAATAATAACTCGGACATCTCATGAATCAATCAAGAATCAAACAGATAACTTTTCTTGAGAATATGATACTAAAAGTGAAAGTTTTAATGTGTGCAGACAACGTGCATTCAAATAAACTATCAGAAGACACAATAATAAACGAAAGGTCAATGACCATGAAATCATCTCATGAAAACGTTCAGTTATATTTGTATTTACATGTGTCCGTCCAAGATGTGTTGAAAAAGTATCGAGACCGAAGTTGTATTTATATCTGTCCATCTAAGACGCATTGAAAAAATATCAAGACATCTGTCCAAGATGCACTGAAAATGTATCGAGACTGAAGCTGCATTTACCATGATAGAAATGAATTTTGAATTAAACGTCAATTTTCTTAGAAAATAGTCCCTTTCGCATTCAACTCATCTATTGAAGGGAATATCGGGTTAGACTAGACTAGCAAATTTTTACAAGTGAATTCGAGTTTCATTAGGTGCCTCATTTAAACGGCCTTGTGACAAATCTAAACAAAAAGCTTATAAAATTATAACTACTTGTGTAATTTCATAAAAGATATTGTGACGTCAAAATGAATCGTATTTAGCTGCTTCATCAACTAGGTTACAAGAAGCATTTTAAAAGATTTTTTAAAATTTTAGTCAAAATTATTAATGATTATGATTGATTATATTTCACAAAATTTTTTTTTAAATCACTGTCAGCTTGGACTTTATAATACTCGTTGGTATGCATACTCGTTGGGGGGTTACCCCTTTGCAGATAGGTGAGATGCCCCCAACGAGTGTCCTAGATATGACCCTAAACTGCATCTGTTGGTGAAGCTCTAGTCTTGTGGCTTTGGGCAATGTGAAGGACCTCTTCCTTTCTATTACTCCCAGGTCCACTCCGACCAGGAGTGGTAGTATCTATGGGTCAAATAGAAATATTTAATCATTTACAATACTTGGAACAATTTAACTGTGTGTAAACAAATTACAAATGTTAAATTGAATTATTATATAGCGATACTTGTAAGCATCTATGTTTAAACAAAAGAATAATTTTCAATAGAATTGTATTAGTAACTGTTGAAACCACTTAACTGAGTACAAACAATAAATAGCAATACTTGCAACCATGTAACTGTGAACAAAAAATAAATACCAATACTTTAAACCATTCAACTGTGTCCAAACAAATAAGCTCTGACTCGTTTAAAAATAATTCTACCAACTATTTATTTAAAAATCATATAGATTTATTCTATATGAATAAATAGAATTTGACATTAAACAACTTACATGGGTTGATACGCAATAAAACATTTAAGCAAATATACTAAAATTAAAAAACATAAATGATATTGTTAACATTACCATTACACAAAAACATTAGCAATAATTGAGATGAAATAGTGAGAGGCAAACAAAGGGTAACTTTAAGGCTTTAATTTGGGCTTCAGTAAGACTAGCGGTTTCCGTAGTTTAGTTGATAAAGCAGATGGGTCTATTTTCCAGGGTTACCAAGGCAATTCTTACAAAAGACTATATGAGTTTGTATCTCGCCGACAGTTTCTAACTAATTGTTTTAGAAACTGAAATCAAAATGACGACCCTCCAGAGTGGGTTGTAATAAGAAATTAAAAAGCGACTAAAAATGAAAGAAAATATCATATGGTTACAATCAATTAATATTAATATTCCTTATTATTGGCCTAGTGGGTACAGTGTTCGCCTAATAGTCCGGAGACTTGGGTTCAATCCCAGGTCACGTCATACCAAAAACATTAAAATGGTACTTGATACCTCAGCAACATACGGTACGTATCAAGGGTAAAGTAGAGCAATTATCGGAAAGAAGTAGCGCCCTCCCCAACACCTCGGTATAGTGGCTATTGAAAAGGAAACCTTCTGGTCGCCCTTGACAACGGTCGCCAACTTTACTTACTATTGAACAATTATAGTTTCAAGTAACTATTCATTATAAAAATAATTTACAGCTATATATTAAGCATCAAAGTTATATAATTTCAGCTAAGTTACTAATTATCCTAATAAAGAGTTATAGCTTCAAGTACTTATCGTTAATACAAATAATTTCCACATGGTCATACGGTTTCAAGTATTTCAAGCAGTTGTATGATAATAATAATGATAATAATAATAATAATAATCTTTTGTACACGATCATAGCTTCAAGTAACTTTTCTTAATAAGATTTATTCGAACAAGAATATGGTTTTAAGTATTCCTACCAAACATCAATTAATAATAATAATAATAATCTTTTGTACACGATCATAGCTTCAAGTAACTTTTCTTAATAAGATTTATTCGAACAAGAATATGGTTTTAAGTATTCCTACCAAACATCAATTAATAATAATAATAATAATAATAATAATAATAATAATCTTTTGTACACGATCATAGCTTCAAGTAACCTTTCTTAATAAGCTTTATTCGAACAAGAATATGGTTTTAAGTATTCCTACCAAACATCAATTAATAATAATAATAATAATAATAATAATAATAATCTTTTGTACACGATCATAGCTTCAAGTAACTTTTCTTAATAAGATTTATTCGAACAAGAATATGGTTTTAAGTATTCCTACCAAACATCAATTAATAATGATAATAATAATAATAATAATAATAATCTTTTGTACACGATCATAGCTTCAAGTAACTTTTCTTAATAAGATTTATTCGAACAAGAATATGGTTTTAAGTATTCCTACCAAACATCAATTAATAATAATAATAATAATAATAATAATAATAAAGTGCAGACTATGCGGTGACAGAGATGAAACCATCAATCACATAATAAGCGATACAGCAAATTGGAGTACAGATAGAGTACAAGGCTAGACATGACTGGGTGGGCAAGGTGATCCACTTGGAAATGTGCAAGAAATTTAAATTTGACCATGCCAATAAATGGTATATGCACAACCCAGCACCTGTCCTAGAAAATGACACTCACAAACTCCTGTGGGACATTGATATACAAACTGATCACCTAATCTCGACCCGAAGACCAGATCTTATTGTTGTATTTTGACCTTTTGACCCGGCCCAAAATGCCATTCAAGGTGATGCACCGGAAGGAAGTGACACATTCCAATGGCAGCTAGGAGAGGAAATCGCGTGGGCGGAAATTGGCTAACAAAATGGGACAAGCTAAAAAATCCCATGATACTCTCATAGACTGATGCACCGGAAGAGAGTGACCTCTGAACTGCATGACAGTTATTTCCGCTTGATGACGATTAAACATTCGATTTCAAAGATCGAGTGGGCGTCGAACGACTATATAATTCAGTTGAGTTCGACGAACCAGTGGAGTTGCCAGTAGAGTTCCAGACAGTTGGAGACGAGTTGTGGTAGAAAAAGCCACACCCGACCAAGTGGGCCCTCGGGAACCCCGATGGAGTTTGGGGTCCAGAGAAGATGCTGATAAGATGCAGTAAAGAAAGCCAGCATCCAGCAGAGTGGGCCCTAGGCCTCCAGTTGAGCAGCCCTAGAGAACAAGAACGACACAACGTGACGGTCATAACAGTGGGGTCAAAATATTACAGTTATGTTCGATCTCCAGCTCCCTCTCACATGCAAAACTTGAACAACCCTTTCGAACCTTACAAATAAAGTGAGAGGTTTATATTTTTATAAAGAAGTCTTCCTGCGTCTTTGTCATTGCGTGCGTCTGTTATTTATTGCGTCAGTATGATGCTGCATGAATATGTATATGAGAATGCAACATTATAATAATCAAC
Organism: Sepioteuthis lessoniana; assembly: GCA_963585895.1. Taxonomy (NCBI): domain Eukaryota; kingdom Metazoa; phylum Mollusca; class Cephalopoda; order Myopsida; family Loliginidae; genus Sepioteuthis; species Sepioteuthis lessoniana. The sequence goes on along the minus strand of OY757916.1, from coordinate 61,988,605 downwards.
AAAAAAAGAATATCTGCAAAATTGTCGACTTTGCTGTCCCGGCAAACCACAGAATAAAAGTGAAAGAATGTGAAAAGAGAAATATGTTTCTTGACCTTGCTAGAGAATTGAAAAAACTATGGAACATGAAGGTGACTATTATATCAATTGTGATTAGTGCCTTTGGCACGGTAACTAAAGGATTATTAAAGGGCCTGGAAGATCTAGAAGTTGGCGACCGAGTGGAGACCATCCAAACAACAGCATTATTGAAAACGGCCAGAATACTGAGAAGAGTCCTGGAGACTTGAGGAGACTTGCTGTCACTCAATCTCCAGTGAAATACCATCAGCTTACGCTGATGTGAAAAACTCTCATGAGTAAATAATAATACACACAAACACCTATGGGACTTTGACATACAAACGGATCACCTAATCTCGGCCAGAAGACCAGACCTCATAGTAATCTACAAAGAAAAATAGAACTAGCAAAATTGTAGATTTTGCTGTACCGGCTGACCACAGAATAAAACTGAAAGAAAGAGAAAAGAAGGATAAGTACCTCGATCTTGCAAGGAATTTTTTTTAAATGGAATATGAAGGTGACGATTATACCAATCGCGATTGGTGCATTCGGTACAGTAACTAAAGGATTACTAAAGGGACTAGAGGACTGGGGAATTGGAGAACTAGTGGAGACCATCCAAACTACAGCATTGTCGAGAACGGCCAGAATACTGAGAGGAGTCCAGGAGACTTGATGAGACGTGTTATCACTCAAACTACCGTGAAAGACCTTCAGATAACACTAATGTGAAAAACTCTCCAGGAGTAAATAATCCTTAGTAAACAACTCTATCTTCAGGTATGCAAGCTTAATACAAAAAATTTGCTCACTTTCAAATGATATCAAGTTTTCTTATCGAATACAAATAATTTTCAAACAGATCTATTGGAACCATTGATAGGATTCTAACAGATGTTACGTATATTTCAAGTATGATTTTAAGCAACTAATAATAATAATCTTTAGTAAACAATTACTTCAGGTAACTATTCTTTATAAGAATGATTTAAACTCTTTTATATGATATCAATAATTTCAATCTAATACAAATGATTTGAAAATTCATCTATTTGATCTATAGAGTGGACTCAAATAGTTACAACCGCTTCCGGTCAGTAGTGACCAGAGAGTGGGGACAATGAAGGAGTATTCCACATTCCTCAGATCTCCTGAACTGAAGCCTCACCATCAGATGCAGTTTAGAGCCATACCCAGGACACGTTTCGTTAAGAGTAAATTCTATTTTGATATTCTTTTAACTTTCGATCAAAATCAGTGCCCAATCCTTAACAAAAGAAAAAATGTCGTCATTTCGACCACACATTTCTTTCTGTGGTTGGCTATATGCAATAAGTCAAAAAGAGAAAAAAGGGAAGAAAGAAAAAAAAAGGACGAGCAACTAAATCGCTACAAATACAAAAAGAAAAAAAAAAGAAACTTGTGTCCCTTAAAATTAAGTCGTGCTAACATTATCTGCTCAGGTGATTCGGATAGACAAACAGGTAACGATCTACAAAGGAACAAACTTATATACGGTTGAAAAATTCAATTTCCTCACTCAATCCCTTTCTTTTTTTGACCTCAAGTAATGACCCTTTTTTTTAACAAACTCAATCAGAAGTACAATTCTCTTATCTATTCTAAAGCTTGTACATAGTAACAGAAAGATCAACGCGTTTGTTATACACATGTCAATGCTTTAAAAGAATTGGTACTAAATGACCCAAAGAGATGTTAGTGAGTTATTTATTACTTCTTCAATAGTAATGTAAAAGATTTTCGATTATAATCACTTTTTTTTTCTTAATATAAGTTTTCAGTATAATGGGATGTTGAACCTCTCTAGAAGACTTTTTCATTTGGTTTAGTTTGGTTTGGTTTGATTTCTTTGTTTAATGGCATATCACCCTTCGTGAGTTATTTAAAGCCAAATCCATGTTTGTAGAAGAACAATGGTGGTTCAGTTTAGTCCATAGCTGATGGGTATAAGGAAGTTCATATTTTTCCAAAGAGTTTTAGGTTTGGTTTGGTTTAGTTTGGTTTGGTTTTATGACATATGAACCATCGTTGGTTATTTAAAAACAAATCCTTTTTTACATATATAATAAATACATGATTTGTAAACACATTTTGTAGATACACACAGTTAATTGATCAAACAGTTCTATTTCTAACAGTTCAATTTAGCATAATTCAACAAAGTTAAATGGTTCCAAGGATTACTATGCATCACTTGCAATTCAATTAAACGTCAGTCAGTTGTTTAAACAAAGTTAAATGATCAAATAGTTCTATTTCTAACAATGCAGTAAGGCATAAGTCATTTGTTTTCCCACAGTTTAAATGTCAAACAGTTCTATTTGACTCATAGATAGGGCCCTATCAGGGCCTGAGTGGACCTGGGAGCAATGGCAGTAAAAGTTCCGCATTCCCCAAAGCTTCAGCATTACTAGGGCCTCACCATCAGATTGTTTCGTGTCATATCCAGAAAACTAGTTGGTGGAGGAGGGTTTTACTCCTCAGCAGAGATGCAGTCGGTGTATTCTACAGTCCCAGCCTACTGGGTTACGAGAGTAATAGTCTGAAAGGGAACTTAATAGCATGACTTGAGTTTGAACTCTGTTGCAGTCCAGGACGTTTCCCACAACGCCGTTAAACAAATAAAACAAAGAAGAAGTTTTATATTCAAGTCATTCGAATAACTTGGATTTTCGTCGGTAATTCAATCTCGTCTTATATTCAATATCGATTTATACTCAAGTATCTTTTCTTTTTTTCATTATATCCATTTTAAGTTATTTTGTGGAGGTGCCCGTGGTGTAATGGTTATCGTCACAGGATATGGACACGGCGATACGAGTTCAATTCCTGGACAAGACTGATTGCATTTCACATAGCACTAATACCCTTGGGAAAGGTATGAATCCAATTATTCTCCCTCCAGCTATGGGTAAATAGTAGGGCAGACTAAGTTCTTCAGTCTTGGTGAGGCAACTAGTCTAGGAAAAGGAAAACTCTGAATTCAAACCTGTTAAACTCCGCTTAAAAATTGACCTTGTGTCATATCCTGCCCGAGTAGAGGGGTTGGGTAAATATGATATCCATTTTAAGTTATTTCTACATGTACAAACCCAAACAAAAGGGTTATAAATCCTCATTCTGCAAGACCACCTCAGAACCAGTCTCAAACAAAGTCTCATACTTTCTCGCTAGAAGTACGCTAAGTGCAACGGCTCTCGTCGTAGGAAATAAAATCAGCGACCCAAATTCAAACCTTGGACAAGGCTGTGCACTTTTCACTTCGCACAAATGCCCTTGGAAAAGGCATGAATCCACTTCTTCTCCCTTTCTCCAGACTAGTAGAGATAGACTGGATTCTTTCGCCTTGGCAAGACAACCAGTCAAAGGGAAGGAAAACTATGACTTCAAATAAGGTTTATTCCTCTTAAAAATAGGCAATTCAAGGTTGTATGATATCGATTAATTAGTTTTTATAGCATCGATACCGAAGCAACATTGCTAAGTGACCAAGAGTTCTGATGATCGTATTGCAGAGAAAATGATGAACAAAAGTATTTTGAAAAATAGGTATATTTATTTGTATTTATTTATTATTGGTTGTTTTCAACTTGTTTCGATCTTAGGTCATCATCGGAGAAAAGTTTTCGAGCAAAAATGTTCCTTAGAAAGTTATCAAAGATTTTTTTTTCCTTTTCAATTTTTCAGTGTTAAAAGAAATGACGAAAAAGCCACTGGTGATATAACATATTCATCTGTTTAATAAAAATTATTTTTAATTATTAGGTAAAAAAAAGTAGACCTTTAGCATTTTTTATAAAACGATTACTTTCTTCTAAAACAAAGAAACAAGTATTTTATCAATTCAATTGGATCACGATGCAACCAAAACGGATGTTAATAGTTATTATTTATTACCCATTTCTATAGTACTAAAATTCTGTAACTAAAATTATATATATATATATATATATATGTATATAGTCTTCCACAGACGGACTGTTTCGTTGTACCTCAAATCTTCAGTATGGCTAGACACGCTAGACACTTCAAGCTGGGATCGAAACTCGCCTAAATTGACGTCAGACCAATAACATACCTTGTAAGCCAACGGCGACCTAACATTAGCACTGGAATATATTTATTAACTTCCGTTTGTTTACATTTTACGCTATCGGATATTGGAGTGCTCAATTCGTTAGAAGAGCTTTTTATTACGCGAGTGGCAGCCGTTAATTTCTTCGCCAGAGTGTTCATATGGTCCGGGAGACTGGGGTTCAATCCCAGGTGGCGTCATACCAACGACTTTAAAAATGGTACTTGATACCTCCTTGCTTAACACTCAGCAATATAAGGTACGTATCAAGGGTAAAGTGGAGAAATTCAGGGAAAGGAGTAGCGCCCTCCCCTACACATCCGTGTAGTAGCTATTGAAAAGGGAGCCTTCTGGTCGCCCTCGACTACGGTCGCTAACTTTACTTTACTATATATATATATTGGTATACTTATTTTTTTGGCTGCTACATATTCATGCACTGACGTGGAATGAAATAGCAACACCCTGAATATGTTGGGCACCTCGAATGGTGTAATGGTTAACAAGCTAGACTAGCAAACCATGACATACATCTAGCCTAGTGCCACAATTTAACAAAGCTTCCTAAATAACACCCAGAAAATGTATTTCAATTTACTCAAAATTAAATGAAGCTGGATAATAGTAAATGACAACAAATACAGTTTAAAACGAGCACAGGTTCTAAAATAAGAGTTGTATCAACGTGCCAGAGCTGGTCGGCCAGCAAGAACCTACCTCCTACAGCTCCGCGCAGACACGGGATGCAGTTTAGAGGACTTGTCGGGAGCGATGGACGATAGAGACGGATGGAGATGAGAGAGAGAGTGAGAGAAAGAGTTGGAAATCCATACAAGCAGCGCGACTTGTGGATGATGATGATGTCTTCTTTGGGAATAGTTGAATAGAGTCATCATTATCATGTCGTGCCGCCCGCACGGATATCCCTGACCCTCTCTCGCCACATTTCCCTATCGTTCATCGCCTCCGGCAGGTCTTCTGGACTACATCCCGTATCTTCACATAGCTGCTGTATGTATGTTCGAGCTGGTCGTCCTGCTTTTGCTCGGCCATAAATAGGGGTGAATAGAGTACTACTTTACAATATGACCGAAGTATTTAAAAATTTCATATTTACAACTTACTAACATCCAAAGTGTATCCATGTCAAAATTGGTGTTACTCTTCTGCGATGGGAGTCCCAGTGGCGTTGCAGCTAACGTGATGGACTACGACATCGTAGTAAGCGAGTTCGAACTCCGGTCGCGCTATTACGTTCACTTTCGGGCTAATATCTTTGGGAAAGGTATAAATTTCATTATCCTCTCAGCTAAGGGTTGAATAGTACCAGTATAGTTCTACAAGGATGGCTTTGGCATTTAATAATCGATGGGGGTTGATGTGCCATTAAACAAAGGAGCCAAACCATCAGTGTTTTGGTATGAAGGAAAACTGAACAATATGAAAATTTAACACTGATATCAACTGACTTGAAAGGAAAAAGTAGACTGAAATTATTTTCTTGGGTGCTTTTTAAATGGAACATTTTCTAAGGGAATTCCATTTTACGTTTATTTTCTTTCTTTTTTAGTAATAGAAAAAATTTTCCTCATTTTTATTTCTTTATTTTACCTTTCTTTACGTTTTCCATTTAAGATTTTCCGGTTATTTCATCTAAGATGACCTAAAATCAGTTGTACTTATCGCTACTCACCTTTGTTAGGTTCCACATTTATTGAGTAGTTTGTTTACTTACGTTTGTCGTTCATTTGTTTGACAATTCTTCGTGTACCTTTCCTTTTTTTTCTGATTAAATAAATAAATTTAAATTAAAAAAAAGGCAGAAGAAATAGACATCTGAATAAAAATCAGATTAAAGATCGGTGTTATTTTCACCAATTTCCTACAATTCTTTCATTTCTAAAATCACCGGCGTCTCCTCCTCTATTTCTTTGATACCGTGTTATGGTTCCGTTGCCCCGATCATTATTCTATATTCTTCTTCTGCTCCCTCTATATTCTTCTTCTTCTTCTGTCCCCTCTAGATTCTTCTTCTTCTGTCTCCGCTATATTATTATTATTATTATTATTATTCCCTCTTTAAATTTTTCTTCTTCTGTCCCCTCTAAATTCTTCTTCTTCTTCTTTGTCACTTCGACCCTTATTCCATTTTGTGACCTTCTTCTCTACTTCTTCTTTGTCACCTCGATTCTTATTTCATTCTGTTATTTTCTTCTTCTTTTACTTCTTCTTTGTCACCTCGATCCTTATTTCATTTTGCAACATTCTTCTTTTTCTTCTTCTTCTACACCTCGACCCTCATTCCATTTTTTACCTTCTTCTTCTTCTTCTTCTTCTTCTTCTTCTTCTTCTTCTATGGGGACCATTTCTAATGCATCAATAACAATTAGTAACACCGTCAGTTTCATTTATTTTTATTATTTTACTCCTTGCAAATGTTTCAAACCAGCTTTTACTGAACTCTGAGGGACAGCAAATCTCTTCATATCTCCAGGACTTTCCGAAGTATTCTTGTTGATTTCACTTGTACTGTGATCTAGATAGTCTCGATTCTGCCTCTCATCTTTAATTACCCCATTATTATCATTTATTTTACTCCTTTGAAAGTTTTTCACACGAGCGTTAGCTGATAGTTTTTCATTGGAGTTTCAGTGATAGTAAGTTTCCTCAAGTCTCCTAGATTCTTCAGTATTCTTACTGATCTTAGTAACGCTATCGTTTAGATGGTCTCCATTTATCTGCTGAAGTCTTTTAGTCCCTTTATCAATCCTTTAGGGACTGCACCAATTACAAATGGTATCACCGTCACCTTTATGTTACATAGCTTTTTTAGTTCTTTAACAATGTCTAGATATTTATCGCTCTTTTTGCTTTCTTTTAATTTTCCTCTGTAGTCTGTCGGGACAGCAAAGTTCATTATTCAGCAGGTTCTCTTTTTTATTTTTATTTTTATTTTATCTTATTTTATTTATTTATTTATTTTTCTTTAATCATCAGGTCTGGTCGTGTAGCCAAGATTAGGTGATCCATTTGAATCTCAAAATCCCAGTAAACTTTGCGCGTCCCATTCTCCTGGACGGATTTTGTGTTGTGCATATACCACTTATTCGTTTGGTCAAATTTAAATTTCTTGAACGATTCCCAGTGGATCACTTTTCCTACCCAGTCGAGTCTATTCTGATACTGTTTTTGTGCGAATTTGCTACATTTGCATATTATACGATTGATCGCTTAGTCTCTGTCACCACATAACCTACACTTGGCTATTTTTTCGTGTCTTATCTATTTTTACTTTAACGCAGTTTGTCATATTATTATTATTATTATTATTATTATTATTATTATTATTATTATTCATTGTGAGTTTTTCTCACCAGCGTTAACAAGTGGTTTTTCACTGGTGTCTACGTGACAGAAAATCTTTTCAGGCCTCCAATACTCTTCTCAGTATTTTAGCTGGTCTCAGCAAGGGACGGTTTCGATTCTTCATCTGATTTCCAATCCTTCTTTCTTTTCTTTTCAAGGCTTTTGGCACCGTTCCAAGTACTCTAATTACAGTTGGTATCACCGTGACCCTCATGGTTCACAGCTTTTTGTTCTCTGACAAGGTCTAAGTACATGTTTATCTTTTTGCTTTCTTTTATTTTCACTCCATGATCCGCTGGAACAGGATTATTATCATAAGCACTTTACTCTTTTGAAAGTTTTTACATCAGTTTGAGTGACAGCAAGTCTCTTCAAGTCTTCAGGACTCTTCTTAGTATTCTGGCCAATCTCAATATTGCAGTAATTTGGATGGTTTCCACTCGTTCTCTTATTTCTAAATTCTCCAGTCCCTTTAATAATTATTTGGTGACTGTGCCAAAAATAACAATTACAATTGGTATAATCGTCACTTTCGTGTTCCACAGTTTTTCCCATTCCCTGACAAGGTCGAAGTACTTATCCTTTTCACTTTCTTTCAATTTTACTCTGTGGTCAGATTCGCGTTTGTCCCACCAACGTAATCTGGTGGTCTTTCACTGGTATTTGAGTGACAACAAGTTTCCTCAGGTTTTCAGGACTCTTCGCAGTATTCTGATCGCTCTCAACGATGTAGTAGTTTGGATGGTCTCGACTCGTCCTCCGATGTCCAAATCTTCCAGTGTTGTTATTATTATTATTATTATTATTATTATTATTCAACGTCTTTTTACTTTTCCCTCTCTTCCTTTTTCTTTTTTTTTAATTGAATCATTTAAGAATCATCTTCAGAATTTCCTTCTTTTCTTGTTCTCTTTTTCGTTTTCTTTTCTTTCTTCCTTTCCTCGTTTCTATCTTCTTTTATAATAATCTTTCCACTCTACCCTTCTCTCTTTTCTTTTCTTTTTAATTCCCAACTCAAAGCTCATATTCATCATTTGGTCGCTAGTGCCGCCGACATAGCCTTTTATGCATCAAAAACGCCACAACGACGAGACTTTTTTTCCCTTTTTCTTTAATTTATTCCTTCGTTTCGTTCTTCTCCCTTTTCTCATCCTTAAGTCGAACTTTGCTCTTTTTTTATTCTCTTCACACGGAATGTTTGTGCTCAGATTAGCTTTTAAGCTTTTCTGCGATCTGTGAAAAGAGGGTCCTGATTTACTACACACACAAGAACATTATGGAAACGGCTTACCAAGTGAAAAGAAGGTGGAACCTAGAAAACCCTAGTCAAAAAAGGGGAAAAAGAGGGAAAAAGGTTCGCAATGATAAAAAAGAAACCTGAATGGCAATAACAATTAAAGAAATTAGAGTCTTTGGAAGGTGGGTGTTTCTTGTAAGGGGTTTTGTGTATGTGTGTGAGTGTGTGTGTGTTTGTTTTGTTATGTTTTTTTTTCTTTCAGTATCGGTCTCTTTCATAGCCTTTAAAGTTTGCTTGTATTAATAATAGCTACTTAGGTTTGTGGAAGAGTGTCTATTTGGGGGATTAACTTATATACGAAGCGGAGCAGATATGCGAGTATGATTGATTTCATTGTAGATATACGTGTGCTTAAGAGTAATTACTCTTCTTTCTGTGTGCATTTCAGCCGTCAGAGTTGGGAACTAATGAGCAAGAGAGCTGCGCTTTCATTCCCGGTAACGGGACAATGAGTCAACTATCAACTTAGAGAGAAAGTGAGGAAATTTTGCATTACTAATGTGGTATAAGATTATATTAATTTCATATATTTTCAATATACGTATCATTTGTAACTAGTATAAATATAGACCTATATATGATTTATCCAGAAATGGAACACTCTCTCGGTAGATGCTGAAAACCTCGAACAAAGGATATATACATATATATATATATATATATATATATATATATATATATATATATATATGTGTGTGTGTGTGTGTATGTATGTGTGTGTGTGTGTGTGTGTGTGTGTGTTTGAAAGGTGAGTTTTATATCTTGTTTTTATAGCTATTTTATTCTATACTTAAATTTACTGAATATATACATATATATATACATGCATACATAGATATATATATACAAAATTACACACACACACACACACACACACATATATATATATATATACGGCAAAACATCACTCGCGTTTCTCTCGACTCTTATTACATCGGTTTTAGCAATTTGGTTGAATGGGAATATATTTTGCTGCGTACATGCACACACACAAACACACATATATGTATACACACATACACGCATACTTGATCTCAGAAATAAAGAAAGTAAGAGGGAGAGGGAGAGAGAGAGATAGACAAAAAGCTCTCACTCTCATTCACTCACTCTCTCTCTCTCTATATATATATATATATATATATATGTGTGTGTGTGTGTGTGTGTGTGTGTGTGTGTGTGTGTGTGTGTGTGTGTGTGTGTCCTTGGAACGACACCAAACTACATGATGAAATTTCAGGACCTTTAAGTGTAGAGTACCCTTACATTGCCTTTACTCCCAGGTTCACTCTGACCCGGAATCATAATACCTATTAGGATTCCATTAATGGCTCTAATAGACCTGTTCGAAAATTGTTATATTAGATAGGAATACGTGAAACCATACAACTATGTGGAAATTATTTGTAGTAAATGGGAAAACATTAAATCATATAATTGTGTTATAGACAAATAAAAAAATACTATTTTAAAAAATGATAGCAATAAACGTTGTTAAAACAAGAAAGTTATTATTATAATCAAACATTTGCAAGTGAATGATATTTTGGCATTAAATAACCCATGACTGTTAAAAAAGATAAACTATACCAACAAATACAAGAAGGGAAAATTGCAAGTTTTTTTTAGTATTAATCAATAAAATCTATCGATGCAGTTAATTTCTTTTAGATAAAACGCTAAAACTCGTTGCATAGATGATTTCTTTCTTTTGGTTGGTTGGTTGGTTGGTTATTTTGGTTTTTATGGCATATCAACCTTTGTAGGTTATTTAATGCCAAATCCATTTTTATACAAATGATCAGTTCTATTACAAACAATCCAGTTTAGCAGAATACGCAGTTTAATTGTTAAAAACATTTCAATTTCAAGCGGAGCTATTTCGGTTTAGTCAAACAGTTCTAATTCAGCTAACTCAGTTTAGTATAAGTATAAATTTGGTTTACCCAGTTCTATATTAAACAATTCAGTTTAGCGTAAATACAGTTTCAATGTCAAAAGCAGTTCCATTTCAAAAAAATTAGTTTAGCATAAATACGCAGTTTAAATGTAAGTACACAGTTTAATTGTCAAAAACATTTCTATTTCAAGCTATTCAGTATAGTCAAAAAGTTCTAATTCAAACAATTCAGTTTAGCATAAGTCAGCAGTTTAGTTCTATTTAACCAATAGATAGGGCCCTATCAGGTGATACCATTCCGGGCCAGAGTGGACCTGAGAGTAATGGCAATGAAGCGGTGTTCCGCATTCCTCAAAGCCCCAGCATCACCGGAACCTCCCCATTAGATTGTTTAGTGTCATATCCAGGACACACGTTGGGGGGGTCTTACCCCTCTGCAGTGGCGCAGTCGGTGTATTCTGTAGCTCAACAGATGCCCATCTTGGTCAAATAGTCTGTGACAAGGATTGAATTGTTGACTGGTGTATTATTCTGGTGGAAATGCCACTGACCCGATTTGAAGAGTGCTGGCCCCTTTCGACGGAATCTCTTCCTAAACTCCCTTAAAACCTCAACATAGTAACCCTAACCCTTTGGCCAATCAACTCTGGTCTGTTGACTCCCTTACGCCTCCCACACCTCTCATCATCCCTCACAGACTCACTGCGTTCCTTGAATCTCTTATGCCACTCAAAAACTGATGCTCAATTCATACAAGATGGTCGAAAAGCAGTCTGAAGCATTGCATACATTTTTGTGGCATTTTTTCCAAGTTTAAAACACAATTTTATTGCATATCGTTCTTCTAAAGTGTCAGATTGCATTTTTGAAATTCACCAGCTGTGACAACCAGGATTTCGTAGGGTATATTCCAATTCCTGCTGTAGATGTTCATTTGAACCTGAAATCATAGAAATTGGCCAGTCATCTCATAAGATGTATAGCAATAACATATTGAATTTTCAAGAATCTAAGCCACTTTTATATGCCCATATGAAAAAATTCTGGAAGCTTATCGTATGCACCTCATATATATATATATATATATATATATATATATATATATATATAAGCAGATGAAAATAAACGTTCGATGAATCAAAAGTGCTATAATCCTGCCCAACTGAGCACTACAAAAACTAAAGACTAAATTTTGTCGTACATTTCTTCCCCAAAAAGTTTCATCTCATGAATGTTGCATTGTATTTTATAAAAGACATAAGAAACTATTGGAAATAAAACAAAAGCAAGAAGGTAAAATTCTTATTCACTTTAGTTATATATATATATATATATATATATATATATATATATATATACAACAACCACGCTTTCTCGTCGCCTTACCAACCATCTTTCCGACATAAGTGCCATAAAACAGCATATAATGACAAAGCATAGTAAAGACACTGACAAACTCAAATCCCCCGATATAAGATTAACAATACAAAAATCATATATAAGAATAACAATAAAAACCGTTTACAAATCCTCGAAGCAATAACTATAAAAATATTTTTAGAATCTACAATAAATGAAATACCATTCATCGCAGGTATAAACATATTAAACGTATTTAATAACTAACCACCTATCCTAACAGAATGCATTAACCCTATCTATAATTTATAAGGAAAAAAAGCCACTCCGACTACATATAAAACTGGTTATTATACTAAGGGTAAAGAGCCCAATCTGCCCATTTATTTTACACATAACAGGAGGAAGAAGACTTTGATTCATACATTTCCCATGGATAAAAGTAAAATGCAAACAGCTTTGTTCAAGATTTGAACTCGGGTAGCCGAGTCCACTTCCAATGAAGACAAACGTGACGTCACGAGCGCCCCCAACCGTTATGCCACGAGCGACTACGTTAATGAGAAAATACAGGGGATTAAAAAGTTACTCACTATTTTGAAATATATAATTTCTTGTAAAATTATAGTAAAGAAAAAATGTATAAAAATTTAAAATAAGTAGTTACTTTTCAATCACCCAGAATAATTTTATATATATATATATATATATATATATATATAATTATTACACATAGCACTAATACCCTTGGGAAAGGTATGAATCCAATTATTCTCCCTCCAGCTATGGGTAAATAGTAGGGCAAACTAGGTTCTTCAGCCTTGGTGAGGCAACTAGTCTAGGAGAAGGAAAACTCTGAATTCAAACCTGTTAAACTCCGCTTAAAAATTGACCTTGTGTCACATCCTGCCCGAGCGGAGGGGTTGATAAATAGGATATATATATATATATATATATATATATATATATATATATTATAGAACTTTCCTTATCTGTCGTTCTCTCTTTCTCTCTCTGTGAGAAAATATCCATCGGCATAAATTTTATCTTATGTATGTCTATTTGTAATCTTATATCACAGTGTTTTGGGAAAGATGAACGTAAATATACAAAACGAATTCCTTTTCGTCTAATTTAATTTGCAAACGATTGTTATTCCAACAAAATTATCACTTTTTAACAACAAACGGTCAACTTTGTTTTCCGTCAGCTTCAGCTTCTGTAGCCAAAGTCGACATATTCTACGAAGGTACTGCGTGCAGCAAAAACACAAGATTAGATGAATTTTCGCGGCAAAAGCCAACAAAAACAAATTCTTTGTCCTCTGCTATTTGCCGATTTCAATACTTTTTTTTTCAGTAAAAAATGCTTTCTCAAGTGGAAGAACTGTTTTTACATTATGACGGCCACGTTTTTCTTCTCAACTTTCCGAAGAGATTTTTTCTTTTCTTTAAAATAAAACTATTTGATTTCATATGTTTACTTTTTTTACCTCAAAATGCTTAAAACTTTACTTTTAGTTCGATGTAAAAACTATGAAAAAAGAACTGAACTTACTATTCTTATAAGTAATATGTACTCTAGAAAAAAAACATTTTTTATTTCTCCTGTATCCACTGTTAACAAAAAGGCGTGTCCTGGATACCATCTTATTCGGAAGGTTTAACGAGACGGAAAATTGATTTGATACCCGGAGAAAAGACTTTCCTCGAAGATTCACTCAAGCAGATTTTTTCCTTTAATTCTAAGATAGGTTCATCATGACTTGTGAACTGTTTCTAGGCAGCAACAAACTATTCTTTCCTGTCGATCATTGATCAAGACACTACCTGTACGTAATAGCTTCTTGAACAAAGGCATTTATTAAAAGTCAAACCTGTAGATCTTGCTCGTTTCCTAGCGTCCTAAGTTCATTTCTCACACTGGGCAGTTTGTAAACGTATCACTTATTTTTGTCGTTCTAATCAGAAATCATGAAAATATGAAAGCACACACATTCGAAAACAGATAAATTTACCGCATTTACTCATTTATAAGTCGATCTAGTGAGTAGGTTGACTATTGATTTATTTTTGGGAAACCAAAATTTTATGGAATTCGTTTTTAAAAACTTGAATTTTAACGACATATCAACTTTTCTAGGCTTATTTTATGCCAAGAGCTTAAGAAAATAGGATTCATTGTACATTTACATTTTCATTTTTTCTAAAAAACTTTTGTTTGTTTATTTGTTTCTTTCTTTCTTTGTTTTTAAAGGCATATCAACCGACATGTGTTATTCAATTCCAAAGCCATCCTTGAAGAACACCTGTGATACTATTTAACGAAAACCTGTGGGGATTAGGGGGTTGATACCTTTCCCAAGGGTATTAGTTCGAAACAGAACGTAATGGTGCGATTGGGGTTCGAACTCATTTACTTCGAGTTCGCAGTCCCACACTAAAGCCATTGCGCCATGGGAAATCCTCAGTTGTTTTTAATAGTTTTTTGGTGGGTGGGGTCGCTCATGAACATGAATAATTTTTTGAAGAGATCTATTTGACCGATCAATGGGACCCCAACTTGTACTACCGCTTAGTGTTAAAGTGAACCTGAGAGTAATCGCAATAATGGAGTACTCCACTCCCAAGATCTCCACAACTGGAGCCTCACCATCAGATGCAGGTATCTATCATATTTTCGAAGAAGAAGTATCATTATCATGATGGACCACTGTTACAACGAGAACCCAAGCAAGCGCGCCTAGTGTAACGGTTATTATCGTTGGACATGGAATCGGTGACCCGAGTTCGAATCCTGGACGAAGCCGTTTGCGTTTCTCTTTGCGTTAAAGCCGTTCGGAAAGACATGGATCCATCTTTTCTGGCTATGAGGAGATAGTAGGACAGAATGTGTTCTTTAGTCTTTGTTAATCAACTTGCGTAAGAGAAGAAAGACTCTGAATTCAAACCAGTATCACTCCGCATTAAAATTGACCTTGAGTCACATCTTCTCAGTGATAGAGGGGTTGGGTAAATACGTACAATGAGAACACCATGAGTTCACAGAGATTGTAGTTCTTTCTGTTAGGTTAGGGTGATTCCAGGACCTCAAGCTTGATCGTTATCGTGTAGAAGGTAAGGTTATTTTGAAGATCAGGTCTTTTCAAAGTTGAGTGGGTTGGTAAAATACGATACACCGGTGAGTAAAGCATTTATATTTAGATCTCGCTTGGGACTACTAGGTTCTACAGAACAATAAATAAAGTAAAAAAGTCCTCTTGAGTGAAATAAAAGTTGACGTTTGACATTTGCTCTAGGTCACCGGATGCGATATACATCTGATGAAGGCCGAAGAGTTAACTAACTGAATAATTGCAATAAACCTATCAAATAGGAAATTGTTGCAGCTACAAAGACATTCAATCAGTCAGTTATAAAACCAGTCAACCGTATGGGTCATAACAACACGTGTTTGCTCTGGACTGAGATTCATATACGGTTAACTTCTGAACTATTTCATTTCTTTTCGGTCGCAATTCCAGTTTTCAAACTATTTCCAAACAAAATTGAAGAAGGTTTAGGTCATTTGTTTAAAGGTACATCAACTCTTTATGGAGTATTCAATGCTGAGATTTGATTCATTTCTAAATGCTTAATTGTAATCATGTTTTCAATATTCTATTCTTGTCTTTAATTGTACTTTGTTTGAATGATGTATATTTAGGTAGTAGATATTCTTGAAGGCATGTTTTAGTTTGGTTTGGTTTCGCTTAGTTTTATAGCATATCAACTATTGTAGGCTATTTAATGCCAAATCCATTTTATACATACAAACAGTTTTATTTCAAGTAATTCAGTTTAGCATAAGTACACAGTTTAGTTCTATTTGACCCATAGATAGGACCATATCAGGCGCTATCATTCCGGGCCAGGGTGGACCTGGGAGCGATGGCAATAAAGGGGTACTCTGCATTCCCCAAAGTTCCAGTATTACTAGAGCCTCACCATCAGATTGTTTAGTGTCATATCCTGGACACTGTTTGGGGGAGTCTTACCACTTTGCAGAGGTGCAGTTGATATATTCTACAACCCCAGCTGACTGGGCCAGTGCATGTTTTATAGAAAATGACACGGATTTAATATTTAGCGCTTTATTCAAGCTTTTCTTTTTAGAAATGGAGCTGCCCGTGGTGTAATGGTTATCGTCGTAGGACATGGACACGGCGACACGAGTTCAAATCCTGGACGAGACTGATTGCATTTCACATAGTACTAATACCCTTGGGAAAGGTATGAATCCAATTATTCTCCCTCCAGCTATGGGTAAATAGTAGGACAGACTAGGTTTTTCAGCCTTGGTGAGGCAACTAGACTAGGAGAAGGAAAACTCTGAATTCAAACCTGTTAAACTTCGCTTAAAAACTGACCTTGTGTCATATCCAGCCCGAGCGGAAGGGTTGGTAAATAGGATTCAAGCTTTTCTTTTACGTAAACTAGATGTCTCAGCTGTGGTTGGACGCAGTTTTAAAACTGTCCAAAATCTCTGTTTGTATAGTACGAGTACAGGTACTTTCGACAGTGTTCGGTCATTTTCGAGAATGTAGGTGGTTGGTTGGTTGGTTTATTGGCTTTTATGGCATATCAACCTTTGTAGGTTATTTAACGCCATATCCATTTTTATGTAAATAATCTGTTCTTTTTAAAACAATTCAGTTTAGCATAAGTACACAGTTTAATGGTTAAAACATTTCTATTTCAAACTATTCAAGCAGTTATATGTAACAATTCAGTTAAGTGTAAATACAGTTTTAATGTCGGAAAACAGTTCTATTTCAAACAATTCAGTTAAGCATAAGGACGCTGTTTAAATTTAAGTACGGTTTATTTGTCAAGAGAATGTAGGTGCTTCTGTGTCGTGAAGTACTGGATTAATTCTACGTTCAACACTTTTGAACGTTGTTAAGTATTCAAGTATTCCTTTGTAATACTTATAATCTATAATGCTCCTATCTGATAATAATCATTAGTTCATACTGTTATATAGTTTCAAATATTGATTTATAACGCCTATAATTTACAAGCAATTATATCCACTCATTTAACTAATAAAAGTAATTCTTAGTAAGCAATTATAGCTATTGTAACTATTCTTGATACAAATAATCTGCATTCAGTTAAATGACTTCAAGTATTCTTAACTGTGATTTAATCCTATTTGATAATAATTTGTTTGCACACAGTCATATGGTTTCAGGTATTCCAGTCCAGTTCTAATAATTTTCAAAATAATCTATTTGACCCATAGATGGGATCCTAACAGACTCTACCACTTCAGATCAGAGTGGACCGGGTAGTAATAAAAATTAAGTATACTCCACACTTCCGAGAACTCCCGAATGAGAATATCATCACCGGATGCAGTTTAATATAATACCCTTTCATAGGGTGCTCTTACCCTTCCTAGAGGGATAAAGTCAGTGTATACTAAACCTCATCGACAGGCAAAATTATAGAAATTCCTACCATTGTTCTTAAACGAGCAAACAGTTTGGTTGTCATAATTACCCATAAAATTACCCTAAAGTGTCGTAACTTTTTTTGGTGGGAGGGTTACATTCCTCAATGCAAAACATTTCTACAGTAAAATCATTTTGCGTCATATTTCTATAATAAATTCATAAGCAGTGTATTTACTTTAAACAAATAATCGCCTTATTCTGTCAATGAACATTGACCTGATTTTTAACTGATAGATTTTAACGGCTTGTCAAACCGTCTAGGGTTTTGGGAATTGTATTCATTGTAACTACCTTTTAGTGTATATGTTTCTTAAGAGTTTTTTTTTGTACAATTATACGATATTAAGTATTCCTATCTAATATAAATAATTTGCACATAGTCGTATGGCTTCAATTATTCCTAATAATGATGAGGTTTCAAGTATTTCAAATGGTCCCCAAAGGCCTGAAAAAAAAGAAAGAGGTAAATGGAGATCAAAGGAATAATCGAGACCATCCAGACAACGGAACTATTAAAATCAGTAATAGTACTTAAAAGGGTTCTGGAGACATGAGGAGATTTGATGTCACTTAGATTTCTATGAAAAACTACCAGTTAAAACTAGTATTAAAACTCGCTATGAGTAAAATAATGATAGTTGATTTATGGAGTATTCAGTCTGACTTTTCCAGAAGACGGTTGGTTGGTCATAATTAGCGGGTTGGTTGGTTAGTTGGTTGGTTGGTTGGTTAGTCATCTGTTTGGTTAATAAGTGGGCTAGTTGGTTGGTTGGTAGGTATATGAGCTGTTTGAATAATTAGAGGGCTAGTTAGTTAGTTGGTTGGTTAGATGGTTAGTTAATTAGTCGGCAAGCTGGTCGGTAAATTATCGGCTAGTTGGTTGGTTGGTTGGTTGATTGGTTGTATTTTACAGTGTATCAATCGTTCAGGGTTTTCGGACTCTTCTCTTCATCTTTATTGTTATATTCACAACGTTTCGGCACATGTTGTCTCCGGGATTCTTCAGGTGTTTCTTATCGAACGAGGGAGCGTACATGGAACTTCGAACCACGCCATTTAATTAATCACTTGCTCTAATTCTGTTAACCATGACTGGGTACAAGTGTTAAATATTCCTTTATTGTTACTCGCCTGCGGTCAGGATTGAACCTGTAACCTTCAGATGATAAATAAAGTAAGCGATTCGAAGTTCCGTGTCGGCTCCCGGGTTCGACAAGAAACACATGAAGAAGGCCAGAGGACACATCGGCCGAAACGTTGGGAAATAACAATAAAGATGAAGACAATAGTCCAAAAACCCTGAATGATAAAAATCATCTCGCTTCATCAAAGAAATTCAGCCAACTAATATTAATTCCTGTTGTTTAATGCTAAATATCGTTTATACGCATATATTAAATATCATTTGTCGACAAAAAGTTTGTAGGTGACAATTTCTACATTAGCTAAGGCTCATTTGTTTGCACACATTTAAATGATTTCAACTATTGCTAACATAAATAGTTTTATTTACACGCAGTTGAGTAGTTTCAAGTTTTGCTATCAAAAACTAATAGTTCTATATGACACCGTTAAATGGTTTTCAATATAGTAAATGATTGAACAGTTCTATTTAACCCTTAGATGAGATTCTAACAGGTACTCCCATTCTGGTTCAGAGTGAACTTAGGTCTTACCCTTCAAAAAAAAGTTCAGTCGACGTATTCTACTGCCCCACCCGACTGGGATGTCCGGGAAACAACACTTCTAATGCATATGTGCAGCTTTTAAAACTGCACATATCTTGAGACATTGATTATGTTGAGCGCTGG
The DNA here is from genome assembly GCA_963585895.1 of Sepioteuthis lessoniana. Classification (NCBI taxonomy): domain Eukaryota; kingdom Metazoa; phylum Mollusca; class Cephalopoda; order Myopsida; family Loliginidae; genus Sepioteuthis; species Sepioteuthis lessoniana. Next base: position 61,969,213 of record OY757916.1, on the reverse strand, counting down.
ATCAATATTCAGTTTCAAGTAATATTTATACAGCACTCGACTGTACAAACTAGTGCTCAGTCGACGTTTTGTTACTGCAGATTTTTATTTTCGCAAAACAAGCCACTTTGGCTCATTTCATTTGCGAGAAAATAAAACATGATATCTTGTATCTCGTTCCTAATAATAAACTTTATCAAGAACTCCAGTCAAGTCCTTTACCTTCTAACAGTGATGTTAATTGTAATTCAAATCAGGCAATCAGTGTTGAAAGTTCACATCTTGGTTTGGTTTCTTTGTTTAATGGCATATCAACCGTTGTAGGTTATTTAATGCCAAAGCAGAAGTGGGACTATTTAACCCATAGCTGAGAGGATGAAAGGGGTTCATACCTTTCCCAAAGGTATTTGCCCGAAAGTGAACGTAATAGCGCGACCGGAGTACGAACTCGCTTACTACGATTCCGCAGTCCATCGCTTTAACCATTACACCACGAGGACACCCCCTTCACATCTTGTTAAAATAGCTAAAACTATACTTGACCTAAGATCTGCATCAAAAATATCTATAGCTCTGTATATTTGAGAGGGGAATGTCCTCGTGGTGTAATGATTAAAGCCCTGGACTCTGGAATCGTAGTGAGTTCGAACCCAAGTCGCGCTATTAAGTTCACTTTCGGACAAATACCCTTGGGAAAGGTATGAACCCCTTAATCCTCCTAACTATGGGTTAAATAGTACCACTACTGTTCTTCCCGAAGGATGGCTTTGGCATTAAATAACCTACAAAGGTTGATATGCCATTAAACAAAGAAACCGACATCTGTCTCTTTGTTAGTTGCTTGGTTAGCGATTTTTCATAAAGTGATATAATGACAAACCTTCCCAAGAATCTTGTAAATACTTAAGCTTTTAACTGAGAATTGGAAACCTACAGGCTATGCCTCCAAATTAAAATGCTCCATGCAAACCATCCAATCATATTGGCTGGAATATTCTTTCATCTTAATATTGTTTCTTTTTATCGAATCAAATCGTTATTCTACGACAACAGGGATAATAACGGATAAGCACTTGGTGAGATTCAAACTCATGCCCTCTTTGTCTTTAGTTCAGTCACAAAAAACTATTGGTTTTCAGGAGTTCAAATCAAGCCTTTTAAAATCCAGCCTTTACTTATTTTGCGAAAGTGAGTTCATATTTCACCAAGAACTTTTTCTTTACTATTCCTTATCTGTGCTGTATTTCATTATCGCAGATTAACGACCCAAATGAACTGCAAAAAAAAAAAAAAAAATAACTAAAAATAAAAATGAAAGAAATTACTACATTTAATCTATTTTAATGGCATATAAAGTCCTTATGGGCTATTTAATGCCAAACTGTAATTTATTTATGAATATCTAACTGTAATCATAACTATATTTTCAATGTTCGATTGAGTTTTTTAAATTGTACTTTAATATTTTCCAATGACCATGTGTTTACACAGTTATCTATCTATCTATCTATCTATCTATCTATCTTAGTACGTTCCTTATCAATACTTATAATCTATATTCAATCATATGATTCCAAGAAAGTTTTTAATAATATTCATTTGTTTGCACACTGTTATATGGTTCTAAGTTTCACATCTAACACCAATATAACAAGCTTTTCAATGTTTTCAATTAACGGATAATAATGATAATCCTTAGTAACTTTTTTTAATACAATTAATTTACGCACTGTCATATCCAATACAAATAATTTTAAACGGATCCCTAAATGAGACTGAATGATAGATCAATTTTGACTGGCAAGCTATACGAGACAAGAGATACAGAAAAAATACATGAAAGATTTGGATGAAAAGATAATGAAAGGTTAATGAATTTCGATTCATAAGCAGACAAAAAAAAAGAACATAGATAGATAGATAGATAGATATTATTTTCTAAAACGTGATTGTTAGATAAATGCGTTTTAAATAACAGAGCAAACAATCACAGAAGAAGCTGCCAAGTTAATCCGTAGAATTCTTTCTTCTTCTTCTTCTTCTTCTTCTTCTTCTTCTTCTTCTTCTTCTTCTTTATTTTCCCTTTTTCCGCTTTCCTACATAAGACCAATCCAGCGAATAGAATTGGAAATACTTTCCAAAATAAATGAAGAGAGGTCAAAGAGTTTACCCCCTTTTGTAAAGTAATCTCTCAAAATCAGAACCGACCCACTGAGGGGCAATTGAATAGAGTAAAAGAGGCCTATAGCTATATTAAGATCACTTCGCTACAAAAATTTCTGACAAAACAAAAAAAAGAAAAAAGAAAAAACTCTATGACACGAACGAGACCTGCCTGGAAATAAGCATTCACTCGTCATTCTATTCGACATCAATTTTCGATTATTATTTTTTAATTAATTTATTTATTCATTGAAGTTTTCAGCTTAATAGTTTATGGGGCTTTTCATAGATAATCTTATGGAGGGTGCCCCAAATATCTGGCCTTGTGCCAAGACTGAGCCAGAACTTAGAAAATAACACAAATTACTTTATCGCCATTCTCATCACTCTTTTTTTTAATCTCTCATAACAATATCGATACTGATTATTCTAAATTTTTGGCCTTGTAACAGTTTAAGCTAAATTTTGTAAGTATCGATGCTGTTATATATATTCATATAAATATGATGAATAGCATTACTTGAAATCATTTAACTATGTACTAACAAATGAACTCTTTGAACGAGTTTAAAGATAATGTTACATATATATATATATATATATATATATATATATATATATATATATATATATATATATATATATATATATTTCTTTAAGAAAAAACAACGAAACCAATCACAAAGGATTTTTTCTTAAAGAAATTATTGCTCTGTATAATTGGTACATTGAGCTCTTTACCAGGAAGATTTAAATATTCATTCACGAATAATTTCTTGTCCTGATGGAATTACTTATAACTCCGGTTTAACTGGACTAAGTATTCTATATATATATATATATATATATATATATATATATATGTGTGTGTGTGTGTGTGTGTGTGTGTGTGTGTGTGTGTGTATATATATAATTTGCAAGAAATTGGTATGTAGGTAACTTTATTTGTTCCCTTGTTGCTAGCTCATTTTTTGCTCACAGTTAAATGGTTTCCGGTAATGCTCTTAAACATTACTAATTCTATTTATCAAGTATTTCAATGTATTATCAATAATTTGCAGACAGTTGTATGATTTCATATAACTTATGATAATAATTCTAAGTAAATTATTGAACAGTCCTATGTGACCGATAGATAGGACCCCACTAGGTACTTCCAATCCAGGTCAGGGTGGATATGGGAGTAATGCCAATGAAGTGCTACTACATATTCCTCAAAACTCCAAAACTGGAGCTTGCCATCAGATGCAGTTAAGTGTCATATCAGGATACTCATTGGGGAGGTCTTACTTTTCACTAAAGGTGCAGTCAGCTTATTCTACAGCCCCAGCAGATAGATAGATAGATAGATAGATAGATAGATAGATAGATAGATAGATAGATAGATAGATAGATAGATAGATTTTCTAAAACGCGATTTTGGGACACATTTCCTGAGTCTTGTTGGATATTTCACATATTCTTTAAAATGTCTGAACCAGGAAGAAAAGAATCTAATTAAGTAATTATTTATCTCACATTCCTGTTTTATGCTTTAAAAAGCACAATCATCAGACAGGATTTTTTGAGAAGTAATAATATTTTATGCCTTTCAAAAATTCGTGTGTGATGGATAGTGTTGTTTTTTCTTTCTTCTTTTTTTTTTTTTTGAGTAGTTTTAAAAGTATAAAACTGCCAGTAGCACCTGATTTAGGAAATATGAGTTGAATAATTATTTTCGTATATATAGTGCTTTGCTAACTGGCTTTCAAGCACTTTATTTGATATAAAGTTAGTTAGTTAGTTAGGATAGCAGAGACATAGTGTTGAACATGAATGTGATTAAACTGTAAAAGAAATATTTGTTTAAATGAATGCATTTTATCTTATTTGATTGCGGGCATATTTACATATCTATCTATCTATATATATATATATATATATATATATATATATATATATATATATATATATGAAAATATTATGACGGTGTATGGTTGTCACTCTCTCATTTGATGGGTTTTTGGCAGACCAAATGTGGTATAATTTGGAGAGTGCTCAAAATCTGTGATAGAGTTATATAATAATAATAGTAATAATAATAATGACGAGTTGAGGAACCACACTAACCAGAGACCTAAACGGAAAGCATGAACTAGGAAAGATAACCAATTTGCACTACTCTGCTATTTTAGGAGCAATCCTTCTCAAAGAGGATATTGAAAAAGAATGATAGAGATCTGGCAAGAATGTTCTAATTTTCAGACAACTAGTCAGGTACTTGCTGATCAAGTCAGAAAAATAATAAAGAAAGGATGTTTTTCTGACCTTGAAATTATAAAAAAAAACACCAGAAAATATATAATCAACAAGGTAATAATACAGTACCTGATACATCAAATATTAACAAACAAAAACAGCCCAACCGAAATGAACCACTAACTCCCGAAAATGGAAACCCCACACAACCAAACACTGCCCAACCAAACAAGAATAAAAGTTAAATCAAGAAAATTTAAAGAGAATTTCAAACAGTGAAAAGACTACCTTACCATCATTAAGAAACATTGAATGGAGACGAATAAAATGAATCAAGTACTGACATATACATCAACGAATAATATAACCAAATTAAATCAATTAATTTATGCGAAATTTGTTAGTGAGAAAATTGGGATCATTCAAAAAGCACGAAGGGAAAATCAAAATAAGGATGGGAATTTCGACTGGAAACGCAGACAAAAAAAATCTACGAAAACAGGCCAAAATGATAAAACACTGGAAAGACTCTGGAATATATTGGAACAGAAAGAAAAAGGCAACACAGGAAAAAATAACAATACAACTTGAGAAAATACACCAGAAAGTACTGGCGAAAGAAGGAAGATTAAAGAGATATCGACAAAAGGTAAAACAATACAGACAAAACAGGACATTCCAAAACAACGAAAGAAAATTCTATCAACAACTGGGAGGAGATAATACTAAAACATACCAACAACCGGATGCAAAAGAAACCGAACGATGGCAACCAAAAACATAACGAAAAGGCTGAATGGATAAACAATATGACAAGAGAACGAGAAGGATTCGAAGAAGGCCCGAAAGTGGGAATACACATCGATTTACTCAAAACGACACTAAAAAATATCAAACTGGAAAACGCCAGGCCATGCCATGGTTTCTGGTTTAATAAATTCACCTCCATTCACGAGAGACTAGCTCTAGAAATGAACAAATGCCTACAAAGAGCACACGTACCCGAATGGATGACCAAAGGAAGGACCACATTGATCCAAAAAGACCCAAGCAAATGAACCGCTCCAAACAATTACAGACCCATTATATGCCTACCGATGACGTAGAAAATATTAACAGCATAAATAAGGGAAGAGATTTACAACTCGCTAACAGGTCGCGGTTTGTTCCCTGAGGAACAGAAAGGATGTCGCAAAAAATGAGAACAAGACCAGACGGAAAAATCTAGCTATGGCCTTGATTGACTACAAAAAGGCATATGATATGGTTCCGTATAGCTGAATCAAAATGTACAAAATATCACATGAAGTCATAAACTTTATCGACAAAACCTGGAAAACCTGGAGAGTGGAATTGATAGCAGGAGGAAGAATCTTAGCTGAAGCAAAGATCCAAAGAGGTAGTTCTTTCAAGGAGATGCTCTATCACCCTTACTGTTCATAAATGCCACTTAACCACATAATCAGAAAATACACTGCCGGTTACAAACTTAGTAGATTGCAGGAAAAGATCAATCACTTTATGTACATGGATGATATCAACTATTAGCAAAAAATGAAAAAAAACTGGAAACTCTAATACACGCTGTTAGAATATACAGTCAGGACATAGGAATGGAATTTGGCAGAGAAAAAATGTGCCATGCTAGTAAAGAAAAGTGGCAAAGGACATATAATTGACGGAATGGAACTACCAAATCAAGACAAGAATAGAAAGCTCGGAGAAAAGGAAACATACAAATACTTGGGCATCTTGGAGGTTCACACCAGCAAACAAGTGGAAATGAAAGACGAAATTCAAAAAGAATATCTTAGAACTAAAAAACTACTCGAGACAAAACTCTCTAGCCGAAACCTTATCAAAGGAATAAATACCTGGGCGTACAGCCCAGGTATTTATTCCGTTAGATATTCGAGACCCTTTCTGAAGTGGACCAGAGATGAACTTAAACAAATTGACCAAAGAACAAGAAAACTAATGACCATGCATAAGGCATTACATCCCAGAGACGACATTGGCAGACTATATGTATCAAGAAAAGAGAAAGGAAGAGGACTTACCAGCATTGAAGACAGTGTCGACGTATCAATACAACGACTCGAAGACTACATAGAAAAACACGAAGGGGGACTGATTACAGCCACCAGAAAGAATACTGATAACACGATGGACAACAGAATGACAATAACTAGGAAACAAAAATGGGAAGAAATACAACTCTATGGACGTTTTAAACGTCTAATAAACAACATCTCACACGACAAAACCTGGACATGGCTACGAAAAGGAAACTTTAAGAGAGAAACAGAATCTCTCCCAATAGCAGCATAAAACTACGCCGTAAGAACCAATCATAACAAAGTGAGAATAGATAAGACACAACAAAATAGCAAATGTAGGCTATGTGGTGATAGAGACGAAACCATCAATCACATAATAAGCGAATGCAGCAAATTAGTACAGAAGGAGTATAAGACTAGACACGACTGGGTCGGCAAGGTGATCCATGGGGATGTGCAAGAAATTTAAATTTTACCATAAGAACAAATGGTATATGCACAACCCAGCATCTGTCCTAGAAAATAACACACATAAACTCCTATGGGACTTTGACATACACACGGATCACCTAATCTCGGCCAGAAGACCCGACCTAATAATAATCAACAAAAAAAGGGAATTTGCAAAATTGAACACTTTGCTGTCCCGGCTGACCACAGAATAAAACCGAAAGAATGTGAAAAGAAGGATAAGTACCTCGACCTTGCTAGGGAATTGAAAAAAATATGGAACATACAGGTGAGAATTATACCAATCGTGATTGGTGCTTTTGGTACAGCAACTAAAGGATTATTAAAGGAACTGGAGGACTTGGAAGTTGGCGGACGAGTGGAGACCATCCAAACTACAGCATTATTGAAATCGGCCAGAATACTGGGAAACGTCCAGGGACTTGAGGAGACTCCAGTGGAAGACTATGAGCTAACGCTGATATGAAAAACTCTAATGAGTAAATAATAATAATAATAATAAATTCATATTAGCTTTTATATATATTTAATAGTGACCACTGGTTTCATGCCATCTTATTACGACAATCATCAGGCAGAGATATTGGAGAAATTGAAAAAATCGAATAATACAGTCAAAATAATGCTAAGGTTGTGAACAACTCTTTTGTGTGTATATATATATATATATATATATTTGTGTGTGTGTGTGTGTGTGTGTAGATTATATTTGCCTATCATTGTGTGTGGTCGTAAATGTGATGTTTAGTATGTGTGTGTATGATGATATAAGTGTCACGCGGCAAATTTGAAGTTATCTCCTGGATATATGAGTTGCCATATGTAACGAAAGTCGTGACAGACAAGGTTTTAACCGAACAAATTCTTTTTGTATTCGTGCGTGCGTAGTGATGATTTTAACTGAAGAAAAAATTACCATCATCATTGTATTGTAATATATATATTACAGTAATATATATTATACTGTAAAATATTATGAAGTGTTATGCAATACTTATGTTTTACACACTAGTATTGCATAATCTTTATTTCTCTGCCTTATGATTGTCGTATAAAGACGGCATAAAACCAATGTTCCCAGATAAGCACCCATGCTATAAAATATATATAAAAAACTAATATATATATATATATATATATATTGTTGGGAATCACCCACCTTTTTTTACACAATGAACTAGTTCATCTGCCATATATAGCAGTAGCTACTAATACCAGGGTAGACTAAAAGGTGAAGAGCAGCTTCTTATAGGAATAGTATTTGAGCGTTAGAGACTGGAGATCGCACTAGATCACTTTACTTGCTACCGTAATAACGGAAGCCAATACTATCGTTGGACTATATCTTTATTCTGTATTCACTAATCCTATGTTCTTGTCTACTAATAGTCTCTCTATTGTATATACTTTTTCCTGAGAATATATCTCTATTTCCTCTCCTATCGTGGTTTGTCCTTTATTTAATATTACAAGCGTTCACTAACCAGAACGCAGCATATATATATATAAACAAAAAGAGAAATGCAATCTTTCTTCTACAATGGATTAGCATGTAGAGTTCAAACTAAGGTTTTCAGTCTCCACACTCAGTTATAGGAGAACATTTGACTGGTGTGTACCCTTCAGTTAAGAGATTAAAATAAACTCAGTACCTTCATTTTATTTTTTCTAGATTAGTTCGCACTGAAATTCGAAGCTGATCGCATAGGTGTTTGCTCGTATATTTTTCTACGGCCAAGTAAAATGGTGAGATTCAGTTGGTTAGACCTGGCGAAAAAAAAACTTGGCTTCAGAGGCAATGCGACAGTTGAAGAACACGTGCACAAGGTATGGCGCCCCACATAGATGTTGATTAATTGCTACATACACAGAACATTTTTTTGTTTTTGTTTCTTGTTTGTTTGTTTTTGTTGTTGTTTTTTTTTGTTTTTGTTTTTTTTTTGTCTTTTTTTTTTTTTTGCAAATAACCGCGATGCAAAAGAAGTAATAAATTATAGTTTACCACACCACATCGACACAAAACTTTATATGCATATATGCCACATACGACCCAAAAGTTTGCATTATTTAAACAGGTTGATACATCTGCTCATCTGCCAACTTAAACAATGTTTCCCATGTCTTGCTGGATATTTCATGCATCCGTGAAAATTTCTCATCTCTGAAATATAGAAGCTTATCGTCTATCCCACCTTCTCATCCTCAAGAAAAAGATGCTATATCGCATCTTAAGTGCTCCCAACATTCTTGGAGTACGTCTAATATATATATATATATATATGTGTGTGTGTGTGTGTGTGTATGTGTGTGTGTGTGTGTGTTGGACATAGATAGATCAGAGAAAATTAACCCATCTTTAATAAAGTCATATTCCTGATACAAGCTAAATGTAATGAACTAAAGATCAACAGTGCACAATCCACAGAATAACGATTACATTACTCTCTTTGTTCATATATATATATATATATATCCTCATGTCGTGCCGCCAGCACTGATATCCCTGATCCTCTCTCGCCACTTCTCCCTATCATTCATCGGTTTTGGCAGGTCTTCAGAGTTACATCCTGTATCCTCACATAGCTGCTGTATGTATGTTCGAGCTGGTCGTCCTGCTTTTGCTTGGCCATATGCGGGGGTCCATAGGAGTACATCACTGATGAGTTCATATATATATATATATATATATATATATATATATATATATATATATATATATCTGTACTTATATATATGTCCACTGTAAAATAATGTAAGTAAGTAAAGTAAAGTTAGCGACCATAGTCGAGGGTGACCCGAAGGCTCCCTTTTCGATAGCTACTACACCAAGGTGTAGGGGAGGGCGCTACTCCATTCCCTGGATTGCTCCACTTTACCCTTGAACCGTACCTTATAATGCTGAGTGTTAAGCAAGGTGGTATCAAGTTCCATTTTTAAAGTCTTTGGTATGACTCGACCTGGGATTGAACCCAGGTCTCCCGGGCCATTGGCGAACACTCTAACTGCTGGGCCAATGTAAGCTTTTTTTCAGCATTAGCAAATATCTAATGATTTTCTTTTTAGATATACACACACACACACACACACACACACACATATATATATATATATATATATATATTTGAAAGTAAATAATGGAGTGTCATCCGACAATATGTTGAAAAAATTTATAACAACGTAATCCAAATAGAAGGTGAGATTTATTGAGAAATAAAGTAGACTATATCTTTTCCGGTTCTAATGATCTATCATCAGGTCTGTGAGGGATGACGTTAGTGGTGTTAAATCGACGATGAGTGTTTCAAAATACAAAATACAAAAACCCAGGGAAAAATTTGTAGATCAAGAAAAAGTTGGCTGCTTTATTATAGAATCAGTGTTTGTTTGTTTGTTTTTTAAATTACGTCATTTGACTTATTAGGAATATTGCAGAGACTTTATGTTCGGTTTGTTTATCGACAAAGATTTCGAATCAAAAGGATGAAGAAAAAGAAAGAGAAAGTGAAAAGAGAAAGTGTAAAATTATTATATATGTGGAATGTTTTCACTAAAGATGGGATATATTGTAGCTATTTAAAATGGATTAGCTCAAGTACGGAGAAATATTAAAAAAGCTCGGACGAGTATTTACGAAATTACAGAGTGAAATAGCACAGGCCTCGAAAATTCGTCTTAGTATTTTATTGTGAATGTAAATGAGCATCTTTACAGAATTGAAATCGAATTTATGATTAGATTGATTTTTTAAAGAAGTGCATTGTTTAGGTTACCAATTCTAATATATATGTATACATATATCTATATATATATATATATATATAGTTGTGTTAAAAAGATCAAGACTGTAGGTCTAAAAAAAAAAAAAGGCGAGCCAAAAGAGGAAATGCAGCAGAGAAGAAAAAGAAAATAAAAACAATAAAATAGTCTCCTAGGCATTCAACATGCTTTTTCTTGTAAATTTTTAATTGGTCAAAGCATCTCTGAAGTTCTCTTGATATAATTTGAAGCTCTTTATGTCTTCCAGGTCCTCAAATTTTACCTCTGAGAAGAATTTTCGGTACAGAAAACAAAAAGGTCCCACAGAAATTAGGCAGGGGAGTATGGAGGGTGCTGCACTTGCACAATCTTGTGTCTCATCAAAAACTCTTGATTATATATTGCTCATCTATGCAATCACCTTATCTAAATTTCAAATTCTTAAATAATGAAATTAGAATCGTTGGAATATCGGTACTTTTAGATCAAATCTTCTACATATATATATATATATAAAAAGAGAAAGAGAGTGTGTTTGAATTAGAGTCATGGTAATCTTTCGGTGGCAATTTTTTCACATCAATTAACGCCACCCCTATAAATAAGTCACAGTAGTTTCCTGATAGAATTATTTGATCCTGGCCGTTGATCCACGAAGTTCCCCTACCCAGCATCAAATGAAGCACACCATTGACCTGTTTTGGGATTCATGTGTTTAAAGTCAGAAGGAACCATCTCCACTTTAAGTGACAAACCTCTGAAATTAGCTGATTAGTTCACATACCTCGGCAGCAATATTTCATCTACTGAAAGCGATTCCAACATATGCATAAGGAATGCGTGGACTGATATTGATAGGTTGTCGATTATATGGAAGCCCGATCATCCTGATAAAATAAAAAAGGAATTTTTTTCTAAGCTGTAGCTGTGTCGGCACTACTGTATGGATGCACCACCTGAGCTCTTACGAAATCCATGGAGAAAAGGTTAGATGGGAACTACACAAGAATGTTTAGAGCTAATTTGAACAAATCTTAGCAGCAGCACCCCAAAAATACCAGCTGTACAGACAATTGGTACTTATCTCACAAGCCATCCAAGTAAGACAAGCAAAACTTACTGAGTACACAACTTGAATACACTCTCTCTCTCTCTCTCTCACACACACACACACATATATATATATATATATATAATTGCTGAATTCATAAAGAATTATGTAACAACGCTGCATTTTCATTTAGCATTATTACAATGTTATGGTAAACGGACAAAATCTCGTGATATCGTAAGGTACTGCTGGGCGCTCTGCTCAATGGTAATGATGCTCTGAACCGAAACCATGTTTGATCACAGAGTCTTCCTTTGATGCTATATACTATTGGTGCGTGCAGATCTAAACATAAATGCATACTCATGAACATGCTGGCCTCGTTTTTTACGCTAAACCCTCACGCACATATATACGTAGATATGTATATCGGCATGTATTTATCTATGTATTTATGTATGTATGTAAGCGCTAAAATTTTCCCAATATTAAATTATGAATAATTTTTTTTTTTTAAGTTCAATAGAATCGATTCAAAATGAATATTGTTTGATCATTCGGTGTTTGAACACTCAAGAAAAAAAAAAGAGTTATCGCAGCAGTCTAACGATTACAACAACAAGTAGGTTTTAAGTTTATATATTCCAATTCGATGATTAAGAGAGAATATTTTTATTACTATGACGTAGACTACACATTTTAATGTTATTTCTACATTAAAAATCCTTAATTAGATTAAAAATAAAATACCGTTTGAACACTTTATATATATATATATATATATATATATATATATATATATATATATATATATGTAAATGTTATTTCTTAAAAAGATGACATAAAAATAAGAATGAATGCTATTGAGCTATGTGTAAAAATAATGACAGAAATAAGATTGTACATTGAAGCGTGTGTATTTATGTGTTCACACTCTTGAACAAAAGAGAAAAAAAGAAAGAAAGATGTTTGGGTTAGTTTGTTTGTTTATTGACATATAAAACTTTAGATAGATAGATAGATAGATAGATAAGGTGCTCGGATGTAATGATTATAGTTGATGTAAATAGACGTGATGACCTGAGCTCAAACCCTATACGAAGCTATTTGCATTTAACATATCACTAATGCCCTTGGGAAATGTATACATCCAACTATTCTTCTTCCAGCTATGGGCAAATAGTAGGACAGATTGGGCTCTTTAACTTTGGTATGGTAACCAATCGAGAAAGACTCCGAATTTAAACCTTTTAATCGCCGCTTAAATAATTTACCTGATGCCAGATCGTACTCCGGGGAAGGGTTGGTATATATATATATATGTGTGTGTGTGTGTGTGTGTGTGTGCGTTAACTAAAGAACACGTCTGCGCTGGCCCTAAATATAATCTTAAAAATCCTAAAATTTCATTATCAGTTGCAACCAGATACAATTTTGTAACTTCGGTTTTCATTAGGCGTCCTATACTTCTATTCTAATGCTAAACTAGCCTTACTAAATTATTACAACGAAAACTCTAGATGTAGAATATATATATATATATATATATATATATATATATATATATAAACATTCATTGAAGCACTCTGCATATGGTTTAGAGATAACTTTACGTTCTTTATATATAGTAAAAATGCAGAAATAATAATACTGGTTTTATTATTAGACTACTATTTTTATTCATCTTAATTTTATGCAACTTTCTCCGGCTGTCAAACCGGGAAAAAAAGGAACAGCGTGAATTGAAAATAATAATAAAAAATAGCTCTTGAAAGGATTTGAACTCACTTCCTTTTTGTAAAAGGAAAACCTACTTAAACGCACCAGCTTCTCTAATCGACTGAGCTACAAAGAGCCTTACGTTGGCAGAAATGCAGATACTTTAACAGTTTAAACTCATCCTTTATTTTTGTTCTTTTTCTCTCTCGGCGCCATATTTGCGGCGATAAAAAAGAAGCTACTAAAACCGAAGATCAAAGACAAAAACACTCGTCAAAATTTGAAATGCTTTATGCAAAAAAATAAAGATTAAATAATAATAATAATAATAATAATTATTATTATTATTATTATTATTATTACAAAAACAACATCAAAAACAACCACAACACAGTTTGTTTTTAAAACTGCACCAAATATGTTATGCTGATACTGTAAGAATTCTACTCTTCTTTCAATTTCCCTTTAGGATAAATTAATTTTTTAGTTAGAACATTCAAGCGAGAACCCAGAGTTCAGAAAAACAAGTTTTCTGTAATGAAACTAAGGAAGTTAAAATAAATAAATGAATAAATCATCATCATCATCATGTCGTGCTGGTAGCACGGATATCCCTGATCATCTCTCGCCACTTTTCCCTATCGTTCATTGCCTCTGGCAGGTCTTCTGGACTACATAAATGAATAAATAATGTTCACTATATAGATATCTCATGATTAAAAAAAAAGTTTTTCTGGGTCGATGATGTTCATTACAAGTCTAATAAAACAAGTCTAATAAATAAACCACTTCATCAGACTGTTTCGATAAGAGCGACGATTACGACTTAATGACAAGACATCTTTATTTGGTATAATGTTTACCGAGGTAGCCTTGCAGACTATTGCTAATCAGTTCGATTCTCACTGAATACCTCTTACTTCTGGCCTTGCGCCGAAATAAATGGATCTTATTAAGTAAAGAACAAACTAACTAGTCTTATCTGGCAAAAGACCACGTTTATGAAGTGTCCAATAAAAATTAAACTGTAAATAACGTACAAGTCTTAAATTCCCGCTACTTAATCTGTACATATTGGAGGATTTATCGCGACAAGATGGCGGTTGATAGATTTTAACAGCATGTTAACTCGAGTAGGATTATTTTATACCAAGAAGGAAGGGAATTGCGTTTATTGTATATTCATATTTGCATTTTTGAGGGAGTTGTGTCTTCAGAGTGGTTTTTTTTTTGCATACGGTTATATATCAAATATCTCTATCGTATACAAATAATTTGCCTAGAATTGTATGGTTTCAAGTATTTTTATCTAATACGAATAATTTATACACAATTATATAGTTTCAAATAATTAGTTCTATTAAATAATAACCATTTGTTCGCACTGAGTTATATGGTTTCAAGTATTTTAAACTCGCACCAATAATTTACAAACAATTATATGGTTTCAAGTAATTAATGATAATCCCTAGGTTTCAAGTCTTCTGAATATTAATAATTCTACTTGATAATAATCATTTGTTTAGACACAATTACATTATTTCACGTATTCTTGTCCAATACAAATGATTTTTTAAACAGGACTATTTGACTCGTGTATGGGACCCAAACATTTACTGCCACTGCGTTTCAGAGTGAACCTGGGAGTAATGGTAATGAAGGAATACTCCACACTCCCCAGAGTTCCAAAACTGGCCTTAAATACCAGATGCAGTTTAGGGTGATATCCAGGATATCCAGGAGAGGGGCTATACTTATCTGCTGAGGATGCAGTCGGCATATTCAAAGCCCTACCGACAGGGCGTTTTACTTTTGTTGTTTTTGATTTTTTGATTTTTTTGAATATATATTTAACTGGATTTCTACTGATATATATATATATATATATATATATATATATATATATATATATATATATATATATATATGTGTGTGTGTGTGTGTGTGTGTGTGTGTGTGTGTATTGTAGTAGTAGTAGTAGACCGAGCAACAAAGCGTCTTTTGTTGGCAGAAATCCAAGGGGGACAATGCTCATCCTTTTCTTGGACAGCAGTGGTTTGAATTTAGAGGTTTTCTTCTCCTATGCAGATTGTCTGACCAAACTAAAAAAAATAAAATAAAAGTCTGCTCTATCGTTTAGCCATAGCTGGAGGGAGAACCAATAGATTCATGTATTCCCCAAGGGGATTAGAGCAAAGTGAAGCATAAACAACTCTGTCCATGATTTGAACTCGGGTCACCGATTCCATTTCCTACGACAATAACCATTATGCTAAGTGCGCCTCTACATGAATATAATTAGCTTGCGTTTACAATATCAATTACAAGATCTACTCCATCAAAATGAATCCTCTTGCTTAGAATCCAACATGGTTCTCCACTTACCTCATCTTCAACATCCATGGCCGCACAACCGGTCTAAAATGAGAGAATGCAGCAATTTGAGAATCTGTATTACCGTCTGCATATATATATATTCTCTGTCTCTACGACTCGATGACACGACCTTTATTCACCGTCTGCGACAAACAATTACACTTGGTTTAGGTCAAGAACCTCGAGTGAAAGGTCAAGATAGATGCTGACCCCGAGGGCTCAATGCACCACCCCAGACTAATGTCTCGACCACTCTTCTCAACAACTGTTCATAAATCCTGGGAATGGAGGAATCACCGATTCTCTAAGATAACAAGACCTCGCTTAAAATATGCATCATAAGCAGTGGTGACAGCCAGTCAACAGAGTGAAAGGAAATTTAGGATTCACGAGCTGAACCTACAAAAATTCTTCTGTTTAATCTATATATGCAAACACACACACACACACACACGCACTTATATATATATATATATATATATATATATATATATATATATATATATATATATGCTGACAGATATCAGTTTGTGTAATATTTTTATTAGCAAATTGTACCATCTGTTTTTTTCCACGCTATCAGGATTATAGAATAGTTACAAAAATCTAATTATTTATAAATTTATACATATTCCGGCAGACCTGGGTTCAATCCCAGGTCGAGTCATAACAAAGACTCAAAAAATGGTACATGATGCCACCTTGCTTAACACACAGCATTATAAGATATGCTTCAAGAGTAAAGTTGATCAATCCAGGGAATGGAGTTGCGCCCTCCCTAACCTATCGGGTCACCCTCGACTAAGGTCGCCAACCTTACTTATATATATATAAATATATATATATATATATATATATATATATATATATGTGTGTGTGTGTGTGTGTGTGTGTGTGTGTGTCTGTATGTGTTCAATATCGATGGTGGAAGACCCTGCGGTATTGTGGCTAACGTGGTGGACTGCATCATCGGAGTTAGCCAGCTCGAACTCCAGTCGCAGTATTACGTCACTTTCAGACTAATACCTTTGGTGAAGGTATGAACCTCCTTATACCCTAACAATTGGGGTAAATAGGATCTCTGCTTTTCTTTAAGGGTGGCTTTGGTATTAAATGATCTACAAAGGTTGATATGCCTTTAAACCAAGCCAATACTACTGATAGCACATATATATATATATATATATATATATATATATATATATATATATATATGAGTTAGGATAGCGTAGAAACCGAGCCAACAGCAATTGTCGACTGTCACTTATTATCATTCTTACTTGTTAATGTATTCATACCATCAACTGAATGTGATTTCAAGATTCGGATAATCAAAGCATAGACTTTTATTGAGAGGTTAATGACCATATGGAAAGCTAACGTCTTCGATAAAATAAAACGGAAATCCTTCCAAGTTGTAGATGTATCAGTACTATAGTTTAGTTGCACCATCTAAATTTTAACGAAATGTCTGAAGAAAAAGCTTGATAGGAACTGCAGCAGAATGCTGCATGCTATTTTGAACTAATACTGAGCCAGCACTTGACAAAATAGCAGCTGTACAGCCACTAACCACTCATCTCCTAAACCATTCAAGTAAAATGCGCAAGACATACTGGATATTGTGGTAGAAGTAGAAACTCATAAGCGACGTTCTTTAATGGACTCCTAGATATGAATTCATCAATGTTGGCCAACCAGCACCAACTTACATTCATTAGTTCGGTTCAAACACCAGGTGCTGTCATGAAAATTTACTAAGAGCGATGGCCCACACAGACGGATGGCGAAAGAGAGAGTCAAAGAAATTCGTATCGTCAGCATGCCTTGATTATATATATATATATATATATATATATATATATATATATAATTCGAAATCCTTAAAATATTCCACGAAGGAAGATTTTGCGAATTTCGAATTTCCTTATAAAAAGGAAATTTCTCTTTTAGTATCCAAACTTTCTTCAAAGCTAGATTGTACATTTCTTTTACTTTAAGATAAAAATTATATGAAAATAATTTCTCGAATTTAGACAGTCGAAAATCTTGAGGACTTTTTGATGAGACTTGGTATTTACATATTGTCACAGTATTGCGCCAGTGCAGGCAAGAATGGTTTAACGATTATTATCGTAAAAAATGGACACAGCGATCCGAGTTCAAAACCTGGACAAGTCTGTTTATATTTCTCTTTACGCTAATGCCCTTAGGAAAGTTATGAATTTATCTCTTCTCTTACAATCCCCAAAGTTAGTTCCTACACAACTATGTTTACACCGGAAACATTATTTTCTTGGTTTTGTTTCTTTGTTTAATGGCATATCAACCTTCGTGGGTTATTTAAAACCAAAGCCATTCTTGTAGAAGAACAGTGGTGGTACTATCTAACCCATAGGTGCCCGTAGTGCAATGGTTATCGTCGTAGGAAATGGACAGGGGAAGAAAGAAAGAAAGAAAGAAAAAAAGGCAAGGTAGGAACTAACTAGTAAATGCACCCCCTCGTCCTCAAACAATAGAGGTGCCCGTGGTGTAATGTTTATCGTCGTAGGAAATGGACACGGCAACACGAGTTCAAATCCTGGACGAGGCTGATTGCATTTCACATAGCACTAATACCCTTGGGAAAGGTATGAATCCAATTATTCTCCCTCCAGCTATGTGTAAATAGTAGGACAGACTAGGTTCTTCAGCCTTGGTTAGGCAACTAGTCTAGGAGAAGGAAAACTCTGAACTCAAACCTGTTAAACTCCGCTCAAAAATTGACCTTGTGTCATATCCTGCCCGAGCGGAGGGTTTGGTAAATAGGATCTAACCCATACTGTGGATATGAGAGTGTTCATACTTTTCCAGAAGTTAGTTCGAAAGTGAATGGAATAGTGCAAGTGGAGTTTGAACTCGTTTACTAAGATATCCTCGTCCAGCACTTTAGCCACGACACTACATTGACTCCCACCCCATCCTAAAAGACTGAGAAGAGTTTTTCTTTATATTTCGTTTAAGATATTTTCAATTAGAGAGATTAAGATATATGATTCATCTATCCGTTCTCTCTTCTGCTATGGATGAATAGTAGGGCAAACTGGGTTTTTTGTTAGGCAATGAGTTTAGAAGGAAAGCTTTACATTAAAACCAACTTTATTCCGCTTTAAAATTGGCCTTGTACCATATCCTACCAGTGATGTAGGGGTTGGTAAATACATACTCCTGCTAAATTGATAAGCCTACATATATCCGTGTCCTGGTATGAGACTAATCTGCATCTTATGGTGAGGCTCCACTTCCAGAGATCTTGTAGTGTAAAGTATCCCGCCAGACTTGGAGAGATACTACCTGTTGTGGTCTCATCTATAAGTCAAATAGTTCTGTTTAAAAAGTATTCGTTTTCGATGGCACAGTATGTGAACAACACATAAAATATTCATATGAATGTACAATGAAGACGATTTCCAAACCTCTAAGCCTAAAATAAAACTAGACGGCTTGTCATGCCATTTGAATTAATCAATCAACCAACCTACATATATAAGGTGTTTAAAAAAAAAGTACATCATCTTGGATGAACAGGGTGTTTCAGAAAAATCGATATCATTTTGTTATCTTATAACTTGACCGGCCCATTGGCCTAGTAGTTGAGTGTTCGCCAAAGACCCGGAAGACCGGGGTTCAATCTCTGGTCAAAGTCATACCAAAGACTCAAAAAATGGTACCTGATACCTCCTTACTTAACACTCAATGTTATAAGGTAAATTTCAAGGCTAAAGTAGAGCAACCCAGGGAAAGGAGTAGCGCCCTTCCCTACACCTCGGTGTAGTACCTATTGAAAAAGGGAGCTTTGGGGTACCCCTCGACTACCTTCGCCAACTTTATTTTACTTATAAATTGATCAATTTTTATTTAAATGGTCTCAAATTTTAACTGCATGAGTAAGAACAATTCATACTTTTGTATTTAATGTTTAAACGCCTTTTCTTTTCTAGTGAATGGCATTTCAATACCTGAAAAAAAATATTAAACAGAGAATTTTGAGTTGTTTCTACTCATGCTAAAATTTGAAATCATTTGAACGAAAATTGGTCAAGTTATCAGATTACGAAATGATATCAATATTTCTGAAACACCCTGTATATAGTGAATATCAATGTTTCTGAAACACCATATATATAGTGAATATCATTTTTTCTGAAACACTCTGTATATAGTGAATATCAATTTTTCTAAAACATGCTTGTATACATAAACCTAGCTCTGACTTTTAGGTCAAAGCATCGATCGACATGACCAGTGGACGTATTTTATAATTAAAATACATTTTCGATATAAACATCCCTATTTACAGTGTCACCTTTCAGTAAAGTGATATCGGTACTTTTACAAATCTGCTGATGACCTCATTATATAACACAAATTACGTTTTCTTGCTGCGTTGTCTGCAACGAGTATTGCCGACCGGCTCGGCTACAAGATCGCCGACAGTTAATGTAAATCGATGAGAAAGCAGATTCTCAGAATTCCAATCATAAAATACAAAAATAGTCCATATTAATCAATACCTTCTTGCTGGGGGATTTTTGCATGTGAATGTATGTTTGTAATAGACAGAGAGAGAGAGAGAGAAAGAAAGAGAGAGAGAGAGAGAGGATGGGTATAAGGCTGGGGGATGCGTGTATTTATATGTATTTTTCGTGTGAATATGCAGTAGTATTTTGAGTATGTAAGTGCGAAAAATGCGCCTGTATCTGTTACCGACCCTTTGATAACTCAGGTCACCGCTGAAATCAATTTTGAAGAGGCAGTCTCCAAGATTCACAAATGGCACCAGCATTTATCACAGAGACGCTCCTTGATCGACTCTTTGTTTTCTAAGGATTGCAATCTCGACTATTACAGTAACATCCCACCCACCCAAAACAATTCTCTCAGTGTCCCTCATCACAGCTAACAATAAAGAAAAAGATCAATAAAAACTGATATATTCATTAAAATTTTCATTTCATTTTCCATTTTTATCATTCATTTTTCCTCGCTTCGATTGAATTTTTTAAAATTTTTTTCGGTTTTGCATACAAAGTGTTTTATAAAGAAAAAAAAACGTTTCTCTTTTTAAGGATATCAGAATCCTTTTATGTCGTAAAGATTAAATATTTTTCGTTTGAAACAAAGGGTAATCATTGTTTATTAAAATGTTCTAGTGACTGTTCCTTCAAGACAGACTAAAAATGGAAAATATAGTTTAGTGTAAGGGAAAATTTTACTGATCTTGCAAGTTATTAGCGATTATTTAATTCTCCTTTTATGCTTTAGAAATGTGAGACAAATTTTATTTAATTATATTTTAATTTTCAGGCGCTTGTGACGTAAATTTTATTGCAGTAGTCAATGGATGAGACAAACCAAGTTCAAATCCTGTTGATATTTCACTTCGCGCTAATGTCCTTGGTAAAGACATGAATCCATCTCTTCTTCTTCCAGCTATGGGTAAATAGCAAGGCAGACTAGAACCTTTGACCTTTGTACGATGATCAGTCTAGGAGAAGGAGAAACTTTAAATTCAAACCAGCTGTACATTGTTTAAAAATTTACCAAGGGTAGCATCCTGCTCGTGACGGAGGGATTGGGTAAATACATACTATAGTTTAGTTTTCAATAAAAATTTATTTTGAATTGCCAAAAGCTTTAAACAATTTACGAGAGTTGATTAATAAGTTCATAGGTTCAAGTACAAAAACATGAGTTTCGCAGTTTCAACTATATTCATATATATTAACCAGTTCACCATCCTGTCAAGATATTACTGGAAGTGATCACTCTAAGTTCTGCTTTTTGCATTATATATATATATATATATATATATATATATATATATATATATATATATAGTTTGCTATAATTAATTGAATTGTGCCCAATACAGTTAACAGATCGTACATATTTAGGTAAGAATGACGTAGGCAAAGGTTTTATTTTATCAAAGCTATTAGATTGCCATATGATCATTAACTGCTGTCAGCTTCTTAGCTATGATTTCATGAGACATATATATATATATATATATATATATATATAACATGAGACATATATATATATATATATATATATATATATATATATATAGTCATCCACAGACAGACTGTTTTATTGTATCACATCTCTTCATCGTGACTAGACACGTAGGACGCTTGAAGCTGGGATCGAAACCCGCCCAACTTTACGTTAGACTTAGTATCATACCGCTCAGCCAACAAGCGAACCACAAGCTCGGGAATTATAAGGCATTAAGTAGTAGCTTTCGTTTGTTTACATTTCTATACCTTACCGGATACCAGAGTGTTCAATTCGTTCGAAGAGCTTTGCATTTGAACTCGTGTCGCCGTGTCCATTTTCTACGACGATAACCATTACACCACGGGCACCTCTATTGTTTGACGGACGAGGGGTGGGGGCATTTACTTGTTAGTTCCTACCTTGCCTTTCTTTCTTTCTTTCTTTCTTTCTTTCTTTTTTTCTTTCTTTCTTTCTTTCTCTGTCTTCTGTACTTGACACTAACACACGTTATAATTCTACCCTTTTATTAAGAATAGAATTTTACGTTCCAAAAGTGAATCTTTTCGTTTAAGTTCAAAATTTTAGTTCGGTCTTACAGTCCATTGTTCTTTCATTTAAAACACTGATCGTGTCGATACTGCTATATGGATGCACTACATGAATGCTAACTAAACGGATGGAGAAAAAGCTTGACTGCAATTACACAAGAATGCTGCGAGCAATTTTGAACAAGTCCTGGAGGCAACACCCCACAAAACACCAACTGTACGGCCACCTACTTCTCATCACGAAAACTATTAAAGTTAGACGAACCAGACATGTAGGACACTGCTGGAGTAGCAGGGATGAGCTCATAAGTGATGCTCTCCTATGGACCCCCTCACATGGCCGAGCAAAAGCAAGGCGACCAGCTCGAATCTACATACAGCAGCTCTGTGAGGATATCGGATGTATCCCTGAGGACCAGCCAGAAGCGATGAACGATAGGGAGGAGTGGAGAGAGAGGGTTAAAGATATCTGCGCTGGTGGTAGGACAAGATGATGATAAAGGAATTTTAAAAATCCAAAATGAATATGGATGAGAGCTGATAAATCGAAAAACATGTATAAAATCAACCCTTCTAATTACCAGGAAATTCTGAGGAATAAAATTACGGATACTTACAAAATTGACCATAATGATACTATTTCCCAAATAAATGATGATACTCTTAATTTTGCTAATAAATTGCATATTGAAAATAGGTTAGGGAAATTTGAAATGAAAGATACTTACATCCTATTTAAAGACCATAAAGCTAATTTCGAAAATAAATAACAATCTAGATTAATTAATCCCTCTAAAACTGAATTAGGAATAATCTCGGAAAATATGATTCAAAATATTATACTTGATATACAAAAAACTACCCATAATAATCTTTAGAAGAACTCAAATGATACAATGGAATGGTTTAGAAATATTAAAAACAAGAATAAAAACACTTTTATTCAATTTGACATAACTGATTTTTATCCGTATATATCTAGAAAAGTTCTAATTGATAGTATTAACTATGAAAAAAAACTATGTAGAAATAACAGATGAACAATACCAAATATGAGCATGTAGGAAAACTGTACTTAAGAATAATGAGTCTACGTGGGTAAAAACTGGCTTAGATAATTTTAATGTTCCTATGGGTGGATACGATTCTGTTCAAATAGCAGATCTTGTGGGTTTATATATATTAGATACAGTTATGAGAATCGTTGACCACATACAAATCGGATTATACTGTGTGACGGTATATTATGCATCCCCAATAGGGATGGTCATAAGTGTTCGAGTATACAGAAAGATTATAAGAGCTTTTAAATTCTTAGGATTTAAAACTGAAATTTCTTCTAATATTAAAATAGCTATTTTTCTAGATGTTACACTGAACCTCTCAGACAACTCTTATAGACCATTCCTTAAAACAGACCAATATCCCTCCTATATTAATGTAAATTCTAATCACCTAAAGGCTATAATTAAACAAATTCCAAAAGCTATTAATACGAGAATAAGGAGATTATCATCAAATTTCCATGAAAATAGTAAAATGTATATTGAAGCCCTCAAGAATAGCGGGTTTAAAAAGGAGTTTACTTATCTAGAGCCGAAAGTACCTAATAATAATAATAATAATAAGAAGAAGAAGAAGAAGAAGAACCATTATTATTATTATTATTATTATTATTATTATTATTATTATTATTATTATTATTTGTATATGAATGAATAAAGTACTTATTGTAACCATAAGGTAAATTGTAGTAAAAATAGAAAAAGGAAAATTATATGGTTCAACTCCCCTTTTTGTAAACTTGTTAATATGAATATATGAAAATACTTTTTTAAAATTGATTGATGAACACGTTAACCACTATAATATATTAGATGAAATATTCAATAGGAAAACTTCAAAAATTAGTTACTCTTGCAGGAAAAATTTCTTTAAAATAATTAACACTCATAATAAGGAAATAATTAAGAAATATTATGAACAAATTAATGGGAATAATAACACTGGTTTACAAAGAAATTGAGGTAAACCCAAAAATACCCGTTTTTACCTATTTTGAGGGTGCTAAATTCAAATTTGAAATCCGTTTTTACTCATCACCTCTAGTTTTTTAGATATGCATAGTGTGCATTTTTTGCATATATAGTACATAAAGGCGTATATGAATTCAGGGTTAATTCTAATATTGTGAGACTTATGGCTTATTTTTTAGTTATTATGCACTAAATGTAAGTGATATCATTACATGATCTATATATATATATATATATATATATATATCAAGACGGATTTTAATAGTTAAGGCAGCAGGTCTCAATCCACACTCTGGCAGTCATTGGAAGAGGTTGTCTCGCAGGCGGCGCAGGAGGTTGGTGTCCCTCAACTATCGTGTTACACATCTTATGGGTTACTAAATATTAGTATTACATTTTCAAATGCACATTTAGTTTTACTTTGTAATATTTTCAGATTCTCCAATGGCTTCAAGCACGTCAAAATGTCGAGGATGCCTCAACAAGGCCAATTCTTTCTGCTACGTGTGTGGGGACTTCACAACAGTTGCACAGCGTCGAACCATCACTTCCCTCCTCAGAACCGCCTACTTTCACTATTTTGACTGTAAAATTGGTGATCAGGACCAGTCTTGGGCTCCACACATCTGTTGTAAACCCTGCTACAATGGACTAACTGCATGGTATAATATCAAGAAAGCGGCTTTCAACTTTGCAGTCCCGATGGTTTGGAGAGAGTCGTGAAACCACGCAGATGATTGTTATTTTTGTTTAACTAATATAACTGGTTTCAATGCATCTTCTAGGAAAAAGATCAAATATCACAACCTTCGATCTGCTATGAGACCCGTTCCCCATTCAGATGATCTTCCTGTACCCACACCTCCAGTAAATAAGGATCTTTCCTCATCAGATGAAGAAATGCCTTCAAGGGAGGATTCTGCTGAGTCAATATCTTTGGAAGATATTGAGTCTACATATTCAGGAAAAAGTGGTAATGAGCCACACTGGATCACGCAAGAAGACCTGAATGATCTTGCTCGTGATTTGTATCTGTCAAAACAGCAGTCAGAGCTCTTGGATTCTCGGCTTAAACAGTGGAACCTAGTCCAGGAAGACGTAAGGATCACCAGTTTCAGGAATCGGAACAAATAAGGTCATTGATCTTCTTATGGGTATGCAAGTGGGCTTCACAAAGTACTGTTGTTTTCTCTGTCTCTGGGATGGTCGAGCTGTATCCCAGCATTACAAGCAGAAAGGCTGGGGGTCTAGAAGCACTTTTGTTCCTGGCGAATACAGCCTCGAGGAGAATCCTCTGGTGGACATGAATAAGGTGATTCTTCCTCCTCTTCACATCAAGCTTGGTTTGATGAAGAATTTCGTGAAGGCGTTGCACAAAAATGGTGCTGCCTTCCAACACTTTTCTACTGTGTTCCCAGGTCTTGGTGTTGCTAAGCTCAAAGAGGGCATCTTTGTCGGATCTCAGATCGGAGAAGTGCTGAAGGATACTGATTTTGAGGAGCTTCTTAACTTAAAGGAACTGAGAGCATGGGAAGCATTCAAGTCAGTCTGTAGTGGCTTCCTTGGTAACACACAGATTACCAAGCCTGTATTGAGAAGTTGCTAAAGTCTTACGAGGATATGGGATGCCAAATGTCACTCAAGATTCATTTTCTCCATTCCCATCTCAACTTCATCACGCCAAACCTTGGAGCAGTGAGTGATGAGCATGTAGAAAGATTCCACCAAGACATTACGAACATGGAGAGCAACTATCAAGGCAAATGGAATCCTGGCATGATGGGAGACTTCTGCTGGATGCTCTTGCGTGACATCCCGGAGGCAAAATACACCAGATCTTCTAAGAAAACACACTTTTGACTGTCTGTGGTACTATGAATTGTGTAATTGTGTCATCCAAGTATATTGATTCAATTAGTGTTCTTTATCCTGTTTTATCTGTTATAAGCTGCTGCAATTCTTGAAATATGCACATATATTCTCTGTTTATACTAAAATGAGACTATTTGAAAGCCAGAAAACTACAGGTAATAGAGCAAAACTATTTATAAATTTGAATTCAGCACACCCAAATTAACAAAAAACACCTATCCCCATTCTTGCCTCAGACCAAAATTTTTTTTTTGTAAACCAGTGTAATAATAATAATAACCGCGACCCTTCTTGAGAATTGAAAAAGCTATGGAACATGAAAGTGACGATTCTACTTATTGCGATTGGTGCTCTTGGCACAGTAACTAAAATATTATTAAAGGGCCTGAAGGACTTGGAAGTTGGCGGACAAGTGGAGACTATCAAAATGACAGTATTATTGAGAACGGCCAGAATACTGAGGAGAGTCCTGGAGATGTGAGGAGACTTGCTGTCACTCAAACTCCAGTGAAAAACAATCAGCTAACACTGATGTGAAAAACTCTTAAGGAGTAAATAATAATAATAATAATAATAATAATAATAATAATAATAATAATAATAATAATAATAATAATGCAAGTAAAAAAACTATTGTAATTGTAAAACTAAAATTGTCTTATGAAAGGTCTGTGGGATTTAGAAAATGCAGTATACCAAGGGATTATTTTCCCAAAAGAAAACATTAAAAATAAAAAATAAAACTTATATCGGAATTTCATCGGTTAGATGGAAATTAAGGTTGAATAAACATATTCATTCATTCTCTCGTGAACACTTGAAAAATTAAGCAGTCTTATCCAAACATTGCGGGAAATTGAAAAATAAGAGTTTAAACCCAGAAATTCAATGAAGTATATTGAAAAGGTTTACTACTCCGAGTTGCTTTGATAGTAGATGTAATTTGTGCCTAGAAGAAAAGATACAAATTATGTTATACCTTGATCCCGGTAATCTTTGTCTTAATCTGAAACAGGAAGAGACTGCAACTAGCTTTACATGGCATAAGGCTAGTACATAGGTGAAATAGTTTTTCTTCCTCCCTCTCTTTCCTTTCTTTTTCTCTCTCTTCTGTCTGGTTGTATTTAATTTTATTTTCTTGTTGGATCTGATAAAGTCCTGTTCAAATTCTTTTGGAGTTTTCATTCATATCAATGCTCTTAACAGGAGGGAAATAAATTTATTTTCCTAATGTGACCGAATATTGTTTTTAATTTCTTGAAGAAATATTCTTTGCTCAGTGGATTTTATTTACCAGAAATATTCAAATATTCTAAATTTGAATATTTCATTTGTCTTGATTGAATTGTTCCCTATTCCGGATTTGCTGGATTGAAGAATACCTATATATATATATATATATATATATATAGATAGATAGATAGATAGATAAGCAAAAAGTTTGGGCTGACTGAATTTCTTTAAACAAACAACTTAAAATGAGATATTTCTTGGTATTTTTTAAAAATAAAAGATAAAATGGCAGTATCTACAGAGTATTTTCTTATATATGACAAAAAACAAGTACTTAATTATAGAAAATATTTTCAAACAAAAGCATCATATTTTGCTTTCGTTAATAAAACCAACATCTGCCTTAATTACTGCTTTACAAATTCTTAGAATTCTTCCAACAGTTTTTGGGAAAAAAAAGGAATGTCAGACCTTCCTAAGCATTCTTCAAGCACTGAAAAGACTCAATCACACTCTTTGAGAATTAACTTCCCCCACCCCCACCATCCAATTTGATCCTTACTAATTCCCTGGCAGGGAAGTAACGAGATTGTGTGTTCAAGTTATAAATTCCAAATGTTCTTTTTTTCTTTTTTGTCTCGAAGTAATTTTGACTTAATCTAGAAGAGTGTTCTGCATCGTTGTTTTGTTAAATTTTTTTTTCCAATTTTGCATAAATCAGATGATATAGTATCTTCGCAAAATCGATTGATATTGTTTTGTTTTGTTTTGTTTTTGCTTTTGCTTTGTTTTTGTTTTGTTTTTTGGGGGGTGGGTTCCAAGATTCGCATGGCCTGAATCAAATCTGCAGCCTTCTTTCCCCAAAAAAACCCTCACACTATAACAGACCAGCCACCATACATATATCTGTTGGAAACATACATGCATCATCCAGCCTTTCTACAGACTTTCATCTCACATACGCTATCCTATTACTTCCAAGCAGTTCGAATTTTGACTTATCTGTCCACAAAAAAAAAATTGTCCCGCTTTCAATGTCAAGTTCTTAAATTTTTTGCCCATAACAGACTGCTTATGCAATTTCCATAATAGATTATTCTTAATAGCTATCGATACCCAGGAGTGGCCGAGACAGATAAATGTTTTAACTTGAGATCCACAACAGTTGCAGTAATATATGTTTTTAAGGATAAGATATATTGTTGATTTTACAAATACAAAACAAGGGAGAAAAAAGTTGAAACCATTTTTACTTGTTCTTATTTCTCGATGATGTCTAAAATGTTTTGTCGATGTCTTGTACATAAGTTTCTTGTCAGCCATGAGACAAACGCCTTTCCTTTTGTCACAACGACAGAAACGATTGTTTTCGCGTGTTTAACAAGGTCCAGTATATTTCGCAGAATGTTATAAACTATTGTATCAAGTATAACCTTTCGTTTGAATGTACACAAGAAATACCTGGGCGTTATTTTTAAGCGGTGATTGTTTGTCTCATAAACAAGCGAGAGAAAAAAAGGTTGAAAAAAGAGTCGGTGAGTACAAGCGGTGCTCAGATTCTACAAAGCAAGAAAGTTTGGCAGGGAAAAAAAAACGATTTTAAAATTATTATTTTAACTGACAAGTAAACATTGACAACAAAGTTTTTCTGTTGATTCAGGTGCAAGAAAATGTCGGTGAAATACGAATTTAAAATTAACAGAGGTTTAGTTTGAAAATATTTCTATAGAAGAGTATTAATCAGTATAATAACTCTATTCTTATCAATAATAGTAAGTAAAGTTGGTGACCGTAATCGAGGGCAACTAGAAGGCTCCCTTTTCAATAGCTACTACACCGATGTGTTGGGGAGAGCGCTATTCCGTTCCCTGGATTGCTCCACTTTACCATTGATACGTACTTTATATTGCTGAGTGTTAATCAAGGTGGTATCAAGTACCATTTTTAATATCTTTGGTATGACACGACCTGGGATTGAACCCAGGTCTCTTGGACCATTGGCGAACACTCTTGACTACTGACAATATCCATCTTCCTGATTGCAATGAAATTCTATTATACAATTGTTAGCAATAGATTTACTTTATTCATATAATAGTCCAAAACTGTATATAATGCTCGCATTAACTCCTCACCAATGACAACCCCTTCTTTCTGATTGCAATGATATTCTGAGATATCAACCTTTGTGGTTGAATTAAAGATAAAACCTTTCTTGTTGAATAACATTAGTGTTACTATTTAACCCATGGCTACAGGGATAAAAGGGTTTATGCCTTTCCCAAAAGTATTAGTCCGAAAGCGAAAGTAATAAGGCGACTAGAGTTCGAACTCGCCTACCACGGTGTTACAGTCCAACACATTATCCACTACTCCTCGAAGACTCTCCGTATAAATATTGATAGGTGGTGCTCGTAGTGTAACGGTTATCATCAAAGGAAATGGACATAGTGACCCGTGGTTAAATCCTGAACGAGGCTGTTTACATTTTACTTAGCGCTGATACACTTGGGAAAGGCACCAGTCCAACTATTCGCCCTTTAGCTATGGGTAAGTAGTTGAACAATCATAGCTCTTTAATTATGGTATGCCTACCGATCTAGAAAAAGGAAAACTGTAAATTCAAACCTGTTGAACTTTTAAAAAAAAAATATATATATATATATATAGAGAGAGAGAGAGAGAGAGAGTCGTCTCTATCGTCCATCGTATTCAGCAGGTCCTTTAGATTACACCCTCTACCCAGACAGAACTGACAAGTTCTTGCTGATCGTCCAACACTTGTTCTCATCCTGGTGATGGGATCCATATGAGAACGTCACTTACTCCTCCATCTGTGTCCTGCGTGTCTTGTTCGTTTGATTTGGATGGTTTTAGAGATGGGAGATTAGTGGCCCCACAGCTGCTGTTTTTTTTGGGGGGGTGTTGCTTCTAGGATTTGTTCAATATAGTAGCTATTGAAAAGTTCTTTCATTGTAATAATACAATATTTTTATTGTTTCATTATATTTTTAATTGCACTTCTATTTATCTATAATCACTTGTTTACTCACTGTTATAATACCAAGTATTCCTATCTAATACAAATAATTTGCAAACTATCAAATGCTTTCAAGTATTCTTATCTATCATTAATAATTCTATTTAATGATAAGCATTTGTTTGCACAGTTATAGTTTCACGTATTGCTATCAAATAGGAATAATCTTCAAACAGATCTACTTGACCAGCAGATTGAACCGTAAAGAGTACTTCCACTCCGAGAAATAAGTTTAATAATTAAAGTCTACATTTACATACGGTATAAAATGTATCTTCACAATCATTTTAAACAGGTAATATTCAGTCGCAATATTAAAGTTTTAAAGGCTAAATTAGTTCAAAATCATTTTTAAAATGATCTCAAATAACTTATTTGACCCATAAATGGGTACCGAAAAGGTATTGCCACTCAGGTTCAGAGTGGACCTTGGAGTTATTCCTATGAAGGGATATTCCACACTCCATACAGCCCAAGAGCTGGAGTATCACCAACGAATGCAGTTTAGTGTCATACTCAGAACACCTGCTCAGGAGATACAGTCGTCATATTCTAAACTCCGCCAACAGAGAGTGCACTAAGTGTAATCATATGAAAAAGAAAAAGAAATGAAAGGAAGATATACAGTTTAGATTTTTTTTTAATATGTCTAAGGTGTGGTAGTGGCTAACGTGATGAACAGCGAAATCGGAAGAGAGTTCGAACTCCAGCCAAGCTATTAAGTTCCTTTTCGGACTAATATCTTTGGTAACGGTATGAATCCCCCCCCCATCCCCTTAGTTATTGTTTAAATAGTACCACTGATGTTCTTCTACAACGATGATTTGGGCTTAGAATAACCCACGAAAGTCGATATGTCATCAAACAAAGAAACCAAACCAAACCAAAGCAAGCCAAATATATGTTCAATTGATAGAGAACTTTCCATGATGTATACAGGTGGAGTCACCTTGGCGTAGTGGCTAACATGCTAGACTGCCATATTGTAAATAAGCGAGTTTGAATTCCAATCAGGCTATTACTTGGTTTGGTTTGGTTTGGTTTTATGGCATATCAACCTTTGTAGGTTATTTAACGCCAAATCCATTTTTATGTAAATTATCAGTTCTATTTAAAACAATACTGTTTAGCATAAGTACACAGTTTAATTGTCGAAAACATTTCTATTTCAAACTATTCAAGCAGTTATATATAACAATTCAATTTAGTGTAAGTACAGTTTCAGTGTCAAAAATGGTTCAATTTAAAACAATTCCGTTTAGCAAAAGCACGCAGTGTAAATGTAAGTACAGTTTAATTGTAAAAAATAAACATTCTTATTTCGAACTATTCAGTTTAGTCAAGCAATTCTACTTCAGCTAATTCAGTTTTGTAAAAGTACAGATTTTGTTTACACACAGTTATATGTCAGAACAGTTCTATGTTAAACAATTTACTTTAGTGTAAATACAGTTTCAATGTCAAAAAACAGTTGCAGTTATATGTAACAATTCAGTTAAGTGTAAATACAGTTTTAATGTCGAAAAAAACAATTCTATTTCAAACAATTTAGTTAAGCACAAGCACGAAGTTCCAATGTTAGTACGGTTTAATTGTCAACATTTTTATTTTAAGCTATTCAGTTTAGTCAAACAATTCAGTTTAGCATAAGTATGCCGTTAGTTCTATTTAACCCATTGATAGGGCCCTATCAGGTTCTACCACTCCGGGCCAGAATGGACCTGGGTGCAATGGCAATGAAGGGGTACTCCACATTCCCCAAAGCTCCAGCATTGCTGGAACCTCACCATCAGATTGTTTAGTGTCATATCCAGGACACTCGTTAGGTGGGGTCTTACCCCTCTGCAGAGAAGCAGTCGGTGTATTCTACAACCCCAGCTGACTTGGCAATACACAGAGTTAAATGTGAGAGAGTTTTATTTCAGATAATTCAGTTCAGCATAAGTACACAGTTTAGACGTCAAAAACAGTTCTATTTCGAGCAATTCAGTTCAGCACTAGTACGCAGTTCCAATGTCAAAACAGTTCTATTTTAAATAATTCAGTTTAGCATAAATACGCAGTTTAAATGCAAAAATCAGTAGAGTGAAAGAAGCACGTAGTTCTATTTAACCCATAGATAGGACCCTTATCAGGTGCTACCACTCCGGGCCAGAGTGGACCTGGGAGCAATGGCAATGAAGGGGTACTCCACATTCCCCAAAGCTCCAGCATTGCTGGAACCTCACCATCAGATTGTTTAGTGTCATATCCAGGACACTCGTTGGGGGGGATTCTTACCCCTCTGCAGAGAAGCAGTCGGTGTATTCTACAGCCCCAGCCGACTGGGCAATCAGGCTATTACGTTCACTTTAGAACGAATATTCATGGGAAAGAAATAATGTCTCTCATCCCCCTGGATATGAGTTAAATAGTATCACAGCTGTTCTTCTACATGGATGGCTTCGACATCAAATAACCCACGAAGAAACCTAATCAAACTAAAAAAAAAATGGTTAAACTAATCTACCTTAGATATGATAGTAATAAGGCACTGGTCTTAAGGCAGATTTTTAAACGCCAATACATCCCTGGGGCTGCAGAATACACTAACTGCATCTCTGCCGAGGGTTAAGACCCTAGAACAATGGATATGACATTAAACCATCTGATGGCGAGGCTCCAGTATTATGGGAGCTTTGAGGAATGCAGAGTACCCCTTCATTGCCATTGCTCCCAGGTCCACTCTGTCCGGAGTGGTAGCACCTGATAGGTTCCTATCTATGGGTCAAATAGAATTGTTTGGCATTTAACTTGAGTGCAGACAAATGACTGGTGCTAAATTGAATTGTTTCAAATACAACGGTTTGATCATTTAACTGTTTTTAAACAAATGACGAATGTTTAATTGAATTGTTACTGATACATAATAATACTTCATAATATTTAACTTTGTTGACTAATGAATAGTTATAAATAAAACTGTTTGATTCTTTAACTGTGTGTATTCGAAAAATGTATTTACAAATCATATATTTAATATATATATAAA
This sequence comes from Sepioteuthis lessoniana, assembly GCA_963585895.1. NCBI lineage: Eukaryota > Metazoa > Mollusca > Cephalopoda > Myopsida > Loliginidae > Sepioteuthis > Sepioteuthis lessoniana. The sequence goes on along the minus strand of OY757916.1, from coordinate 61,935,595 downwards.
AATATGATTTGGCATTAAATAACTGACAATAGTTGATATGACAGAAAACCAAATCAAAACAAACCAAAACTAATACATCTGAGAACAATCTTTCGGAATAGAGACATAAAGCTGTCCTTTCGTAATATTTTTGTAAGCAATATTTTAACGTGATTATAAACAACAAATTTGTCCCACTAAATTTGTGCTATTGGATTCCTAAATTAATAAAAAGAAAACTTGTTGGTCCCTTATAGACTCTAAGTTCAACTCGGCTAAGAGACAGCTGCGTGTGATATCTATAAACTGTGCAACTTTTATTGTTTTTCACTGAATGAAAAATATTTAAAATATTAAATCAATTCCAAGGAAAATGAAGATTAGTTGAATCAGTGTAAACTACGAAACCACAGACAGACCCCCAAGTCCAGTGGTTTGTCAAATTTTATTCAGAGTATTTACGCATACTTCATCAACAATTCTGTATTGATATTTACTAAGTTTAGCGCACCGTCAGTTCGCCTCTGAGTCTTCGAAACTAGCTTACTAACAGTTGTTTAATGTATTTGGTGGTGAATTACAATTGTTAGTCGTATAACAGAAATTACACGAAAAAACAAAGAAAAATCATACAGATGACAAAATATATTCAATTACAATTAATAGAAATTACAACCGGTTCATTGGTGTAATGGGTAGAGTGATCGCCAATGGTCCGGGAGATCTGTGTTCAATCCCAGGACGCGTCAAACGAAATATTTTTAAAATGGTACTTGATACCTACTTGCTTAACACTCAGCAATATAAGGTACTTATCGAGGGTAAGGATTAGTGCCCTCCCCAACACCTCAATGTAGTCGCTATTGAAAATGGAGCCTTTGGGTCGCCCTCGTCTACTGTCGCCAACAACTTTTTTTACCTACGATTATTAGAAATTACTATTAATAGAAAACACACTGAAAGAGAATTTATACAGTTTACTGTATATATAAATTCTACATCTTGTTGGTCATGGTTTAGAATTGGCCGACTGCATTCTCTGAAGTGGGTTAAGCGTCCCTCTAAAAAAGAGACCACCTGTTGGCTATGGGTGGCGACACGTGATGCCAGAGGATGGAATCTTGGTGGCAGAGTATCCCAAAATTTGGAAGCTTAGTTGTCATGCAACACTCCACTTCGGCTACAGCTTGGGCTTGACTGGTTGCCTTGTACAGGTACCACCACTCCGGTAATGAAGGGGTCCTCCACATTCCCTAAATCTCCAGAACTGGAGCCTCTTCATCAGATGCAGTTTATCCAGAACACCTCTTTTTTGGTGGGTGGGGAGGTCTTACTCCTCTGCAGGAGATAGTGTAAGCCCCGCTGACTATGATTAAAATGAATGATTATAATAAGTATTCTATAGTTGTCTCAGTTATATTGAACATTTGAATGTTATAAAATTTCATTGCGAACAAAGAGTCTAAAAGGTTCTCATTTCGTTGCAAAACGGCCTGGAAAGTGCTTTATTCACTAAGAGCATTACATTTTTTCCTGGTTTACAGTTCTAAGTTAGGAAAATTTTTGTAATTAAGTGAGACAAGAAAGTTTTATTCAGTGACATTATCCTTTCTTTTTTTTTATTATATTTACTCCTTGAGAGTTTTTCACATCAATTTTAGCTGATGGTTTTTCAGTGGAGTTCGAGTGACAGCAAGTCTCCTCAAGTCTCCATTATTATTATTATTATTATTATTTTACTCCTTTGAAGGTTTTTCATACCAGCGTTAACTGATGGTCTTCCACTGGAGTTTGAGTGACTGCAAGTCACCTTTCATCTCCAGGACTCTTCTCAGTATTCAAGCCGATCTTAATAATGCTTTAGTTTGCATTGATCCACTCGATCTCTTATTTCCAAGTCCTCCAGTCCCTTTACCAATCTTTTGGTGACAGTACCGCTCTCATCGATCACAACTTGTATCACCGTCGCCTTCATGTTCCATAGTTATTTTTTTAGTTCTCTAGCAAGGTCTAGGTAATTATCTCTCTTTTCGCTTTCGTTCAATATTACTCTGTGGTCTGCCGGGGTGCAAAGTTCACCATATGGCAGGTTCTCTTTTTTTTTATTGACTATCATTTGGTCTGGTCATCTGGTCGAGATTAGGTGATCCGTTTGTATCTCAAAATTCCAGAGAAGTTTACGTATGAAATGTCCATGCAGTTATTTTTCTTACCATTTTTGTTTTCTGGTTATTTTGGTTCTGTTGACCCTCGGGTTGACTGAACTGTTTCTGGTTGCTGTAATCATTCTCTGTTCTTCTTTATGTTGTCTTCGAGTCGTCTTATCGAGGTCATTCCCAGACTATTATCGATGCAATCTTCAATTCTGGCGAGATCTCTTCCCCCTTTTTTTCTTGGCACATATAGTCTTTCTATATCCTCTCTGGGATGTAAGTCCTTATGCATCGTCATAAGTTTTCTTATACTCTAGTTCATTGAAGTTCTTCCCTCGTTCACTTTAAGAATGGTTCCGAGTATCTTACGAAGGGTTATATTATTGTTTGGGTTTTTCACTCCAGTTTTAACTGATAGTCTTTTCCTGGAGTCTGAGTGACAGCAAGTCCCCTCGGGTATACAGGATTTTTCTAAGTATTCTAACAGACTTTAACGGTGCTGTGGTCTGGGTGACCTCTATTCTTCTGATCTCCAGGTTCCCACAAACTCTTCTTAAAGCCTTAGGAGACCGTTTCAAGGGGTGCAATCACGACGGGTATCACTATCACCTTTATGTCCGACAGGTTTTTTCTGTGATTCTATGCAATATCGTTATGTCCTGGTCATTTTGTGTGAAATTCCCTTGGTTTGTCGTTTGAAATATCCATAGAATTGATGTTCTTCACGCTTTTGTTTTCAAGACCTGCTGATTGTTGTTTTTCTGTTTATCCTTAAGTAATTTCTATTGATATTGCAATTAATGACTGATGTAATTCATCTCTCTTTGCTCTTGTTTATATATTCTCCAAGTCTTTGCATTGCTCAATGCTGGCGAGTCCTCCACCTCTTTCTTTTCTTGTCACGTAGAATCTATGTCATCTCTCGGATATAAAGCCTTGTGCATCGTCATCAATTTCTTCGTTATTTCGTTCGTCTGTCTAAATTTCTTTTTTGTCTATTCTAAGAATGGTCCAAAATATCTTGAAAGGGAGACTACTAAGGTATTTATTCCTTTGAAGAGAATTCTGCTTTAGAGCTTGGTTTCCAGAAGTTTTCTTATTCTTCTGAGGTTCTTCTTTCTTATTTTTGTCTTTCATCTTCGTCTGTTTGATGGTGTTCGCTCGCATTATTCTCAAGTTTTCTTTTCTCTAAAGGTTCCGATGCTTTCCTGATTTGGCAGTGTTACATATTGACTGCTGACAGACCGGTTAATTAGTCGATCTCAAAGCAGGATGAGCAGCTTTGTCTTAAAGTAAACAAGGGACAGCAGAAATGACACATGAATTGCGCGGGAAGAGTGCGTTAGCGTCCGGAAAATTAATAATAGGGGAAGTTTGCAATCCCAAGGAGTTGGCGCCCGTCGGCTGAGAGAGCAGTCGGTCTGCAGTCAGTAGAGTCACTGCGCTTTGGGCGGTAGCCCAGGGGTGGTGAGTGCTTGCCCTGTGTCAGTTTCCCGTGAAAGAAGCGCGGAGAAGCAAGGCTCTCTGGAGATGTATCTCAATCTAGTGTCGATCATAGCGGTTCCCTCTCTCTCTCTCTCTCTCTCACGCACAACTAATTTCGACCTTCATAAATCAAAAGAGAGTTCATATTTTATACAATGATAGTTATTGTGTCATCATTTCGGGTATATAACAGCAGTTCTATTCCTCTTGTTCATTTCTGTTTATGGCATATCAACCTTCTAGGGTTATTTAATGCCAAATCCATCCTTATAAGAAGAACTGTAGTGGCACTATTTTACACATAGCTGGGAGGATAAGGGGTTTATACCTTTCCCAAGGGTATTTGTCCGAAAGTGAACGTAATAGCGCGACTGGAGTTCGAACTCGCTTACTACGATTCCGCAGTCCATCGCTTTAACCATTATACCAAGAGGACACCCCCCTCTTTTCTCCTTTTCTTTCATCATAAAGATGGCACGTTTTTAATCTCAAATTCCATTCCTATATCTTTGCTATAAATTCTAATCGTTTGTATATGGGTTTCTAGTTCTTTTTCAGTGGAAATCTCATCAAAGGAACAATAATAATTATTATTATTGTTATGATTATCATTATCTTTAGTAGTAGTAGTAGTTGTAGTATTTAGCTTTCGCCAACAAACCTATGTAGACTGAGAGAAATATCATGGATCCTTCATACCGTGACATCGTAGCTTGATAGTTTTATGACTAAGTGAACTCTTAAAGCGGAAATGTTGCTAAGGGTTTATATACATATAATACGATTGAGTGGAAGGTGCTTGTTGTAAGATTGGAGGCTGAAAAAGGAGAAAGAAAGAAAAATTAGAAAAAGGACTGAATGTGTGCGTGTGTGGAGAGGATTAGTGGATTCCTTGATGGGGAAGAGATAGGACAAGGAGTGCATATCGGTTTATCAACTTATTTGCACTTGGCATGATTAAAAGTAGTCAAGAGTAAATGAGATTGGATATTTGAAAGAAAGAAAGAAAGAAAGAAAGAAAGAAAGAAAGAAAGAAAAAAGAAAGACAGAAAGAATATAGGGAGTGAAGAAGAAGAAGAAGAAGAAGAAGAAGAAGAAGAAGAAGAAGAAGAAGAAGAAGAAGAAGAAGAAGAACTGAATAATTTAACTATGAAGAAAATAAGTGAATTGGGGAGAAAAGAATGTGATGCGCTGGGCAAAAAGATAACAAGTGTGATTTTACGACAGACCGGGTGGCTGTTTCCCACCTTCATCACCACCACTTCACAAGCAAAGAGAGAAGTTTTAAAAAAAATTGATGCATAAGCCAATTTAAATGATCCTCGATGTTACGAAGAATGCCTCTTCAGGGTACATCCCTTGCGACCGGGTACAGTCGTGACGCCGAATACCGATAGCTTCATTATTGTCGAAGACGTCGATGTCAGTTTCGGGTCGTAGGCGTGGGCCTGGGAGATCGCTGATTGTGGGGATGAGGATGTACTTCGTATTGGGGGGCATTTTGATGACAAGACATAGGAGAGATTCAACGCCAAGTAATTCATTTTTACTTTTTCTGTTATCATTTTGGCAATGAGAATTGATTCATACTTAAACTCTCTCACCTGTCATATCAAGTTTACTGCTTTTATTATCGGAGGTCGTCCTAGCACAGCTGAGAACTTTAAAAAATAAATCCTAAATAATTTACACCTTTCAATGCCCCCGATATATACACATACAGATGTATATGTTATTTGTCAAAATTTCTGCGATGAAACTTGATGAGTTTGGTTTGGTTTGGTTTAATTTTATGGCATATCAACGATTGTAGGTTATTTAATGCCAAATCGATTTTATACATAAAAACAGTTCTATCTCAACCAATTCAGTTTAGCATAAGTACACAGTTTAAATGTCAAAATAGTTATATTTTAAACAATTCAGTTTAGCATAAGTACGCTGTTTAGTTCTATTTGACCCTTAGATAGGACCCTATCAGGTGCTACCATTCTGGGCCAGAGTGGACCTGAGAGCGATGGCAATGAAGAGGTACTCTGCATTTCCCAAATTTCCAACAATACTGGAGCCTCACCATCAAATTGTTTAGAATCATATCCAGGAAACTCGTTGGAGGAGTTATCCCTCTGCAGAGAAGCAGTCGGTGTATTCTACAGCCCTACCCCTACCCACCCAGCCGACTGAGTCTTGATAAGTTTTATCTCCCAGAATATATAAATTATTGTCTTCATCTTCCTTGTCACAAGATTTCAGCAGATATGTCCTTCGACCTTCTTCAGGTTTTTCATCTCGAACTCGGGAACCCACACAAAACCTCAAACTAAACCCTTTATTTAATCCACGTGGGCTGATTAATCTAATCCCGTTAACTATAACCAGGTACAAATGTTAAGCTTTAGTAAGCATTCCTGGTTATTTACCAGTAGTTGAGATTGAACCTGCAGATGATTTCACTTAAAAGCACTTTTCAACCATGTGCCTATATCAATTGCTCTGTCTGTCCTGCTGGATGCATGTGTGTCTGCCTCCTTGTGTAGCTACAAATGAGCATCGTGTAATGGTTAGTGTTCAAGAGAATAAACTCAAGGAGCCAAATTCAAATTCAGGACGAAATTCCTAACGTTTCATAAATCCATCTTTTCTTCCTCCAGATATGGAGAAAATAAAGAGACAGATTGGGTTCTCAAGCCTTGGTGAGGAAACTGGTCGGAAAAAAAGAAAAACCCTGAATTCAAAACCATAAGCTGGAAACACTAAATCATTCTGACGTTATCTACAGCTTCGTTCTAGTAACTCCTGCAGCAACACTGATACCAAATTGCGCAACACTTTGCCTTTCACTTGGACAATATGGGTGTCGTGAAGAGAAGGAGCCCTGTTGCATCAGACTCTAGCAGTCATTCATACAACATTACTAGTGTTAAGACCCGAACCCAAATCCATAGGGTATGTCCTCATGATGTAATGGTTAAAGCGATGGACTGCGAAATCGTAGTAAGCGAGTTCGTATTCCAGTCGTGCTATTACGTTCACTTTCGGACAAATACCCTTGGGAAAGGTATGAACCCCCTTGTCCTCCCAGAAATGGGTTAAATTGTACCACTACTGTTTCTCAAGGAGAATGGCTTTAGCATTAAATAATCTACAATGGTTTATATGCCATTAAACATAAACAAACATAAACAAAGAAACCAAACGAAGGTGCACGTGGAGTAATGGTTATCGTCGTAGGAATTGGACACGGCGACACGAGTTCAAATCCTGGACGAGACTGATTGCATTTCACATAGCACTAATACCCTTGGGAAAGGTATGAATCCAATTATTCTCCCTCCAGCTATGGGTAAATAGTAGGACAGACTAGGTTCTTCAGCCTTGGTGAGGCAACTAGTCTAGGAGAAGGAAAACTCTGAATTCAAACCTGTTGAACTCCGCTTAAAAATTGACCTTGTGTCATATCCTGCCCGAGCGGATAGGAAATAGGAACAAAGAAACCAAACCAAACCAAATCCATATTCTCGCCAAACTGATAGATGCGTGTTTTGCGAAGAGGGGAGACAACTGCTAGTGTCCCATATATCCTTACTAAGGCCCGTGCCAAGATCTAGGATACTCAAGGATACCACACTTTGTGTGTGTACATGTGTTTATTCGACCCCTCTGCAGAAGCAGAATGCGACACAAGGTCAAATTTTAAGCTTAGTTTAACAGATTTGAAATCAGAGTCGTCCTTCTCTTAGACCAGTTGCCATACCAAGGTTAAAGAGCTAAGTCTCACTCCTATTCGCTGGTAGCTGGAGATAGAAGTTAGATTCATACTTTTCCCAAGAGTATTAGCGTGATGTGAAATGAAAATACCTTCGTCCAGGATTTGAACTCGGTTCGTCGTGTCAATTTCTGGTGAAGATAACCATTATACCATATGTTTGTATATGTGATTATGTGTATCATCCCTAGCAAAAAATATGGAATTAGTAAGAGAATGTTTACTTTGGTTTTTAATTTAGCAGTAAATAAACTTATAACAAAAATGATGCAAAACATATTTCTTTAATAACTGATCATAATGGCTTTAAGAAATTCTTTAAACAAGCTAGATTGAATTTAAATAATTTAATCTAGCTTGTTTAAAGAATCTTAATGGGATTTTTTTCAAGCTGAGTAAAGGAAAATATAATAGAATAACCTAAAGTAGGAAAAAATATGGAAGGATCTTGTAATTTGTTGAAGGGTAAGACCCCACCCAAAGAGAGCGCTGACTAGGACTCTAAACAATCTGATGGTGAGGCTCCAGTAATGCTGAAGCTTTGTGGAATATGGAGTACCCCTTCATTGCCGTCGCTCTCAGGTCCACTCCTACCCGGAATGGTAGCACCTGATAGGCTCCGCATTCTCCAAAGCTCTAGCATTACAGGAGCCGCACCATCAAATTTTTTAATGTCATATCCAGGACACTCGTTAGGGGAGTCTTACCCCTCTGCAGAGAAGCAGTCGGTGTATTCTACGGCGCCATTTGACTGGGCTATCAATGGGTGTTTTCCCATAGTGTTTGATATTGAGAAGGCATGAGTTATCCTATTTTCAATGCAAGAAACCATTTGTTATCACGATGACACCATTAGTGACTGTTTAGTTACAACTAAGTTAGTTTTTGTTCTCCTTTCCTATTTTACATTTATTCTTCTTCTTCCAATTGCTGACCCATTTGGTCTCTAACTATTATAAACCGGACATTGGCCTAGCGGCTAGAGTGTTCGCCAATGGCCCGGGAGACCTGGGTTCAATCCCAGGTCGAGTCATACCAAAGACTACTTGATGCCTCCTTGCATTATAAGGTACGAATCAAGGGTAAAGTGGAGCAATCCGGGGAAAGGAGTAGCGCCCTCCCCTACACCTTGGTGTAGTAGCTATCGAAAAGGGAGCCTTCGGGTCACCCTCGACGATGGTCGCCGACTTTACTTATTAGCATGATGTTTCTGCTATCTGTGGGTCAATTAAAACAAAACTGTGTCCTTATGCTAAACTGAATAATTTGAAATAGAACTGTTTATGTTTAAAAATGGATTTGGCATTAATAAACTGCAATGGTTGATGTGCCATAAAACTAAACCAAACCTAATCTGTATTCCTAAAACGAATACCAACCGAAGCTTAGATTTGTAAATCAGTTAACAGTTAAAAGACAGTTCACGCTGACCTAAACCAGTAGTTTTTGCTTTTTCAAACCATACATATTCCATAATGTTTGCCATGCACGGTAGAGGATGTTCATAAAATCCTGCTTCAGTTTTAAAATTTAAGATTTGATAAAATTGTACGAATGGAAGAATCTGAAAATTCAACTCTTGAACTTTTATTCTTGTTTGGTTTGTTTGTTTGGTTTTATGGCATATCAACCTTTGTAGGTTATTCAACGCCAAATCCATTTTTATGTAAATAATCTGTTCTATTGAAAACAGTTCAGTTTAGCATAAGTACACAGTTTAATTGTCAAAAACATTTCCATTTCAAACTATTCAAGCAGTTATATGTAATAATTCAGTTAAGTGTAAATACAGTTTTAATGTCGAAAAACAGTTCTATTTGAAATAATTCAGTTAAGCATAAGCACGCAGTTTAAGTGTAAGTACGGTTTAATTGTCAAAAACGTTTCTATTTCAAGCTATTCAGTTTTCTCAATTCATTTTAGCATAAGTATGCCTTTAGTTCTATTTAACCCATAGATAGGGCCCTATCAGGTGCTACCACTCCGGGCCAGAGTGGACCTGGGAGCGATGGCAATGAAGGGGTACTCCGCATTCCCCAAAGCTCCAGCACTGCTGGAACCTCTCCATCAGATTGTTTAGTGTCATATCCAGGACACTCGTTGGGGGGGGTCTTACCCCTCTGCAGAGGTGCAGTCAGTGTATTCTACAGCCCCAGCTGATTGGGCAATTTTATTCTTGTTATACTTTATCATTATCATAACTCAAAATGACCTTGCCCAGTTGGCTGGGGCTGTAGAATACACCAACTGCACCTCTACAGAGGGGTAAGACCCCACCACCACCACCACCATGAGTGTCTTGGGTATGACACTAAATAATATGATGGTGAGGTTCCAGTGATGCTGAGGCTTTGGGGAATGTGGAGCATCCCTTCAATGCCATTGCTCTCAGGTC
>OY757916.1:61918317-61920817 GCA_963585895.1 Sepioteuthis lessoniana | reverse complement strand
CTTGGCGGGTTATTTGATCCCAAAGCCATCCTTGTAGAAGGACAGTAGTTGTACTATTCATAGTTTGGGAGGTAAAGAGACATACTCTGCTTAAAGGTATTAGTCCAAAAGTGAACATAATATCGTGACTGGACGTCGAACTTGCTTACTACGATGTCGCAGTCCAGCATGTTAGCCACTACGCTACAGGGATCCCCACCTGCTACCGCTGTATACCTCGTATAAGAACAACAATACATAAACCTATACCTACATATAATTCTATTGATTTTATAGGCATGTATGTTGTTCCCAGGAAAATTATTGTGTCACACTGACACTTTTTAAATGTTTAAATGTGAGCAAAAAATGATATAAAGATATTCTTTAAATACATTAACCAATATATTCTTTGCACATTCTATATTGCGAATCATCTAAAAAGCAAATCAAAACTATATTTTCTTACCTATTTTAGTTTTCAAGTTTGCAATAAATCTTCTTTTTTTCGAATACTTCAGTGTATCTTCCAATAAATATTTACATATCATGAATTAAACTCTGGTACTAGCAATAGATAATCGTAGGATAAACCCAAGTTTAAGATTAAGTAAAATTCATGAAATTTTGGCTGAATTAAGAATTTTGTTCTGCTAACATTATCTTCAAATTATTACTAAATTTATATATATATATATATATATATATATATATATATATATATATATATATATATCAAGTAAATAAGGACTGTGAATATTCAAAGGATGAGTGATAAAATCACCGATATTAAATACAAAATATACCTGCAGAGCAACATATATATTTTTTTGTTTAAAAAACAAGAAATTTTGAAACTTCATTTGAATTCCATATGACGAACTTGAATAAGTGACATAAATTTGTTATGGAAATGGAATACTATTTCTAAATTTGTTGTTTTTTAAACAAAAACTTATATATATGTATATATATATATATATTGCTTATATATATATATATATATATATATATATATGTGTGTGTGTGTGTGTGTGCGCGCGCGCACGCGCATTGTCATTTTGAAGAGTTAGTCATTAGATTACATTAAGAGATAAGTCTACTTTTTTATTACATTTAGATAAAGACGTTTATCGTAATTATAATTCCACTCCTTCCAAGTTCTTCACACCAAATCGAATTGGTTTCGCACCGAAGTTTTAGTCTCTTTGAAAATACGCCGATGGTATCCCCTGCAGAGGGGTAGGAAAAAAGAGGGCGTTCTAGGTATGAGACTAAACTTTTTAAGTTTTTGAGATTTGGGGAATGTGACGTACCTCTTCATTGCTCCCAAGTCAATTCCTATCCGGAGTACTAAGACTTGTTATGGTCTAATCTATGGATCAAATAAATCAGTTTAAGAACGTGTTCGATAAGGAATACTTGATCCCATATAACTGTAAATTATTTGTAATAAGGATAATTAGTTGAAGCTATGATTGTTTACAAAGGTTTATTATTATTGTTAATTACTTGAAACCAAATAACTGCGTGCAAACAAATAACTATCATTTAATAGAAATAATTACTTGAAATCATATCAGATAGGTTTACTTGAAACCATACAAATGCGGTCAAATTATTTGTTTTATATTGGAATAAAAGATATCAAATAAGATGTTAAGATACAACTACGCCAAAAAGGCAAATATATATGTATAATGAACGCAATTACACTGACCTGTTTGTTTTCTAAACTTCATCGCTCTTCATAAGAATGATGTTGTAATATCAACGTCACCTGCCCAACAGAATTTTTTACTTCAACGTTCATCTCTTCAAAAATAAACACATTAAGGTTTCAAAAAAATTCTTTTAAATTTTCATGGGCGTCTTTCTATGTGCAAGACAATAGGTAAACTTTTTTTAAATCTTTGTTTATAAGGGCGGCAAATCGCTTACAGTAGCAACATTGAATATCCGTTCCTTACACTTGATTTGTCTGATCTTTGGGAAAAACACAGTTGCACTGGCTGGGATAAATAAAGCGTGGTCAGTACATAAATACTTACAGAGATTTCATGGCGATATCTAATTACCTAAATGTCCTCTGATCTTTCCTGGCATACCCTTAAAGGGAAGAGTCCCCGCGGCGTAGTCATTAACTTGCTGGACTGCAACATGGAAGTAAACGAGTTCGAGCTCCAATAGGTCTATTACTTTCACTTTCGGATCATTATAATTGAGAAAAGCTATTAACTTTCTTATCTACCAAGCTATAGGTTAAAGAGTACCACTACTAGTCTCCTAGGAGGTGCCCGTGGTGTAATGGTTATCGTCGCAGGAATTGGACACGGCGACACGAGTTCAAATCTGGCACTAATACCCTTGGGAAAGGTATGAATCCAATTATTCTCCCTCCAGCTATGGGTAAAATAGTAGGGCAGACTAGGTTCTTCAGCTTTGGTCAGGCAACTAGTCTAGGGAGAAGGAAAACTCTGAATTCAAACCTGTTAAACTCTGCTTAAAAAATTGACCTTGT
>OY757916.1:61873317-61913317 GCA_963585895.1 Sepioteuthis lessoniana | reverse complement strand
ATTTAACCGAAGATTAGTGGAAGAAATTAAACCATCCACACCAGAGAAAAGACTTGATGTCACTCAGACTTTAGTGAAAAACCATTAATTAGAGCAGGTGCAAAAAACTCGAAAGAGGAATAATAATAATAATAATAATAATAATAATAATAATAATAATACTGTCCTAGAAAATGACACATAAACTCATACAGACGGATCACCTAATATCGGTCAGAAGACCAGACCTTATAGAGTAAGTAAAGTTGGCGACCGTAGTCGAGGGCTACCCAAAAACTCCCTTTTCAATTGCTACTACACCGAGACGTAGTGAAGGGTGCTACTCCTTTCCCTGGATTGCTCCACTTTACCCTTGAAACGTACCTTATAATGCTGAGTGTTAAGCAAGGAGGTATCAAGTACCACTTTTTGAGTCTTTGGTATGAGTCGACCTGATTTTGAACCCCGGCTGACCACAGAATAAAACTGAAAGAATATGAAAAGTAGGAGAAGAACCTCGACCTTGCTTGGGAATTGAAAAAACTATGCCACGTGCAGGGGATAATTTTACCAATTGTAATTGGTGCTTTCGGTACAGTGACTAAAGGATTATTAAAGGGACTGGAGGACTTGGAAGTTGGAGGACGAGTGGAGACAATCTAAACTACAACATTCTTGAGAACAGCCAGAATACTGAGAAGAGTCCTGGAGACTTGAGGAGACTTGTTGTCACTCAAACTCCAGGGAAAGATTATCAGCTAAAATTGTGAAAAACTCCAATAATAATAATAATAATAATAATAATAATAATAAGAAGAAGAAGAAGAAGAAGAAGAAGAAGAAGAAGAAGAAGAAGAATCCCCTAGATTGTATGAATGATGTCAATCTAAACAAAGAAAAAGAACTATCGACCTTCATATGAAGCAAAAAGAAAGTACAGTCAGGATATAGTAACAGAATTTGCCATTGAAAAATGTGTTATTCAGAGAGTGAAATGAGGGAAAAGAGAAATAATGAAAGGAAGAGAACTGTCAAATCAAGAAAGCATCAAAACGCTTGGAGAGAGGGAAAATTAGAAGTACTTATGAATATTGGGAGTGTACTCCATCAAACGAACAGAGAAAATATACGAAAAGAGTACCTCAAAAGAATAAGAAAACTTCTCGAACCAAGCTCTTTGATAGAAATCTCATCAATTAACGGCTGGACAGTCCCCCACATAAGATACTCAGGACTGTTCTTAAAATAGTCAAGGAAGGAACGAAGACAAATACACCAAAGAACAAGAAAATTGATGACTGCACAAAGTCGAGAGATTACATTGACAGGCTCTCTTTGTCAAGAAAAGAAGAAGAAAGAGAGTTTGCCAGCATTGAAGATAGCGTAGATGCATCAATACAACAACTTGAGGACTACGTTGAAAATAGAAAAGAAAAACTATTTATAGCAGCCAGTAACAGCCTTGGTAACATAAGAAAAAACTGGGAGACAAACAAAACTCAGGAACAGAAATTAGAAGAAAAACAACTGTATTAATATTTTAAGTGACAAACTGGTGAGATTGCAAACGATAAGATCTGGACATGACTAAAAAAGTGAAATCTAACGAAAGATCAATTTCAAGGAATTGGAGAAGGCCCAGAACTGAAATATACCTGTTGTCATAACGGACAACACTAATTAAAATGCAAAATTAGAAGGCACAATAGAATACATAAACTCCAGTTCAAAAATTCACATCCATTCACGACAGATTAATTCAGCAATAAGATATTTACCTACGAAAAGTAAGAATATTATAATAGATCATAAAAGGATAAGCTAAGCTGATCCAGAAAAAAATCTACAAAAACAACTATAGACCAATAACGTGTTTGTCTATAATGTAGAATATTTTAAGAGCTTAGATAAGATAGGGAATCTACTACTCGCTTGAAAGTGTTGGCTGTTTCCAGAAGAACAGAAAAGATATAGTAAAGAAACTCAGGGAACAAATCATTTTTTTATATATAGAACAACACCTTCCAAAAATGGTAAAGACTAGAAATAAAGATGTAGCCATGGCATGGATAGACTGCAAAAAACATAAGATATCATTCCACAAACACGGATAATAGAATGTCTCAAAATATTAAAGATTGCAAAACAAATCGTAAACTTTATCACGAAGGCAATGGAGAACTGGAAAGTGAAATTAGCTGCAAAACAAACCCTAGCAGAGATAAAAATCCAAAAAAGCATCTTTCAGAGAGACTCACTCCCACCACTACTATTTCAATAACAATGATTACACTCAGTTATATAACTAAAAGAAAAAAACACCTCATGTATATGGATGATGACTTTAAACTACAAAGGTACAAAGTCACAGAAAAAGAAAAAAAAACCTCATGTATATGGATGATGACTTTAAACTACAAATGTACAAAGTCACAGAAAAAGAAAAAACACCCTATGTATATGGATGATGACTTTAAACTACAATAGTCAAAGTCACAGAAAAAGAAAAAGAAAAAACACCGCATGTATATGGATGATGACTTTAAACTACAAATGTACAAAGTCACAGAAAAAAAACCCTAGGTATATGGATGATGACTTTAAACTACAAATGTACAAAGTCACAGAAAAAGAAAAAACACCTCATATATATGGATGATGACTTTAAACTACAAATGTACAAAGTCACAGAAAAAGAAAAAAACACCTCATGTATATGGATGATGACTTTAAACTACAAATGTACAAAGTCACAGAAAAAGAAAAAACACCTCATATATATGGATGATGACTTTAAACTACAAATGTACAAAGTCACAGAAAAAGAAAAAGAAAAAACACCGCATGTATATGGATGATGACTTTAAACTACAAATGTACAAAGTCACAGAAAAAGAAAAAACACCTCATGTATATGGATGATGACTTTAAACTACAATTGTCAAAGTCACAGAAAAAGAAAAAGAAAAAACACCTCATGTATATGGATGATGACTTTAAACTACAATTGTCAAAGTCACAGAAAAAGAAAAAGAAAAAACACCCTATGTATATGGATGATGACTTTAAACAACAAATGTACAAAGTCACAGAAAAAGAAAAAACGCCTCATGTATATGGACGACTTTAAGATATTCACTAATAATAAAAAGAACTAAAAAATCTTATACAGACTATTAGAATCTTCAGTCACGACGTTGGAATGGAATTTGGAACAGAACAAAGGGCCATACAAATAATAAAAAAAAGTTTTAAAAAATAATAGAAAAAACTAAAGGAATAGAACTGACTAATCAAAAAAGAATCAGAAAACTTGGAGATGAAGAAAACTACAAACACCGGCGAATAGAAGAATTGGAGACCATCAGGCAAATGTAGACAAAAGAAAAAGAAAGAATGGAATACCTCTGAAGACGAACATCTCTCAAAACCAAACTCTGCAGCAGAAATCTGATCAAAGGAATAAATACTTTGGCAGCTTCCCTTGTAAGGTAGTCTTGATATTGGGAAGAACTCAGCAAGATGGACCCAAGAATAAGGAAATTCTACAAGGCCTTACACCACAGGAACGAAATAGGAAGACTATATTTCAAGAAAAGAAGAAAGAAGATTCGCCAACGTTAAGAAATGCATTGATGCAAAAATTCAGAAATTCAAACGATATTTTAAAAAGGACCACAAAAAGATATTTACAGCTGCCAACAATAGCAATATTAACAGATATATCTTTGAGACAAACAGAAAAAGAACAACAAAAATCTAGAAAATATAAATGTGAGGAAAAACAGCTGCATGGATACTTCAAAGATTACATGTATATGGCTAAGAAGTTGAAATCTCAAGAGAGGAACTAAATCTCTCTGATAAGCAGCACAAAATAATGCCACATCAAAGCAAATATTGATAATACGCCGAATAGCAAGTATATTTTGTTTGGTGACAGAAGCAAATGTACCAATCTGGCGCAAAAGAATACGAAAGCAGGCATGACTGAGTAGGAAAGGTGATCCACTAGGAATAGTACAAGAGGTTCAAATTTGACCGTGCGTCACCATATAAATGGTATATGCACATGCCAGAATCTGTCCTAGAAAATGAAATTCTATGAGACTTGGGGTTACAAACGGATCACCTAATCCCAGCTACAGACATTTTTTTCTAATTCTGTAGACAACTTGTGGAGTACAACCACATCAGGTCAGTGATGGTCCTGTGGTTTTAATCCTAAATAGATATTCACGTGGAAGAATTGCTAACAACACCCTTTCCTTTCTGTTTAGAATTTTTACTTCTCCAAGATAGGTTTGTCGACTTGCAATGACAGGGAGCCCAGTCTACAGTACATAAATTTTATTTATCGTCATTTTTAAATCAAGCATTAACATTATCAATTTTGACTAATATTTTCTTTCGTCTTTTTAAATTTTTGGTGTCTTTTATTTCTATTTTTGTCACAACTCATTTACATAGTAATTTGAAAAAAAAAAAAAAACAGCGGGTATCAAAGACAATAAAAGACGATAAACTTTCGGGATTGAATTCGCATCTATTTTGTCCTTGGTAAAGCTAGATTAATCGAACCAACTGCTTCATAAATTAAACTGCGAGAACCGTTGGTTTTGCAAAAGCCCAAGTCACACCTAGAAATTCCTCCCTTACTTCGTTTCTCGAATTAAAAAAATAGGACTTTGAAATAAATGGTAACTTATAATATCCGTTGTGAATGCATACTGTTCTTCGAGAAATCATAAACATTGGTCGGACATCTCATAATATGTATAGCAATAACATTGTAAATAATATAGTGTTTATATATACAGACAGACAGAGACAGAGAGAGAGAGTTACTCTTTCTGAAATCACTGTATTTATGCCTAAAATGACTACTTCGAGAGTATCAGCGTAAACTAAGCAACTAGTTACTTGTCTAAACTAAGTATTAGGGTTAATAATTTTTATTCAGGTTAATAATTCTTTCGTGAACAGATTAGACAAGCTTTGTATCAGCACTATAAATAGATAAAAACAGACTTAGATAGATAGATAGATAGATAGATAGTCTTATTTGATACAATTCAAACTTTAAAAGAAAGATAATAGAGAGATTAACCAGTGTATTAATTTAAGTATTTCTCAAGTTTATCATTTATTGATATATATTTTTTAATATTTAATGTATTTTTTATTTTGATAGAGTAATGAAACTTAATTCTCTCCTTTCTTAATAACTTTCATTAATAAAAACTTGAATGGATTCTGAATCAAATGAGATAACCCGACATTACAATAAGAACAACAGAGAGACAGACAAGGAGAGACAGAGAGATTAAAGAAAACGGAAGGTACACACAAACGGAATTAGATACGATCATAACGAGATAGACATGAATAGCATTAGATAGATAGATAGAATCAGAATAAGATAGATGATTAAATAGATATGATAAGACTGAGATAGATAAATAGATAGATAGCATTGGATGAGACCAAAGGAATATATATATATATATATATATATAGTGTGATGTGTAAGTTGACACCATTTGAAATCTTTAATTTTGCGTATGCGCTTTGTTTCTATCAAGTTTTGTCAACTGTGCAGCAAACTATGGTCCGTTGGGCACTGTCTGTGAGAAAAGCAGCTTTATAACTCAATTCATTCTTCTAGAAACTTGGAAACTGCAAGATGTGCTAATGGGCATGATCGTCGTAAACACCAATACTAAGATTTCAGTGGTTAGCTATCAATCTCAGTGTATTACATAGTTTTCAAAAAGAGTGGAATAAGTCCAATGATGATTACAAACGTACCGTAGCCAGGAACATAGGAGTGTCTGAGTTTCTTATCAGGCAGGTAGTGCATGAAGACATTCGATATTTCTCAAAGAAGATGAAAAAGGCCAATTTTTATCAACAGATAAAAGGGAAGACTGCGCTACAAAGTTAATTAACAAGTTTAGACAACCTCTCCAACCGAAAATGCTTTGGTTTTTCGCAGATGAGAAAAATATCTACCTGGATTAGAACTCAGAGAATAACCGTTGAGTATCTTAATCCCTACAAGATGTACTGATATTGAAGAAAAGCAAACATCCTGTCCACTCAGTCCACATCATGGTGTTAGGTGTGGTCACTACCGATAATGACATTTTACACTCAGAATGGAGACCTACATCAAGTGTCTGGAGGAGGTACTGCTGGCCTGGATCAGAAAGGTGGCTGCTAAAAGACCTTATGTCTGGCAACAGGACTCTATGCTTCGCTGATGTTGAGAGTGAAAAGTGCTAAATCAAGAAATCATCAAAACGCTTGAAGAGACGAAAAATTACAAGTAATTTGGAATATTGGAAGCGGACACCATCATATAAACAACAATGAAAATGAAAAAAAAGAAAAGTGTACTTTAGAAGAACAAACAAGTAAACTTCTCGAAACTATGATCTGCAACAGAAATCTCATCAAAAGAATAGACACGTTGGTGTTAACGGAATGTTTTGTAAATGTGTTAGATTCTCCATAGAGGACAAACCAATAAATCAAGTGTTTCACAAATTAGAAAATGCAGTAATTGGTAGTCAGCTAACATTTCTGTGTTAAGGTTAACCTTTCGTCTCTTTGCTTTAGTTTTCGAATCTGATTGCAGGGAAGAAAATATCTCTCGTCTACATGTAACAATACTTTCGGCTTTACTATTATTTTACTCTGGGCAAGTTTTACACACCAGCTAAAACATAGGGGGTTTTCCCTGATGTCTGAGCGACTCTTCAGGTCTTTTGGATTCTTTTAAGTATTCTAACTGATCTTAATGCTGTAGTTTGAATAATCTTGGTTGTTCCTTTAAACGCCAAATGCCTGACTCTCTTTTTCAGGTCCTTGGGGACTATCTCAAACATACCAACTACAACTACTTACCGACACCTTTATGTCCAATAGCTTTTTTAGCTCTTAGGCAAGATACAACTATTTGTCTATCTATACATTTTTCTGTCATAATCGGTATAAGCATAATCATCTTATTTCACACAAGCTTCAACCAATGGTCTTTTGCTGAAGTCTCACTAACAGCAAGTCTCCTCAGTTCTCCAGGACTCTTCTCATTATTCAAGCCGATTTCAGCGATGCTGTGGTCCAGATGGTCTCGATTCTTCCTCTGATCTTCATTTTCTCCCGTTTTCTTTGCAAGACTTTGAGGATCGTTCCAAGTGTACAAACCGTCGCCATCATGTTCTACAGTTTCTTAGTTCCCTGGCAAGGTCCAAGTACTTTATCTTTTTCCTTTCTTTTATTTTCCCTCTGTTGTGCACCAGAATGGCAAAATCCATTGGGCTGCGAGTTATTTTCAACGAATGAAGACTAAGTCTGATCGACTGGCCGGGATTAGGGAATCGGTTTATATCTCAAAATTCCAGGGAATCTTATGCCTCTCATTCTCTTGGATAGTTTATGGTTAGTGCATGACTTCATTCACAGAGGAAAGATTGAGCAAATTCTATTCGCCTACGGCCTACCTAAAAAAACCCGTTGCAGCCATAAAGATGCTCAATAACAACACCAAAGTAAAAGTCCATTATCCAGATGGAGACACAGACTACTTCGACATTGTAGCAGGTGTACTGCGAGTAGACACATTAGCCCCATACCTCTTTATCATCTGTCTAGACTACGTGCTTATAACATCTATCGATAAAATCAAAGAAAACGGTTTCAAGCTAACAAAAGAAAGAAGTAGAAGGTAGCCCGCACATACAATTACCGAAGCCGACTACACCGATGATATAGCCCTTCAGACAAATGCACCAGCTACATAGACTGGAACAAGCTGCTGCAGGCATCGGCCTCTATGCCAATGCACACAAGACAGAATATATGTGCTTTAATCAAGCAGGCGACATCTCCACAGTAAACGGTAGCTCTCTGAAACTAGTTGACTAGTTCAACTACCTAGAGAGCAGTGTCTTATCAACCGAGACAGATATTAACACGCAACTAGCATGGTCAGCTACCAATGGGCTATCGGTCATATGGAAGTTAGACCTGACCGAGAAAATGAAACGCAGTTTCTTCCAAACAGCAGTCGTGTCGATACAGCAATATGGATGCATTACATGGACGCTAACTAAACGTGTGGAGAAAAAGCTTGATGGTAATTACACAAGAATGCTGCTAGCAATATTGAACAAGTCCTGGAGACACCACCCGACAAATCAGCAGTTTTACGACCACCTATCACGAAAACTATCAAAATTAGACGAACCAGACATGTAGGACACTGCTGGAGAAGTACGGATGAGCTCATAAGTGATGTACTCCTGTGGACCCCTTCACATGGACGAGCAAAGGCATGACGACCAGCTCGAACCTACATACAGCAGCTCTGTGCCGATACGGGATGTAGTCCTGAGGACCTGCCGGAAGCAATGGACGATAGGGAGGGTGGCGAGAGAGGGTCAGGGATATCCGTGCTGATAGTGCGACATCATGATGATGATGATGATATCTCATTTGGTAGTATGGTCAAATTTTAATCGCTTGCACAATTCCCAGTAGATCATCTTTCCCACCCTGTCGTGTCTAATTTTATACTCATTTTGCGCTAGTTTGCCGTATTCGCTTAATATGTGATTAACTGTTTCATCTTTTTTTACAACGTAACCTACTCTTGCTATTCTGTTGCGTAGAATTAAATCTTTTCAAGAAAATTGGTCCTAATGGTGTTATTCTGTGTTGCTACAAGGAGCGTTTCACTTTCCCTAATGGTTTCCTTTTCTCAACCATATCCAGACTTCTCGAGTTCAATCTCATCAGTTTGTCGCTTGAAATATCCATACAGTTGTTTTTCTTCCCATTTCTGTTTCCAGGTTTGGTTGGCCTTTTTGTTTGTTGTTATTTTGCTAATGCAAAATACTGTTACTGGTTGGTATAATTAGTTGTATTTTGCGTTTTTTAATGTAATCTTTGTGTTCTTGTATTGATGCATCAATGCAATCCTCAATCCTGTCAACACTTTCTACTCCTGCTTTTCTTGACAAATATAGCCTGTCTATGTTATCACTTAGGTAGAAGGCTTTGTGTATAGTAATCAATTTTCTTGTTCTTTCGTCCATTTGTCTGAGTTCCTCCCTTTCCTATTTTATTTATAGTTCCGAATATCTTACAAGTGGAACTGCCCACGGGTTTATTTATTTGGTGAAGAACTTGGTTTCGAGAGGTTTTCTTATTCTTTTGAGGTACACATTTCTTCTCTTTTTTTTAAGGATTAATCTTTGTTTATTTGTTCTCTCCCAATATTTCCATTTACCTGTAATTTTCCTTCTCTGCAAGCATTCTAATGCTTTCCTGGTTTGATACTTTTATTCCTTCCATTGTTTCTTCGTCCCCAGTTTTCATTATTAGCATGAAACACTTTGGATTTTCACCTTTGCTAGGATTTGGCCTCGGGCTATAAATTCCACTTTCCAGTTTTCCGTTCCCAGTTTTCATTATTAGCATGAAACACTTTGGATTTTCACCTTTGCTAGGATTTGGCCTCGGGTTATAAATTCCACTTTCCAGTTTTCCGTTCCCAGTTTTCATTATTAGCATGAAACACTTTGGATTTTCACCTTTGCTAGGATTTGGCCTCGGGTTATAAATTCCACTTTCCAGTTTTCCGTTCCCAGTTTTCATTATTAGCATGAAACACTTTGGATTTTCACCTTTGCTAGGATTTGGCCTCGGGTTATAAATTCCACTTTCCAGTTTTCCGTTCCCAGTTTTCATTATTAGCATGAAACACTTTGGATTTTCACCTTTGCTAGGATTTGGCCTCGGGTTATAAATTCCACTTTCCAGTTTTCCGTTCCCAGTTTTCATTATTAGCATGAAACACTTTGGATTTTCACCTTTGCTAGGATTTGGCCTCGGGCTATAAATTCCACTTTCCAGTTTTCCGCAGTTTTCGTGACAAACTCAATGACTTCGTTGGATATTTTGTGCATTTTCTGGAATTGTATTATCCAGGTTTGTGAAACCATATTATAGGCCTTTTAGTAAACGATCCATGCTCTGCCTATAGTTTTTCGCCTTGTTTTGACCTCATAGAGGATGTGCTGACTTATATATAGTCGGTCAACTGTTCCTCTTGTTCCCCTGTGGTATCCTTTCTATTCCGGAAACAGCCAACAGTATACAAGTGAGTAATATATATGTATATATCTTTCTTCTCTTATCTGTCCAGTTAGGATTTTTCTTATCATAGGTAGACACGTTACTGATCTATAGTTGCTGGGGTGTTTTGTGGGGTCTTTCTGAATCAGAGATGTTTACTTCTTGGTCAACTTTTCCAATATTCTGGCTCCTGAGCTAATCAGTCGTGGATAGACGTGTTGTTTTTTTAAATCAGAATCCATGTATGCCATCATAACCCGGTGTTTTCCAATTTGTTTCTCTGAGTGAGCATGTTCGCTTCTGAGCCGTCTTCAAATCTACTTTGTTATTTATACATTCGGTCTTTTTGTTATGTTTTTTCTGTTCCCATATCTTACCCAAAATTTTGTTATTTCCTTTGTATCTGGTTGTTGATTTGTCCTTGAGCTATCCCCACCGAACTGTTAGTAGATTTTTTTCGTTATCTTCAAAACTACTGTCTTGTTTGTATTGTATGACGGTATCTTTTAAGTCTCTCTTCTTTTGTCTATATCTTTTGGCTTATATCTTGAAGGTGTATTGTCAGTCTTGTCTACGATAGTGTTTTGTTTTGTTTTGTTTTTTTGCGGGGGGTGCTTTAGTTTTTTTTGTTTGTTTGTTGTTTTTTTTTTGTTTTGGTTTGGCTTGGCTAGGAGTTTTTGTCTTTTCATTCCACCAGGTTCTTGTGTATTTTTTCTTTCTTAGTACTTTTGCTAGTTTTCGCAGTTTTTTTAATTCGCCTTCTAGCCTTATTTGCCATCCAGGTTTTGTTGTTTTATTTGGGTTCCTTGGAAAGATGCTAATTTTATGACCAACTAGTTTTACTCCCGCATAAATCAGATCGTTTACTTCGGTGATGTTGCCCGTGGGGGTGTTCTCATAACTTTTCGGTTTCTATCTTGACTTTTTCTTTTCTTTATTCATTCGGGATAGTAATGTAGTAATTTACGAAGCTCTTTGCATCGATGTAGCACAAGGCCAAATGAATGGGGCACCCAATGAGACTCGAACTCACTCGTGTAGGTTTGCTAGTCTAGCTTGCTAACCATTAAACCACCAGATGGGCCCTTCGGGATAGTAATGTAGTCTTTTCAGTCATGATTATTTTTATTAAATCTAAGTTGTTTATCAGTGTTTTTTTCTTCTTGTGTTAACATTAATATTGTTGTACTGTTTTCCGTATATTTTTATCATTATTAATTTATTCTTTGTGAGTTTTTAACTCCAACATTAGCAGGTGGATTTCACCGGAGTTTGAATAACAGCAAGTCTCCTTCGGTCTCCAGAACTCTTCTCAATATTCAGACCGATATCAACAATTCTGTCGTCTGAATGGCCTCCATTTTTTCCAGTCATTTCCAACTGTTCTTATCCACTTTATAAGTTTTTGTTTTCTCATGAGAGATTTCGCCAGTTTATTGCTTGAAATATACATGCAGTTGTTTTTCTACCGAAGCCTTAAGAGACCGTTCCAAGAGCACCAACTACAATTGGTATCAGCGTTACCTTCATGTTCCACAGTTTTTGCAATTTTGATTTTTAGTTCTCTAGCAAAGTCCAAGTATTTTTCAATCTTTTCACTTTCTTTTATTTTCGTTCCGTGGTTCGCCAAATCGGCAAAATCCACTAAGTGGCAAGTT
The DNA here is from genome assembly GCA_963585895.1 of Sepioteuthis lessoniana. Taxonomy (NCBI): domain Eukaryota; kingdom Metazoa; phylum Mollusca; class Cephalopoda; order Myopsida; family Loliginidae; genus Sepioteuthis; species Sepioteuthis lessoniana. Next base: position 61,901,534 of record OY757916.1, on the reverse strand, counting down.
CTTTTTTTTTTAATTAGCACTTGATCTTGTCTTCTGGCCGGGATTAGGTGATCCTTTTTATATATCAAAATGCTTGTGAATTTTTTGTGTCTCGTTGTCTAGAACGGACTTGACCATACTACCATCTGGTAATATGGCTAAATCCCAACTTCTTACATAATTCGCTGTGGATCACCCTCCTCACCAAATCGTGTCCAGTTTTTCACTCCCTTTGAGCTAGTTTGCTGTATTCATTTATTATGTTAGTAATCATTTCGTCTTCCTTACCATATGACCAACACTTGCTCTTCTATTGCAATTTGTCTATTTTCGCTTTAATATGATTTATCTTTAAGGCGTTGTTTTTTGCTGTTATCAACAGAGACTCGGTTTCTGTGTTAAGAGTGCCGTTTCGTAGCCATGTGTTTGTTTTCTTATGTGAGATTTCGCTAGTTTGTTGCTTGAAATATCTATGCACTTGTTTTTCTGCCTATTTCTGTTTCCTAGTTTGGGTTGGTGATCGGTTTGTCCTGATGTTTTCAGTGCTGTTACTGGCTGCTGTTATTAGTCCTTCTTTCCTGAAAAGACCTCTTCCACTTTCTTTTCTTGACACATACAGCCTGTCTATGTCATCTCTTGGAAGTAAGGCCCTGTGCATCATCATCAACTTTTTTTTCCTCTGGTCCATTTGTCTGAATTCCTCTCTTGCCTAATTTAAGAATGGTCCTGGGTATCTTACGTGAGAGTCTGCGTTTATCTCTTTGATGAGTTTCTGCTGCAGAGCTTGGTTTCCAGAATTTTTCTCGTTCGTCTGAGATCTTTTTCTTATTTTTTCTTTCATTTTCGTTTAATTGATGTTGTCTGCTTTCTATCTTCCCAAGTACTTATAATTTTCCGTCTACCCAAACGTTCTGATTCTTTCCTAATTTGGTAGTTCTATTCTTTCCGTTACTCGACTATTTCACTTTTCATTACGAGCATGGCATATTTTTCAATGCTAAATTCCATTCCTGTATCTTGGCCGTATATTCATATTGTTTAAATCAGAAGTTACAATTCTTTTTCATTAATAATTACTTACTTCTTTGTGAGTTTTTCTTACCAATATTAGCTGATGGTTTCTCACTGGAGTTTAAGTAACAGCAAGTCTCCTCAAGCCTCCAGGACTCTTCTCAGTATTTTAGCCGATCTTACTTGTCCTCTTATCTCTCAGTCTTCCACTCTTTGTATCAATCCTTTGGGGAATCGTTCCAAGTGTCCTAACTACAATTGGTATCACCGTCACCTTCATGATCCAAAGTTTTTTAGTTCTCTAGCAAGGTCTTGGTACTCATGTCTCTTTTCGCTTTCTTTTATTTTCACTCTGTGGTCAGCCTGGACGGCAAAGTCCACTCTTCGACTGGTTCTCTTTTTTGTTGATTGTCCCTCGGTCAGCTCATCTGGCCGATATTAGGTGATCCGTTTGTATCTCAAAATCCCAGAGAAGTTTGTGCGTCTCATTCTCCATGAGTGATTCTGGGTTGTGCATATACCATTTGTTCGCATGGTCAAATTTCAGTTTCTTGCACAATTCACAGTAGATTATCTTACCCATCCTAGTCGGATGCGGTGGGCGCCTCTGGTGGTGTAATGGTTAGCAAGCTCGACTAGCAAACCTACACGAGTGAGTTCGAGTCTCATTGGGTGCCCCTTTCATATGGCCTTGTGCCACATCTAAGTAAAATGCTTAGTAAATTACATCCTAGTCGGATGCGGTAATTTTATACATTCTCTTATATGATGGATATTTTCGTCTCGATCACCACATAACATATAGTGGCTATTTTGTTGGGTCTTATCTATAATTGATTTAGCGTTGTTTTGTGTTGCTGTAAGAAGAGATTCAGTTTCCCTCTTTAGGCTTCCCTTTCTTCGTGAGATTTCGCTTGTTTGTCACTTTAAAGTATCTTTACGATTGTCTTTAATTAGAATCATTTTGAGATGAGGCTTCTTAATCTGAGAATTAATTTTTTATTTATTCCGGACTTTTTGTCCTCATCTCGGTAGTTTTTATGTTGTTTCTTCTTTCACTAAGTTTCAGCCAAATTTCACCTTCTGCAGGTGATTTTACCGACCTCGGATTGGAATGCTGCGTCTTGTAACCCCAGTAATTACTGCCTTCCATCATTGTTGCACCAAGTAAAACTTTAGCCGGCTTGGGTAGGATTTGAAACCGCTATCTTCTCACAATGCTCAACTGGAACCGTACAGACTCGACGCCTCTATCCGCTGCGCCACGGGCCCCGAAGGGCGATCAAGGATGGATTTTTTTTGGTCTTATAAATCCAATTATTTGTTCTCCTTCTCTGGTCTTCCATAGTCGGGTCCGTACCGAATTTGTAATTGTCTTTAATTGGAATCATTTTGAGATGAGGCTTCTTAATCTGAGAATTAATTAATTAACGTCCGCAATAAATAAAAAATTAATTCTCAGTATCTTTACAGTTGCTTTTCTTCCCATTATGTTTTCTAGTTATTGTATTTCTGTTGATCCATGAGTTGTTTGTGTTATTTCTGGTCGCTGCAATCAGTCTTTCTTTGCTTTTCTTTTATTGAAGTCTTTGAGATATCTTATTAGTGCACTTGGAATGGTTATTTCTTATTAGTTCACTTGTAATGTGTTATTTCTGGTCTTTGTATTCAGTCTTTCTTTGATCTTTTTTTATGAAGTCTTTGAGATGTCTTATCGAGGTATCAACGCCATCTTTAATGCTGATGAGTCCGTTTTTCACTGGAGTCTGAACGACAGCAAGTCGTCTTTGACCCCCAGGACTATTCTCAATATTCTGACCGATCTCAACAATTCTGTAGTCCGAATGGTCTCTATTTTTACTCCAATTTCCAACGGTTCCAGTCTCCTTTGGGACCATTCCAAGTGCACTAACTACAATTGGTCACCTTTACGTTTTACAGTTTTTGGTGTTTATTTTTGTTCTCAAGCAAGGTCTAAGTACTTATCAAACTTTTCACTTTCTTTTATTTATTTTCATTCAGTGTTCTACTGCGACTGCGAAATTCACAAGACAAAAATTTCGCTTTTTTGTTTATTTCATTATTATTATTATTATTATTATTATTATTATTATTATTATTAGATAAAATTGATTTGAATATTTTAAAAGACAATTTTTTGCGGGAAAGACACTTCAAAATTATTTGAGAACATAGTCGTTAAATCAGCCAAAAGTTTGAAAAAAAATTATAATAATATAAGTATTCTTTTTTTTTCTTTTGCATTTTTCGTCTGACTGACTGAAATTTAAATATTTTTCTATATTACGTTTTCCAATCTTCCGTCTCTTTGGTTAAAGTGAGCGGTACTGGGCGGGAACCCAGACAAATGATACCGCCGTTTGGTTTTTCGAATCAACACTTAATTCATGGAATAATAATCATAATTATTATTATTATTATTATTATTATTATTATTATTATTATTATTATTATTATTCATACGACTGTGTTTGTAATTCAATATCATTGTGAGCAATTTTCCTTCACCGATTGTTGTGTACATTGTCTTGATTTCGAAAAATTACGATTCTGGACGAAATCCAGAAGAAACAAGAAGATAAGATAAGTTTTATGGACGTTCAAAGAGACATTGTTTTTATGAGCAATGTTCGCCGGCCACTGCACAAACATCTGTTTGCATATTCTTATGTACAACGTCTCTTCTCAGTGTTACCGTGTCCGCTCGCCTGCTTGCCCTTGTATATATTGTACGTAGGCATTTATTTTGGTAAGACTTTATCAATACAATTCTTTCGCTGGAAAAATATGTACCAAAACTCTACATTTTTCGCCTCTTCACTCACTAACCCCTCCAATATCTTGTATACACCCTAACTTTCTGAAAAATAAACTCCGTCTTTTTAAATTTTAAAGTTAAATTTAACTTCTTCTTCTTCTTCTTCTTCTTCTTCTTCTTCTTCTTCTTCTTCTTGCTTTCTTTCTTTCTTTCTTTCTTTCTTTGTCTTTTTCTACCTCTTCTCTTCTTTCTCCTCGCCCTCTTCTTCTTCTTCTTCTTTGTCTTTTTCTACCTCTTCTCTTCTTTCTCTTCCCTTTCTTCTTCTTCTTCTTCTTCTTCTTCTTCTTCTTCTTCTTCTTTCTTTCTTTCTTTCTTTCTTTGTCTTTTTCTACCTCTTCTCTTCTTTCTCCTCGCCCTCTTCTTCTTCTTCTTCTTCTTCTTCTTGTTAATAGCATTGTTATCAGTATTTACTAAATCTGCCTTCATATGGGGGGGGTCCAAATGTAAAGCTTCCGATTTTAATAATTTTCTTCTAAAACGTCTGAAGTGTATGGTTATGGGATGATAGTAGAGGTTGAATATTCCCGTAAATAACTCATAGCTTGTTGACCTTGTTAAATGGTATGATTATATAATAATATAATGATAATTTTGAAATTGCAATAAAAAACAGCAGAATATGATTAAAATAAAAAAAGCAATCACAATATCCATATACTTGCTTGTAACGACATACCAACTAAACTAAATGACCAAATGTAAACCTAAGGCTTAGTGTAATAGTTAACGTAATAGGAAATGGAATCGGCAACCTGAGATCAAATCCAGGGCGAGGCTGTTTACATTTCACTTTGTGCCGATGCCTTTGAGAAAGGTATGAATCCATCTCTTCTCTCCCTGCTATGCAAAAACAATAAGAAAAACTGGGTTCTTTAGCCTTAGTAAGGCAACCGGTCTAGGAGAAGAAAACTCTGAATTTAAACCAAATTTATTCTTCTTAAAAATTGGTCTTGTGTTGCATCCTAACTACCTCCATATCGGTCATTTTCGGTTATCTCTATATTAATACCTTTGCAACGGTGTTAGCGTCACGTTAAGAGGTTGACGGGATAAAAGAATCGTCTAATTGAAATCTAATACCCCTTACCAACCCACGTATTCTACAGGCTAACCTGGTTAAGAATATACTTTAATAAGGAAAAAGAAAAAAGACCGACGACGTATCTGCCTTCCGATGTTTCCTATTCAAAAGATCCAGCCTTCCCCAAAAGTCAAAATGAAAATTATGCAATTCAAAGCTGAAGAAAGCTAGGACACTTAAAATGTTCCGACACTGCTATGCCACGATACTGGTAGACGTATGGCAAATCACACAAATATAACTATCAATCTTATTTAAAAACTTTCACCCTTATTTTCAACCTTGACGTAGACAAATCAAACTTTATAGATATTATATATAAACTACTCCGTTTATTCCAGGGATATCAATGCTCTCAGATTTACGATTCTGTGTTGGTATGATTAAATTTTGAACGAAGATTAAATTCGTAATTACTCAAAATGATTCGTTTTGTTGGTTTGGTCTAGTTTGGTTTGGTTTGGTTTTATGACATATCAACCATTGTTCGTTATTTGATGTCAAATCATCCTGTTTATACATATATATTAAATGATTTGTAAACTCATTTTGGAGAGACATTTTTAAACAAGCTGTGTTCATTCTTTTGTACAAAGTTAAATGGTGTCAAGTATTTCTATTTAACACGAATATTTCTATTTACTATTGATCATTTGTTTGCACACAGTTAAATGGTTTCAAGTATTGCTACGTAACATTAACAATGTAACATCAGTCATTTTTTGCACAATTTTAAATGGTTATACATATATTATTTGTAAATGATCATTTTGTCGGTAATTTAATTTTTAAATGAATTAGAACTAATTTGTTTACACTCAAGTATTGCTATTCTTTATATACACTTATTTGGTTTCAATTATTGCATTTTAACACTAATAATTCTATTCCATATTAATCATTATTTTCTGATAGTGAAGCAGTTACAAGTATTGTTATTTTACACTAGTTTTTCTATTCAACATTATTAATTCATTTGCACACAGTTAAATGGTTCCAAGTATTGCTATGTATCACTAACAATTCAATTAAACATCAGCTATTTGTTTACACTCTGTTCAATGATCGAACATATCTATTTCTAACAATTCGATTTCGTATTAGTAAATTATTTACGCTCACTTTAAATGTCAAACAGTTCTATTTGATCCATAAATAGGACCGTATCAGGTGCTACCACTCCGGGCCAGAGTGGACCTGGGAGTGATGGCAATGAAGGGATAGTCTGCATTCTCCAAAGCTCAAGCATTAGTGGAGCCTCACCATTGGATTGCTTAGTGTCATATCCAGAACACTCGTGGGGTGAGGTCTTACCCCTCTGGAAAGAAGAAGTCGGTGTGTTCTACAGCCCCAGACAACTGGGCTTAACTCAAAATGAACCATAATAACATTATCAATCTGGCAACAAACTACTTACGTACAAAAAATAGATGATTATCAATCAATCAAATTAACAAATCATCAATAAATTAACCAATCATCGTTAAATATAAACAAATTGTCCATCAGTCAAACTGACAAATTGTCAGTCAGTCATTCAGCTACAATTTATGTTAAAAATTAGCCAATCAGCAAATTATCAATAAGTCAATAAACTACATAATACAAATATGAAATTATTAGTCAAACCAGCAAATTATCAATAAGCAAGATACATACATACAAAAATCAGCAAATTATCAACGAAATTAGAAAATTGTCAATCAGTCAACAAACGACTTACATACAAACATCAGAAAATTATGTGTCAAATTAGCAAATTGTTTGTCAAAACGGCAAATTCTCAATCTGTCTATAAACTATTTATTTACAAAAATAAGTTAATTATCAGTCAGTCAAATTAGCAAAATATCAATGAGTCAACGAACTACTTACATATAAACATCAACAAATAATCAATAAAACCAAAAAATTGCCAATCAGTCAACAAGCTACATACATAAAAACGTCAGCAAACTAGTCAAACCAACAAATTATCGGTAAACTGGCAAATTTTCGGTAAAATCAGCAAATTGTCTGTCAGTCAACAAACTACTTTCTTAAAAACATCAGAATATTGTCTGTTCAACCAGCAAATTATATGTCGAAACAAGCAAATTGTCAGTCAGTCAACAAACTACTTAAATACAAACATCAGGAAATTATCTGTCAAACAAGTAAATTTCCAATCAGTCACAAACTAATTACATACAAACATCAGCAAATTATCAGTCAAACCAGCAAATTATCTGTAAAATCAGCAAATGGTCAGTCAGTCAACAAACTACTTACATACAAACATCATGAAATTGTCTTTCAAACCAACAAATTATCTGTCAAACAAGCTATTTGTCAATCAATCAACAAACTAGAAGCCGAGACAAATGCACTAATATTTCGAGAGAAAAATGTGGGATATGAAAGTGACTATCATTGTCGAAGCCCTTGGAACTTTCCCAAAGAACTTGGGAAAGAAAGTTGAAGAAACTGGAGATTCAGAGAAGGATTGAAACCGGCAAGACCACAGCACTTTATGAATTACTAGAATACTGAGAAATGTCCAGAGAGGCTAAAGAAACTTGCAATTTTTATTTTTTCCAACTCCCCTACCGTAAATAGGATGCAAGTCAATGTCAATGTTTGGATAGAACACAACTGGTTTGAGTTCTGAGTTTTCTTTCTCCTAGACTAGTTGCCTAACCAAGGCTAAAGAACCTAGTAAGTCCATTTATTTACTTATAATTAAAGGGGAAATCGTTGGATTCACACCTTTCTCATCTCTCAAAAATCAAGACCCAATCAAACAAAACCTAGAAATTCACATTGACTAATCTTGAAAAATACAAATTAACGCAAAAGTGAACAATGAAAGACCGGGAAGTGCATTCAAACTATCCTCAGTCAAACTCTATAGAGACTACTCAATGTTAAGAATAAAATCACCTAAAAGAATTTATGGATAATGCACAGGGATAAACAAAATCCTTGAATAGATCCTATAGTATAGAAATTACGGATATTGAAATTGACAACATAATTGCCAACCTCCATCTTGAAGATATGAAGTATATGTGAAAACAATCGGAATTGACATAGAAATATAAATATATATTATTGATTTTCATATATGTGTACACTATCAGTCAAAAGTATTTGGCCACCCTCAAAAAATGTTCACTTCTCATCCTGAAAGAGCTATTTTTAATGAAACAAATTAAGCACCACAATGTTTTTTATTTATTATACTAAATACTAGTCTTCCTCTGTAACTTTGACCTTAGTATAACTAGATATCTTTTGAAAAATTGATTTGAAGGCGTTTTTCTTCTTTAGTACAAAAAGTAAAAATGTCCAGAACTACTACTACTACTAATAATAATAATAATAATAACAGATTAAAAAACCAGTGGAACATGAAGGTGACGGTGATACCAGTTGTTGTTGGTGCACTTGGAACCATTACCAAGTGTGTGGAAAAGGATTCTTGGGAATTCAGAGGAAGAATCAAAACCATACTGACCACAGTAATGTTAAGATAGAATTCTAAGAGGAGACCTGAGGAGCGTTGTTGTTACTCAGACTCCAGGGAAAAACCAACAGAACTACAGTGGATTGTACTGGTAGAATACATCAGCAAACGGGACAAAACAAGAGCAAAAGTAGAGCTAGTATACCAAAATCAACAATAAAAGCAGGACAATTTCACCAATCATCAGCTTACATGACATAAAGCTGACTGCTATAAACATCACTGCACAGGTGAACAAATGTCGTGAAAAAATTTGTCCACATGCACTGTCAGGAGAAGACTCAGTGATGCTGGTAAAATGGCTTTCTAGAAACCACTGTTGAGGAAGAAAAACAATATCAAAAGTCTCCAGTGGGCCAAGACACACAAAGACTGGATAATAGAGCAATGGAATAAAGTCCTTTAGACTGACGAGTCAAAGTTCAAAATCTTTGGATCAAATAAGAGAGCCTATGTGCGGCGAAAGAGCTAGCGAAAAAGCTGCAACCCCCTGTATCACACAAACTATAAAGCATGGAGTAGATTCCGTGTGGGGGTGCTTTTTCAAATTGCAAAGTCGTGGATTTGCACCAGGTGAAGAGCAAATTGAATCAGATCGGCAATCATGCATACTACAGCATTACAAGATCCCATCTGGAACGCGACTTGTGGTACAAAGATTTGTACTCTTGCAAGCTAATCCCTCCAAGCATGCGAGTAAACTCTGCCAGAGGTACATTAAAAGCAAAGAGGAATAAGTCCTTTAACTGATGTCTTGGCCGGCACAATTAGCGGACTTAAATCCCATTGAACTGATGTGGAATGAACTTGGCCGATAAGTCAGAGCTAAACAACCCACAAGTGTGACTCACCTCTGGCAACTCTTGCAAAAAAGCTGGGCAGAACTATTTTCATTCTACCTTCAGTCTTCTTTTGGTGAAAAAAATACCGAGAATCTGTAAAGCAATGATAGGGGGTTATTTTGATGAATTTAAAAGTTTAAGAAGTTTTTTGTGGGTTTTGTGTGTGTGTGTGTGTGTGTTGTTTTTTTTTTTGTTTTTGTTTTTGTCTAATTTATATTTAATGTGGCTCAGGAAAATTTGTATTTAGTATATTAAATAAAACCATTGTGGTGCTTAACTTATTTCGTTAAAAATAACACTTTTAGGATGAGAAATAAAATTGATGCCATTAAACCACATAAACTAAGGAAACTAAATAACCTAACCTAATATATACTTGATAGTCATATATTTTTATAATTTTTTCATTAAGTAACCTATAAGAGTTGATATGCCATAAAAAAAACAACCAACCAACCAACTATTTAACTGTTTTCAAATAAAGCTATTAGTGTTAGGTAAAATACTTGAAACCATTTTACTACGTAGAATCAAATGAGCTCTGGGTTGTTTAAAATGCTGCCTACAAACTATTCGTAAACAGATCATATATATTTAATTTATGTAAACAGGATATGGAATTAAATAACCTATATGCCGTAAAAACCCAAACAACATCCCATACCTTTCACAAAAGTATTTAGCGTTATGTAAAATTCAAACCGACTCGACCAGGATTTGAACACTGTTTGCCGCATCCGTTTTCTCCAACGATAAACGTTACAGCACAATCACCTCGCTGTCATCCGGACTTCAGTGAAGTCCATCTATTAGTACTAGTGTAAAAACTTGCTAAAAGTAGGGGGTCAGTTGGTTAGGTTTTATGCCGTATCAACCATTGTTAGTTATTCATGCCAAATCCTCTTTATACTTATATATTATATGTATGATTTGTAAAAACATTTTGTTAATAATATTTTTAAATGAGCCTGAGCTCATTTTTTAGTCAAATGATTTCAAGCATTTCTATCAAACACGAATAATTCCATTTACTATTAATCATTTCTTTACGCATTGTTAAGAGGTTACAAGTATTGCTATTTAACACTAATTATTCTATTCAACGTTAATCATTCGTTTGCGCACAGTTAAATTGTCCCAAGTATTGCTCTCTATAACTAACAATTCAATTAAACATTATTCATTTGTCTACACACATTGTTAAATGATCAAACAGATTTATTTCTAACAATTCAATTGCGCATGTCATTTATTTGCACACTGTTTAAATGTCAAACGGTTCTATTTGACCCGTAGATAGGCACCTGTCAGGGGCTACTACTCCGGCTGTGAGTAAACCAGAGACCAATAGCAATGAAGAGACACTACATTCCCCCAATCTCGAAGACTAGATCTTCACCATCAGATTGTCTAGGACACTCGTTGTGGGGTGTGTTAATTCTCTGTTGAGATGCACTCGGTGTTTTCTACAGCTCCAGCGGTAGAAAACTGCCAAAAGTAGAATGATAATTATTACAAGCACTGATAAATAATGGAAATATTTTGATATCGTTTCTTTGTTTTTTAACATATGTTGCATATTGACTTCCGACGCGGCCAAGTTGTCAAAAGAAGAAATGCACCGGTGTAAATAACAGGTACATCCGGTCGAAGATATCAGATCAGGGGCGACCTTGACTGTCGAGGGGTTGAATTGAGTGCGAAATTGTGACGCTCGCAGGAAGTAGGTGGACGTCAAATTATTATATAACCCCGGCGACAGGAAGTTCAGGTCAGTTGGAGAGAAGATGCTGGAATGAGAACCATGTCCCAGCAGAGGCTGGGCCCCCAGGCCCCCAGGCCCCCGGTTGAGCAGCCCAGGAGAACGGGAAAGAAACGCTGTTATGGCCAGAAGAGTGGGGGTCAATATGTTGCTGTTCTGTTCAGTCTCCAACTCACCTCTCACACAATAATACCCTTCATAACCCTTTCGAACCTTTTCAAATAAAGTGAGAGGTATATTTTTCTAAAGAGCTGTGTCCGCTCGTCGTTATTGCGTTGAATATGTTTCTGCATGTGTATGTGTATGTATAGTTGTTCATAAGAACGCAGTTTAAATGTCAAAACAATTCTATTTCAAGCAATTCATTTTAGCATAAGTACACAGTTTAGTTCTATTTGACCCATAGATAGGACCCAATCAGGTGCTACTACCTTGGGGCATAGTGGACTTGGGAGCAATGTCATGAATGGGTACTCCGCATTCCCTAAAAATCCAGCATTACTGGAACCTCACCATCAGATTATTTAGTGTCATATCCAGGACTCTCGTTGAGAGGGATCTTACCCCCTCTGTAGAGGGACAGTCGGTGTATTCTACAGCCCGAGCCGACTGGGGAAAGGGTGATGGAGATGAGACAGTTAATCGCATAAGAGAAAGCAGCAAACCAACAAAAAAGAAATATAAGATTAGACATGACAGACGATCCATTAGGAATTGTGCAAGAGATTTAAGATTGTTCAGACTTTAAATCGCATCTGAACAAACCAGAATCTGTCTTAGAAAATATGACGGATGAAATTTTCTGGGATTTTGAGATACTAACGGATCAACCAATCCCGGTCAAAAGACCAGACCTCCTATTAATTAAAAAGAAAAAAGGACATGTCATCTAGTGGATGTTGCTGTTCCAGTAGACCAAAGATTAAAAGTGAAGGAAGGCTTAAAGTTGGACAAATACATGGACCTTGCTAGAGAGCTGAAAAATTGTGGAAAAAGAAGATAACAGTGATCACAATCATAGTTGAAGTCTCTGGGACAGTCCCCAAGAATCAGGAAACAGAATTTTAATTTATAAACTTATCACCCAAAGCTGTATAGAAAATAAGCTGTAGCATTGTGGAGATTGGTTTGAATACTGAGAATAGTCCTGGAGCGCGAAAGTGACTTCAGTCACGCCCGCCAGTTTAAAACTCATAAAGGAAATAATAATTATTATTATGATCATACCAGGAGCCCCTCAAACTGTCCCCAAGGACCTGAAAAAGAAACTTAGGAAAATACTATTCGAGAAAAAATCGAAACCATCCAAACTGTATGGATACTAAAATGAGTCCTGGGGATTTGCTGTCACCCAGACTTCTATAAAAACAACTATTTAAAGCTGGTATGAAAAATTCGCATGGAATAAAATAATAATGATTAGTGATATCACACGTAATTGGCCCGCGGAACAGTCTTCAAAATCTGGCAAAAGAGACTCGACAAACTTGAGGTTAGAGGAAGAAATGAGACCATTCAGACCACAGTACAACAAAAATCAACAAAGATACAAAGAAAGGTCCCAAAGATTTGAGGAGACTTGCTGTCACTAAGACTCCAGTGAAAAACCATCAGATAGAACTGAAGTACCTTGACCTTGCTAGGGAACTGAAAAAACTGTGGAACATGCAGGTGACAATTATACCAATTGTAATTGGTGCGTTTGGAACAGTAACTAAGGGATTACTAAAGGGACTAGAGGACTTGGAGTTTGGCGGACGAGTGGAGACCATCCAAACGACAGCATTGTTGGGAACTGCCAGAATACTAAGAAGAGTCCTGGAGACTTGAGGAGACTTGCTGTCACTCAGATTTCAGTGAAAAACCATCGGCTATCGCTGATGTGAAAAGCTCTAATGAGTGAATAATAATAATAATAATAATAATAATAATAATAATAATAATAATAATAATAATAATAATAATCTTGGTCGTGATTGTAAATGTTGAGCAAATGGTTATAGGTTTCGTGTGCATTTTTCGGAAAGAGATTTGGAAGGGTTGATTTGAAGCAATGACCAAGAAAGATATATATTGTACCGGGTAAGGAAAGGTCATTTTGCGAGAGTAGCAATAAAATCAAGCAAACAAAGATCTTCGCTTTGTCTTATCGCCATTAGGCTTCCTCCTTTGTTCGCTCGGCACATCAGCAATGACGTGGAATGTCCGATGCTTTCCCGCCCTCCAACGTATCCATGCAGCGTCGTCGTCGGCCAACAGGCCGCCATGTTTGCATTTTCGGGCCTTCTTATCTGACAAGGCCCTTTTGTCTTCTGTCTGATAGGGACCAGAAAAAGTGGCGCCCCACAAAACGCCATGTTTTCCGCTCGTATGATTTTAGTGCTTGTATTATAGACATCCGCCTCCATCCCAATCCTTATCCCTTTGAAGTGAAGAACGACTATCGTAATTCTACCAATTTCCAGCCAAGAATCAGACGCTCGGGAATAGCCTAACGTAAAGACCTTGATGCAAATATTCCTTATCATAAATCCAATCAAGAAGAACTAAACTAAATGGAAATTATTAATTCTTGACTAATTTATTTCGTTTTAATTTTTGTTGCTTCTTAACGCATCTCCCGGGTCGTCTTTCTACGACCACTAGTTAGCTACGCGGATCGGGGAAAAAAGTTTCCTGTGAGACTTGCTCTCTCTATATGCATCTGAAGAGACTTAAGGAGATATAGTTAATTCGGTTTCTTTGTCTTAATGGCTTATCAATCTTCGTAGGCTATTTAATGCCGAAGCTATCTTTAAATAAGAACAGTAGAGATACTATTTCACTCATACCTAAGGGATAAGAGGTTTCATACCGTTCCCAACGGTTTTAGTTCGAAAATGAACCTAATAGAACTTCTTAAAGGCTTATTTCGGGACTGAAGTTCAGCACCTAAGCTATTACGTCACGATGACTCCCCCATGGAGTTCTGGGGAGCGTGGAGTACACTTTCATTGCCATTAATCACTGGTACACTCTGATTGCGAGTGGTACTACCTATTAGGGTCCCATCTATGGATCAAAGAAATATTTTTTTATAAATGATGGACAGGAATACTTGAAATAAAATAACTTTGAATTTTATGTTCTAATAATAGTTACTTGATGTTATAATTGTTTAGTAAGTAGCTTAAAACTATATATAAATGTGTGCAAACAAATTACAATTTGAATGGAAATAATTAAATGAAACCACATAATTGTTAGTATTAGTTTGGGATACTTGAAACCATATGACTGTGGGTAAATTATTCGTATTTGATTGGAATAATTGATATCATATAACAGTGAGCAAAAAAATTTCTTTGGAAGCAACAAAACAAAATCATAAAAATATGAACGTAAAATGAATGCAATTCCCAAACTTCTAGCATATGAAATAACCCTTGACGAGTTGACATGCTCTTAAAATCAATCAATCAATCAATCGGTTGGCTGCGCTTTCACAGCGGCTGTCTAACTGCTTAAGCTACAATTATTAACACGGCTACAGTTATTCAAATCTAACCATATAAGTTTTTTGCCCAGTTGGCTGGGGCAGTAGAATACTACGAGTGCACCTCTGCAAAGGGGTAAGACTTCCCCCCACCAACGAGTGTCCTGGATATGACACTAAACAATCTGATGATGAAATTCCAGTAATTCAGAAGCTTTGGGGAATCCTGAGTACCTCTTCAGTGCCACCGCTCCCAGGTCCACTATGACCCGGTTGGTAGTACCGGAAAGGGTCCTATCTATGGGTCAAATAGAACTAACCTGCATACTTATGCCAAACTTAATTGTTTGAAATAGAACTGTTTGACTAAACTGAAGAGCTTTCAATAGAAATATTTTTGACAATTAAATTATCTACTTATGCTAAACTTAATTGTTTGAAATAGAACTGATTATTTGTATAAAAAATGGATTTGGCATTAAATAACCTACAAAGATTGATATGCCGTAAAACCCAAACAACCAACCGGGTAAGTTTTCTTTATTATGTAGTCATTACTTTCGGTTGGTGCTGCAAAATGACGATCATAAAATGACAATCTGAGACTTGTCCTCGCAGTGTAATGGTTAAAGCGATGACCTGCGGAATCGTAGTAAGTTCGTACTCCAGTCGCGCTATTACGTTCACTTTCTTGCAAATACCCTTGGGAAAGGTATAAACCCCTTATCCTCCCAGCTATGGGTTAAATAGCACCACTACTGTTCTTCTAGGAGAATAGCTTTGGTATTAAATAACCTACAAAGGTTGATATGGCATTAAACAAAGAAACCAAACCAACCTGAGACTTACAATAAAAAGCACCTAAAATTAAGATAAAATAAATAAATGATAATGATTAATCTAAGAAAACAACATAATCCTATTTCTAATAGGTGTAAAAGCATTAGAAACAAGATTAAAGAAATTTTAATAAACAGATCTTGCTGAATGGCAAGATCTGTTTATTAAAATTTATTATTTTTTGGGTGAATCAAAATTGTTGAAATATTTTGCTACATGCTAGATTATGGGATGTGTATCACCTGATCGAAACAGTTCAAGCAGTTCGAGGCAGCTCCTGCGGTTGATAATATAGTGGTCGTCGAAGATTTGAAATGCGCAAAGATGAACGTGTAATGTTGTCAAATTCGAGAATTTATGCCTTACGAGCTTGAACTAGGTAAGCCTAAAATCGTGGATTCCGAGGCCGTACTCCAAGCCATGCCGACATCTCTCATTCCAGTGAAGTTTATCCCTTTTAGGAACTCGGCAAAAACAACCGGAGCTACCGAGTTGTGCTATACGTTATACTGAAAAACTTTTCACTCGTCCCTATAGTTTAAGGAGGTGTCTCCATGGCGTAGTAGCTAACATACTAGATTGCAACATTATATTAGTTCGAACTCCAGTCGCGATATTACGTTCCCTTTCGGACTAATACCATTATTCCCCCCACCAGCTATTGGTTAAATAGCACCATTACTGAGGTTTTACATGAATGGGTTTGACGTTAAATAACCCGCGAAGGTTGATTTACCAAAAAAAAAAAAAAAGAAAAAAAAGGAAACCAAGCCAAATCGAAGTTTTAAAAACTGATTTTACTACCCATTTATTTAGAAGTTATTTCGATCCTCACAAGGGGGCCTGCTCTTGCAGTCTTTCACCCCACCGATGCTTCACAAAATCAGTATCTCCCAAAAATAAGTTCACACCTTCCAATTTATTAAATATTAAATATTTGTATTATTTGTAAAGTCATATGATACAGCCAAAACGGATATTTTTTGTTATTATTTATGACTAAACTCTTCAACATTGAAACACACACATATATATATGTGTGTGTGTGTGTGTGTGTGGAGGGTTGTCGGTGTAAATGGGCAAATATGAATGAGCAAAGTATTTAGATGATGATTTTATCGGTAGTTGAATTATTTACCGGCGTTAAGCGTTTCAGTTTTTACATTAAACCATCATCAGGATATTTGGATATGTGATGTGGGATCTACTGAATTTTATTTGATTTGATGTTCTATTTTTTCTAATGAAATGAAAAAATCGGGAAATTTTAAAGATTCTATTTCCGTTGGTGAGTTCTATTTTGAAACTGTGTCATGCAATTAGTGTTCGAAATTTATTTTGAAAGCTTAACGAATTTCCTTTTATGTATATATATAACAATTTATTGTATCTTTTCGGTAATTTATTGTGTAACTGTTTGCAATTTTGTAAGAATTATGGTAAGAAGTGTTATTTGGAAAGCATTAAAAGCAATAATATATATTGTCATCCACCGACAGACTGTTTCGTTATATCACAACTCTTCAGTGTGGCTAGACACGGAGGTCATTCGATTCAAGGTGGGATCGAAACCCGCTAAACTTTACATTAGATTTAGTATCTTACGGCTCATCCAACAGGCGACCTACGTCAGCTCGGGAATTATAACGCATTATGTATTAACTTTCGTTTGTTTATATTTTGCGTTACCGGATACCGGAGTGTTCAATTCGTTAGAAGAGCTTATCATTACGCGGTTAATTCCTTTACCACAGTGCTCACTCCCTGCGTAGGAGAGCGTATATATTGTCATCCACAGACAGACTGTGTGGAGTATCGAGAGCCTTTCTTATTTTTATTTTTAACTAACAATTTACCCAAAATATACATGTCTGTGTGTGGAAATTTACTAAGCATTTTGCTTAGATGTGGCACAAGGCCATATGAAAGGGGCACCCAATGAGACTCGAACTCACTCGTGTAGGTTTGCTAGTCGAGCTTGCTAACCATTACACCACCAGAGGCGCCTATACATGTCTCTGTGTGTGTGTGTGTGTGTGTGTGTGTGTGTGTGTGTGTGTGTGTGTGTGTGTGTGTGTGTGTGTGTGAAAAGAGAGAGAGGGGGTGAAAGAGCGTACGAAGCGTAAGGAAACGGATGCGATGACCCAAGTTCAAATCTTGGAAGACCCTATTTGCGTTTCTCTTCATGCTAATTCCCTACGAAAAGGCAAAAATATTTCTCTTCTCCATACAATTTTTGGATAAGTAGTAGAGCAGACTGGGTTCTTTAGCTTTGGTAAAGCACTCTGTCCAGAAAAGTAAAAACTCTAAATTCAAAACTTGAGGAGTGCTGTGTCGAAGAATCTGTGGCATATTGGCGTCCCTTTCTTCTATCATAAGCTCATTCAAAAAGTGTGGTTGGTCCAACACTAACCTTCACTACTATAAACAAAACACCTGTTCAGATAAACCAGTGGTTCACATATTTAACTAAACAGTTTGACACTTATACGTTAAGATCCATGGAAGAACCTTATATATATATATATATATATATATATATATATATATATAACAGTTAATTTATAACCAAAAGTTTTGCGACGTAATATGGCTTTTTTAAGAATAATTATGGATAGAAAATATTTCCGAGTTGAATGATTCGGAAAGACGTAAGAAATATCTAAAGACACCGCTGAGAAATGGGTTAGAAAAAGTTTCGGCACCTCTTACACAAATATAAACACTGACAGACAATTTTGCATGTGTACGATAATAGATTAGTAAGCCTAAAACAATTATCAGATAAATTTCGACAAACGATTTTAAATGTAAAATCTTTGATGTATGGAAAAGTACTGCCTTAATTGATTTTTTAAAAAAGATTATGTTGAAAAATAAATGTGTCACAGAAAATAAGTTTCTTTTTTTTCATCATTAGGCTACAGACTTATTGATGTACCTATGTACAGATACGCAAAGATATTGAAATTTTCACAGGAAAAGAAAAAAAACATTTCAGAAAACACTTTATTTCAGTAAAACAAACTTCGAGGACAAACTGTACAGTGTTTGTTCTTTTTATTTTTTTCCTTTTTCTTTTGTCTTCTTTTATCTACTTTCTTCCTCCCTCCATCTAGTCCTTCTTCTTCTTCTTCTTCTTCTTCTTCTTCTTCTTCTTCTTCTTCTTCTTCTTCTTCTTCTTCGTCGTCGTCGTCGTCGTCGTCTTATTTATCGTCGTCTTCGTCGTCTCCACCAGTCCCTGCTCCGTACACTCCTCCATCACCCACTTACTTGTGAGAAGAAATTGTTTGTTCTTCTTCCGTTCGCATCGAAAATAGTTCCGACATTAGACGCAGATAAGGAGGATAAGACACCCCAATGAACGGACCCTGTGTACTAGTTGAACTTACGTTTGGAATTCCAGAGTTAATGTTCCGGTAAAGACATTGCAGAACTGAATCTACATGCTTCTAAACTTTAGAATGCAGTTACCATAATTATTATTTTTATTGTTACTATACTCTTTGGGAGTTTTTCACCCCAGTAGTAACTGAAGGTTTTCTCTACGATCCGAGTGATAGCAAGCCTCTTCACCACTCCAGTTCTCTCCAAACTGATCTCGGCAGTGCTGTAGTCTGGACAGTTTCATTTCTTCTATCGAATTTCTCGTTCCCTTATTCTCCTTTCCAAGTTCTTAACGATTGTTCCGAGGTTTCTGATTACGATTAGTATCACAGTCACCTTCCTTTTCAACAATTTTTTTAGCTCTCTAGACAGATCCAAGTATTTGTCTATCTTTTCGCTTTCTTTCATTTTCACTCTGTGATCCACTGGAACAGCAAAATCCACCTGATGACAAGATGTTTTTTCTCGTTATTTAACTCTGGCCTTCTGACCGGGATTGAGTTATCCATTTTGCATCTCTAAGTCCCATATTCTATTCTTTGTGAGTTTTTCAAACCAGTAGTAACCCCTAAGTTTTACTAAAGTTTGACAGGAAGTCACTTCAGCTCTACAGGACCCTTATCAGTATCCCAACCAATCTAAACTATGCTATGATTTAAATGTTCTCAATAGTTGACTCATATCTTGCTGACTACTGCTAGGCTTGGTTTTCTGACCGAGATTTAGTGATCATTTTCTATCTTAAAATTCCAGATAATTCTTTGTATTTCACTTTCTATAAAAATATTCTGCTCTGTGCATTTACTGTTTTTCAGTGTAAGGCCAAATTTTAGTCGCTGGCATAATTTCCAATGGATCAAATATTATTGAAGGATGATTGAAAATTTAAATTTGGTTAGAAGAAAGAAAAGGTTTTGCGAAGCTTCGATTTAGAAAGTATTTACTTATATGTACATGTAAGTTTATACATATATATATATATATATATATATATATATATATATATATGTGTGTGTGTGTGTGTGTGTGTGTGAGTTTATGCATATATATGTATATGTATGTGCCTATATATATATATATATATATATATGTGTGTGTATGTGTGCGTGCGTGCGTGCGTTTGTGTGTGTGTGTGTGTGTGTGTGTGTGTGTGTGTGTGTGTGTGTGTGTGTGTGTGTTGGTATATATAAAGAGGGCGATGGATGAATTGTGGTCTAAGTTACGCAAAAATGAAAATAGCACTAACATCTCAGTTTATTAGATAAATTTACCAAAATAACTTGAAAATATCTTGAAATACTATTGATTGAATTACTTAGGATTGCGTTAATTCATAAGAATCGCTATTGGCTTCAACCACGGTTTCTAGACGAATTCAGAATCTCCTGCCACCCTTTCTGACGATCTCCTTGTTTAAATTGGTAAATGCTGATGTTCTAGCTTTCAGTTCGTCTTTGGAGTTGCATAGAGTTTTTATGGCCGCTCGCTTAACCGTGCTCCACACATAATAATCAATTGGATTGCAATCTGGGGAGTTAGGTGACTAGATATTAGAGATGATGTAATTACAGAAATTTCTCACATCCCAAAATAGGTTCTCCAACATGTGCGGCATGGCGCAGTGTCTTGTTGCCAAATGTAGGCTCTTGTATCAGTCAGTCTTTCGATCCAAGGCTGCACTACCTCTTCTTCCAAGTACTTGATGTTTGGCTTTCGTGTCGAGTCTCAGGCCATGTGGGAAAATGAATAGAGGCATAACGTCACCATCATTAGTGACCACACCAAACACCATGATGTGGACTGCGTGTTGGGTCGTCATCATTATATGTACATCTTGTGAGGGCAGGGTGAGACAACGGTTGTTCTTTGAGCTCAACGTCTGATGATGGCAGAAATTTTTCTCATCTTAGAAAAAAATAGAAGATATTTGATGGGGGGGGATAATTGTGTTTATTGAAAAGTTTTGCAGTAGGGTATTCCCTCTTGTCCTTTATCGCATATGAGAAAAATTGGCCGTTTCTCATCTTCAATGAGAAATACCGAATGTCTTCATGCAGTATCTGCCTAATAAGAAACTCAAACATTCCCATGTCCCTGGATATCAACGTGCTTAACTTGTTGGGATTTTTGTTTACCATGGCCTGAATCTCCGCAATAAATTCGCGAGTTTTCTTATAAGAGCGATCAGAGAGAGTGTTCCGTACCGCTACATATTCGTAATCAACATTGGACTCATCCAACTCTTTTCAAATCTCTACACTATGATCAGATGAACTTCTAAACACTGTGAAATTCTTGAATTGAAGTCAATAATGCAACTTCTGTTTCCTTATTTCTGGAAGAGGAAATCACGTCATGGTGTACATTTTCTCGCAGACAATTACCGAATGATTCTAGTTTGCTGCACAATAGACAAAACCTGAACCAAACAAAACACATGTACGAAATTGATAATTTAAAACTTACTCTTCGTACACAGTATATCGGTATGAATATCTCTGTATACATATATGCATGTATCTTAAAGTGCATATATATATATATATGTGTGTGTGCGTGTGTGTGTGTGTATATATATATATATGTGTGTGTGCGTGTGTGTGTGTGTGTTCAGATATATTTGTGTGCAAGAATTCATTATATATGTGTGTGTGTGTATTTATGTAGTAGGTAGTGGGTAGAGTGCTCGCCAATGGTCCAGGAGACATGGGTTTAATCCCTGGTCGCGTCATACCAAAGACTTTAAAAATGATACTTGATATCCCCTTGCTTAACACTCAGCAATATAAGGTACGTATCAAGGGTAAAGGGGAGCAATCCATGGAAAGGAGTAGCACTCGCCCCTACGCCTTGGTGTAGTAGATATTGAAAAGGGAGCCTTCTGGTCGCCCTCGACTACAGTCGTCAACTTTACTTTACTTATTTATGCATGTGTATTTTACACACACACACACACACACACACACACACACACACACACATATATATATATATATATATATATATATATATATAATGGTTTTCTTCGTGAAAAATGAACATGGTGAACTGAGCTCAAACCCAGGACGAAGCTGCTTTCATTTCACATAAGGCTAACATCCTTGAAAAGGTATGCATGAAAATATTCTCCTTATCCCTAGCTATCAGTAAATAGTAGGGCAGACTATGCTCTTGAATATTGGCATGACAACTGATATAGGAAAAGGAAAACTCTGAATTCAAACCAACAAACCTCTGCATAAAATATTGACTTCTTTTGCCGAGGGGTTTATAAATACATATATGTGTGTGTGTGCGCGCGTTTTAGGAAACAAATCTACAAGCATGGCTAATGTTATGTTTAAAAAAAAAATTGGATGAGACGTTAAGTATCTGCATGCTGACTATATAGCATACAAGCTAAGAAAATGATACCTTTGATAGGTTATCAAAACTATCAAGGCTACCCAACTGGTCCAGGCGATACTCAAAACGCTTGATTCCTTGATTGATTGTGTTTTACGGCATATCAACCCTTATAGTTTATTTAATGTTAAATCCTGATTATACTTATAAATCAAATATATATGATTTCAAAACGAATAGTTTGTAAGGTAACAATTTTTACTCGAGCCAGGGTACATTTATTGACGCTCAGGTTTCAAGTATTGCTACCTTACACTAATAAGTTAAATGGTTTCCAAAACAGTGAATAATTGAATAGTTCTATTTGATTCATAGATAAGACACAAACAAGTACTACCACTCCGATAAGAGTGGACCTGGGAGTAATGCTAATGACGGGGTACTCCACATTCCCTCCCCTGTAGAATACACCGACTGCTTCTATGTAGAGGATTAAGAACACCCCCCCAACGAGTGTTCTGGATATGACACTAAACAATATGATGGTGAGGTTCCAGTGATGCTGGAGCTTTGGGGAATGCGGAGCACCCTTTTATTGCCATTGCTCCCTGGTCCACTCTGGCCCGGAATGGTAGCACCTGATAGGGCCTTATCTATGGGTTAAATAGAACTGCATACTTATGCTAAACTGAATTGTTTGAATAGAACTGTTTGAATAGAACTGAATAGCTTGAAATAGAAATGGTTTTCACAATTAAGCTATACTTGCATTTAAACTGCGTGCTTATGCTAAACTGAATTGTTTGAAATGGAACTGTTTTGACATTGAAACTGTACTTACACTAAACATATTTGCTGAATATAGAACTGTTTTGATATTTAACCGTGTGTAAACAAAATCTGTACTTATACTAAACTGAATTAGCTGAATTAGAACTGTTTGACTAAACTGAATAACTTGAAATAGAAATGTTTTTGACAATTGAACTGTGTACTCATGATAAAAGGAATTGTTAGAAATTGAACCGACTATTTGAATAAAAATGGATTTGGCGTTATGTTTAAAAGTTGATATGCCATAACACCCAAACAATCAATCAATCCACATTCCCTGAAGCTCCAGAACTGGAGCCTCGCCATCAAATGCAGTTAAATGTGATACCTAGGACATTCGTTGAAGAAGCGGGGTGGTCTTACTCCTCTGCAGAGATGCAACTGGGCTGACAAATCGGCTGGATACATTCCGGTCTGACCTCTGATGTGCAACTGTTTTGTATATTTATACAAAGTTGATATTTTTTTTCTTTCCTTTGTGTTTATTTATTTTACATCACGAATAGGTAAAATGTAAACAGGCATCCTCTTGGTACTGAACGGATGAAATCTTTCCCTGACTTTGAATACCGGAAACTGGTCTTTGAGAGCACTTAGACCATTCGTCTCAGCGTTAAATGTTGCAATTGTGAAATCTGCTATGAAAACAGTTTAAAACCTCCACAATAAATTGCAAGGGTAGAATGAATAACAGACTTGTGGTCGCATTTTCCACCCAAGTCGCGACGATGTCCACGAAGGCAAAGGAACTCAAACACTTGATTCTTCTTCTTTTTTTCCT
Organism: Sepioteuthis lessoniana; assembly: GCA_963585895.1. Lineage (NCBI taxonomy): Eukaryota > Metazoa > Mollusca > Cephalopoda > Myopsida > Loliginidae > Sepioteuthis > Sepioteuthis lessoniana. Next base: position 61,877,850 of record OY757916.1, on the reverse strand, counting down.
CAAAGAAGTGGAAAAAGAAAACGTAAAGCAAATCAAAATACGATGTAAGCATATCCGTTAGGACACGCCCAGCCTCTTCCGTTCGGTGGGGGTTTGTACAATGGAACACCACAATTAATTCTCAACTCAGTGACCTTGGAAGGGAAACCCCAGAAGAAAAACATGAGCCGCCATCTTTCGCTGGTACAATCCTCTATAGTTTGCCTCGTCATTTTATGTTATTATTTTATGCAAAGCGATATGTGAGGACCGTTTTAAACAAGGCCCTAGTGGTGAAGACGGTAACTGTGAATGGTCATTCGTTCCCAAGTCTAATATCAAGCTTTATCTTATTTATTTACTATCACAATCCCGTACATATAAGCCAGCGACGAGAGTGTAGTATCCGTGCACTCTGCCTAGGATCAAAGTTTAACTATGGGTCAGAACGTAATATGTATTTATCCAATCTCTCTGCCACGAGGTTGATTTTTAAGCGGGGTAAATTTGGTTTGAATTCACAAGTTTTCCTTCTCTCCGACTGGTTGCTTAACCAAAGCTTAAGAACCCAGTCTGCTTGCTCTTTGCTTTTTCTCTTATAGTTGGGCATTAGTGCGAAGTGATATCAGATCTGAGTATAGAATCTGTATCCCAGGAAATCGTACAGCTATATATATATATATATAGGAGAGATTTATTGAGAAGCAAAGTCTACTTGGATTACCTTGTTATCAATTTTTCTTTATATACTGTCAGATTACACTCCATTATTTACTTCCATGTATATATAGGGGGGTAAACAGTTGTTATTTTGTAGAGTATAAGATTTAATTAATCTTCTGAACTAAATACAAAAAATAAATATACTAGTATTCAGGTGATTTCCACGCATACGGATGTTACACAGATCATATCCGTTATTCGCTTCCTCATGAAGTCAGTACAATGCCAGTTTAATGTACGAGGATCATTAAATAAGTTTCCAAACTTTTTTCGTATGGGCACTTTTATTGATAGTATACACATGAAACTCTTGTCCCCTTCGAAGTAATCTCCTCCGGCTGCAATGCACTTGTTGTACCGTTCCAACAACTTCTGGAAGGCCACATGAAGTCCTCTTGTGCGAGCGTGTCAATGACCTTCGTCATAGCCTCTTTAATCTCCTCAATTGTCTCATAACGACAGCCTCTAAGCTTAGGGAATAACCAAAAGCCACAGGGAGCAAGGTCTGGACTATAGGGAGGGTGAGGAACTGTCTTGATGCCCATCTTGGTCAAATTGTCTGTGACAAGGATGGATATGTGGACTGGTGCATTGTCCTGGTGGAAATGCCACTGACTTGATTTGAAGAGTGCTGGCCTCTTTCGACGGAATCTCTTCCTGAACTCCCTTAAAACCTCAACATAGTAACCCATAGTAATGATATCAATGATAATGAAAGACTCTAGATCGAAGCGACGAAACTGGATTGGAAAAAAAGGAATACATAATCATAATAAAAGTTTGGTCAGCCGAAAATATTCGAATAATAAAGCATTATCGAATTAGGTTTCTTATATCAAAAACGAAAGTGCCCCCCCGCTACTAAAATAAAATGGGATACTGAAAGCACAAAAACAACTTTATATGCTGAAATCTCCGGAACCTTTTAAATTACTGAATAAGAAAACTGAATTGATTTCTAATTGTAGATACATGAATAAATTTCTTTTGGGTCCTTTACCACCAGCTTAAACTCAATTTGTAGTATCTTCTATTGTTTGTTCATCTATAAAGATCAATTTAAAAAAGTTTAGACCAAGTGTTAATCAACAAAAAAAAGGAACTTCTTGTGGATTTTGCTGTGGACCACAGAGTGAAATTGAAAGACTGCAAAAATGTCCACAAATATCGGAATTTTGCCAGATAAAAAATAGAACATGAGAGTAGCGGTGATACATATTGTAGTTTATGCTCCTGAAAGGGTCTCCAGATGCTCAAAAAAAAAAGACTGGAGGAATAGGAAATCAGAGGAAGAATCAAGGCCATCCAGGTCACGGCATTGTTAAGATGGACAAGAATACTGGAGAACTGAGGAGACCCGCTGTCTCTGAGACTCGAGTGAAAGAACACCCACTATGGCAGGTGTGAAAACTCGCAAGAAGAGAACAGCCAGCATGGAAGACTGTGTTGACGCATCAATACAACGACTTGAAGACCACAGAAAAGCGCGGCGGAAGACTGAATACAGCCACCAGAAACAATACTAACAACACGAGGACCAATAGAACGACAATAACCAGAAAACAAAAATGGGAAGGAAAACAGCTCTACGGACGTTTTAAGTGACTAACAAACGACATCGCACATGAAACAACATAGACGTGCCTAAGAAAGGGGAACTTTAAAAGAAAAACCGAATAGCAGCACAAAACAACGCCATGAGAACCAATCATATCAAAGCGAGAATAAATAGGATGCAACAAAACAGCAGATGTAGCTGTTATGTGGCGATAGAGACGAAACAATAGAGGTTATGTGGCGATAGAGACGAAACAATCAATTACATGATAAGCGAATGCAGCAAATTAGCTCTGAAAAAATATAAGACTAGACACGACTGGGTAGACAAGGTGATCAACTGGGAATTGTGCAAGAAATTTGAATTTGACCGTACGAACAAATGGTATATGCACAACCCAGCATCTGTTCGGAACAATAAGACACACAAACTCCACTGGGATTTTGACATACAAACGGATCACCTAATCTCAGCCTGACGACTAGACCTAATAATAATCAACAACAAAAAAAGAGAACTTGCAGAAATGCAGAATTTGATGTCATGGCTGACCACAGAGGAAAATTGAAAGAAAGAGAAAAGAAGGATAAGTACCTGGACCTTGCTAGCAAATTGAAAAAACTGTGAAACATGAAATTGACAATTATACCAATTGTAATTGGTACTCTGGGTACCGAAGGATTAAGGGACTGGAGGACTTGGAAATAAGAGGACGAGTGGTGACAATCCAAACTAAAGCATTGCTGAGATCGGCCAGAATACTGAGAAGAGTCCTGGAGACTTGAGAAGACTTGTTGTCACTCATCCTCCAGTGACGCTGACGTGAAAAACTCTCAAGAAGTAAAATAATAATAATAATAATAGTGTCCTTTTTTCTTTCGGATAATTTTTTTTTGTTTTTGCTTTCGTTTTTTAGTTTTTGTTAGTTTGTTTTGTTTTGTTTTTGGGGCGTTTTCTTTTTTTTTTTTCTTGTTTGTTGTTTCACGAAGGCTTCTTAAAGTAACTGTTTTCTTTCGTCGCATTGTTTCTTTATTGCAAAATGAGAAAAGGAAATCACTTCCGCTTTTTTCATTTGTTTAAACTTGTTTCAAATGTCCCACTCACTTTTTTTTTTTTTCTCCAGCAGACATTAAAAAAATCACCCCCAACAAGGTGGAGATGTTTTCACCCTTTTATTCGGGGAACTAGCGAAATATTCACTTCAAATGACATTTTACTTCAACCTGAGCAGTTTATTAAACGTTAACCACTCTGCTCACTAAAGAAAAAGGAAAAGAACTTCCTGAATAAATATGTTGTCTTTAATAATAACTTTAATAATCATTGCTTGTAGTAATAGACAAAATGTATACTAAATTTTATACTTTGAAATGAGGTGAAAATATTTCTAAAACTCAAATTCATTCTCTTAGTCAAGTGAATAAAAAAAAATCATCTTTTAATCAGTTATAGGCACCCTTGGGCTAAATTGTCTTAAATTTGAAAAGTAGTCATTTGCATTAACAACCCGTTATTTTCAAACGATTTCTGAACTTTTAATGATACCTTTGCTACTTCGGTCACGGAATATTCAGTCCTTTAATTACATCAATCTATCTATCTATCTATCTATCTATCTATCTATCTACCGAGCAATCTATCGAAATTTGTTCATAACTATGTATGTCCAAAGAAGATGAGTTGGGAATGATTCTATTTTAGAACGTATAAGAGGATTCTTGTAATTCTCCAGGATATATATATATATATATATATATATATATATATATATGTGTGTGTGTGTGTGTGTGTGTGTGTGTGTGCGTGTGTGTGTGTGTGGTCCCCCCTCTCTCTCTCTCTCTCTCTCTCTCTCTCTCTCTCAATCTATCTATCTATCTCTATACTATATATATATATAGAGAGAGAGAGAGAAAGAGACAGACAGAGAGACAGAGAGAGAGAGCAAGTTAGCTACCTTGCTCTATAGCTATCAATTTATTTTTCAAAATGCGTACATATTTATTAATATATTTATATTTACATCTATTTATCCCTTTATCAATTAAAATATTTTCCTACCAATCTATCAAAATCTGTCCTTATCTATTAATATAAATCTGTTCGGATCTATCTATCTATCTACCTATCTATTTGTTATGGTACCTGGTATATGGTAATGGACTATTCCACCTCAATATATACCAACTAACCTTGACATTCGGATCGACAGTCTCCAAGCAGAATGGAGCGTATTCATTACTCTCTGGGAGGCGCTTTGTCGGTGCGTGGGTCTG
>OY757916.1:61820817-61868317 GCA_963585895.1 Sepioteuthis lessoniana | reverse complement strand
CTCTTTTCTGTATTCTAGCCGATCTCAATAATGCTGTCGTTTGGGTGGTCTCCACTCGTCCTCTTATTTGCAATTCCTCTTATCCCTGAACCAATCTTGTGGTAACTGTACCGAACGCACCCATTACAATTGGTATCACGTTCGAAAGTTTTTCAGTTCTCTAGCAAGGTCTAGGTAATTATCTCTCTTTTCGTCTCCTTTCAGTTTTACCTTGTGGTCAACCAGAACGGCAACGTCCACTATTAGATAGGTTCTCTTTTATTATTATTATTATTATTATTATTATTATTATTATTATTATTATTATTTGTTGTTGTTGTTGTTGTTGTTACTGTTTGAACTCATACAGCTGTGCGCAAATTATATGTATTTAATTAGAATCCTTGATAAACAGAATTACTAATGTTAAATAGCAATACTTGGAACATTTATCTGAAAGCAAGCAAATGAGCTCTTACAACTGGTTTAAAAATAAAGTTACCAACAAACTATTCACTTACAACTTGTATGTATGTGTATATATATATATATATATATATATATAAGATTTGGCATTAAATAAACAATATTGATATGCTTTTAAACACCAATCAATCAGCCGACTACTCGTAACTTACGTATTAGCCCAGCGGTTAGAGTGTTCGCCAATGGCCCGGGAGACCTGGGTTCAATCCCAGGTCGAGTCATACCAAAGACTTTAAAAATGGTACTTGATACCACCTTGCTTAACACTCAGCATTATAAGGTACGGTTCAAGGGTAAAGTGGAGCAATCCTGGGAATGGAGTAGCGCCCTCCCCTACACCTTGGTGTAGTAGCTATCGAAAAGGGAGCCTTCGGGTCACCCTCGACTATGGTCGCTAACTTTACTTTTTACTTAATAGGCTTACAAAATCTATCAAATACAGCATATCAAAACTGAGTAAAAATTGAGGCGCTTCTGGTTTCATTTATAAGTGGGGGAAAATAAAAGGAGTAAACAATGTTGAATAGGCGATGAAAACGCGTTCATTTGCATGCTACCCGCTTTAAGCAATCTTTACTGAACGTTGTAAATAAATGTATCGAATGTATTTATCCAATTTACAACCAGAATGAGGCCGTTTGTTTTGATTCTGTTTTCAAAACACACACATCGCATTTTCGCACGAACAGCTTTTCTTCGCTTGCGATATGAACTTTACCTTTCCGTCTTGGATAATGGTAAGTATACAACAAAACGGGGACGAAAGGAATCAGCCCACCTTGGCCGTAACACCTGGAGGAAAAAATGGACTGTTTTCCAATCCGTATTTACTTAATGGACAAAAAGTGGGTCGTCGAACGGATGGAGTGTTTGTCTTCAGGAACCTGCTATTTTCATAGAGGTTGTTAGCGGTGAAAAAAAGACATATCTATGGCTCAGATATTAAAGACTTACTAGATTCCAGTAGATTTGAAGAATGGTCGTTATAAGAATTACCAAAGCTTTCAGTGATGCGTTTGCTATTACGGTCATTTTAATTTTCTTTCATAGACCACTTGAAGGCGGTCGTGGTGAAACGGTTACGCAACAAGGTTACGACAATAAGAGCAAAGAGAAATCATTTGATATGTGTTCATTTTGGGGGGGTGTTATTGCATATCAACCATTGTGGGTTATTTAATGCCAAATCCTGTTTTTACATATATATAAGACATATGATTTGTAAACACATTTTGTAGATACACACAGTTAAATGATTTAACAGTTCTATTTCAAACAATACAGTTTAACATAAATCAACAAAGTTAAATGGTTCCAAGTATTGCTAAGTATCACTAACAATTCAATGACATTGAAAATAGATCATTTGTTTACACTCAGTTTAAACTACTTCGTCGAGCCAGAGTAGACCACGGAGCAATGCTAATGAAATGGCACTCCACATTCCCCAAAGCTCATTACTAGTGCTTCACCATCAGATTGTTTAGTGTCATATCAGGACACACGTCGGGTGGGATCTTGCCCTTCTGCAGCGATGCAGTGAGAGCATTCTACAAACCCGACCGATTGGGCTGGGTGTTTTTTTAGGGCGGGGGGTGGGGGGTTTATGAGGGTAGGTATCAAACATATCTGTCACTTTTTCTCACCAACCTTTCCGGAATAACTCCTGAAAATTTAAATTCGCATATAATTATGCGAAAATTAGGGGAAAATGAAAAAGAAAAAAAATCTTTGGGTGAAGATAGAAAGACGCAAAAATCTTATATTAAGAAATGGGCTGACCAATATATTGAAAGTTTGTCTTCGGGAAAGATCTATTTTCATAGAGGCTGGTAAAAATAAACATTTTTGGATTCATAGACCTAATTCTTTGTATTACATACGTTCTCATTAACATCCACAAATGCTTACTTTGGTTCGGTCTGTTTCATTTGTTTAATTGCCTACCAAGCTTCTAATGGGTTATTTAAAGGCGAAATTTTATTTATTTGATTGATTTGATTTGTTTTATTTAACAATCAACTTGTTACGGGTTATTTATTGACGAAATTTCATTTATTTCTAAATATTTGCTAGTAATCATGACTATATTATCAATTGCATTTTCTTTTATGTAGCACTTTCTTATTCGTCTCCAACTGCTTTTGGCACAGTTATGCCATCAAGTATTCCTATCTAGCAATAATTTGCAAACAGTTATATTGTTTCAAGTAACTAACAGTAATCCTTTGTAAACAATAATTTCTTCAGAGAATTCTCATAATTTTAGAATAAATTCTTGTTTGTCAAATTTTAATCCCTTGTACAATTCTCAGTGGTTCACATTTTCCATCGAGTCAATCTTGGTCTTTTGTTTCTTCTGTGCCAGTTTGCTGTATTCACTTATGTGTTTAACTGAGTCATATCTGTCACTACATAACTTACACTTGCTATTCTTTTGTGTGTAATCAATTTTGGTTTTCATATGATTAATCCTTACGGCATTATTTTGCGTTGCCCTTAGAAGAGTTTCACATTCTCTCTTCAACCTCTCTTCTAAGCCAGGTCATTTAAATAATCTAATGTGCTATTTCCTTAGTTTTCCCTTGAAATATCCATGCAGTTATTATCGCTTGCGAGTTTTTCACACCAGCTCAAGCTGATGGTCGTTCCCTAGAGTCTGAATGACAGCAAGTCAACTCAAATCTCTCGGACTCTTCTCAGTATTCTAGCCGATCTTAACAATGCTGTAGTCAGGATAGTCTCCGCTCGTCGTCTGAGTTCTAAATCTTCCAGCTCCTTTACCAAACATTTGAGGATTGTTCCGAGTACGCCAATTAAATTGATATCACTGTCATCTTCATGTTCCATAGCGTTTTAAGTTCTCTGGCAAGATTCAAGCACTGCTCTCTCTTTTCGTTTTCCTTGATTTTCACTCTGTGGTCCGTCACTATTCGGCAGGTTCTCTTTTTCTTTTTTTTTTCTTTGTTAACTATCACTAGGTCTGGTCTTCTGACCGAGATTCGGGGATCTGCTTATATCTGAAAAATGCAGAGAATTTTGTGCGTCTCATTCTGCAGGACGAAAATCTGACCAGTACATATAACATTTAGTAGTATGGTCAAATCTATTATTATCCTTTTACTTATTTGAGAAGGTTTTTTTACACCAGCATTAGCTGATTGTTCCCCACTGCATTCTGAGAGATAACAAGTCTCCTCAAGTCTCTAGGACTCTTCTTAATATTTCAGCCGATCTCAATAATGCAGTAGTTTAGATGGTCTCCACTCGTCCTCTTATTTCCAAACCCTCCAGTCCCTGTACCAATCCTTTGGTGACCGTACCAAGTGTGCCACTTACAACTGGTATTACCGTCACTTTCATGTTCCTTAGTTTTTCAGTTCTCAAGCAAGGTCTAGGTATTTATCACTCTTTCCATCTTCTGTCAGTTTTACCTTGTGGTCAGCCGGAACGGCAAAGTCCACTATTCGGCAGGTTCTCTATTTTATGATGACTATCACTCAGTCTGATTGTCTGGCCGAGATAAGATGATCCGTTTGTATCTCAAAATCCAAAAGAATTTTGTGCGTCTTGTTTTCCTGAACAGATTTTTAGTTGTGCACATATCATTTGTTCATATAGTCAAATTTAAACTTCTTGCACAATTCCCAGTGGATCGCCAGCTGTGTCTATTATTATTATTATTATTATATTTCTTTCGAGTTTTTCAGATCATTTTTAAGCAGTGGTTTTTCACCAGAGTCTGAGTGATGGCAAATCTCCTTATGTCTCCAGGACACTTTTCATTATTCCAACCGTTCGCAAAAATGCCGCGGTCGGTAAAGTCTCCATTCTGCCTCTGATTTCCAATTCCTTCAGTCTTTTTTACAAGACCTTTGGGACCGCACTAACAATTAGTCATTACCTTCGTATTCTACTGCCTTTTTTAGCTCTCTGTCAAGGTCTAAGAATTTGTCTATATTTTCGCTTTCTTTCATTTTCACACAATGGTTCGATGGAACAGCAAAATCCACTAGATGACAAGTTAATTTCTTTCTTGTTAGATAAGATTTTATTATTTTACTCGTTCGAGAGTTTTGTACATCGGTGTTAGCTGATAGTTGTCCACTGGAGTCTGGGTGACAGAAAGTCTACTCAAGTCTCCAGTACTATTCTCAGTATTCTGGCCGATATCAACAGTGATGTAGTTTGGATTGTCTCCACTTGTCTTCTTATTTCCAAGTCCTCCAGTTCCTGTACTAATCCTTTAGCGACCATACCGACCGCGTCAATTACATTTTTTATCACCGTCACCTCCACGTTCCATACGTTTTTTTTTTTTTGTTCTCTGGCACAGTCTAGGTGCTTATCTCCCTTTTTTTTAAATTTTTACCCTGTGATCAGCCGGAACTGCAAAGTCCACTATTCAGCAAGTTATCCTTTTTATGTCGACTATGACTCGGTCTGGTCATTTGGCCGAAATAAGATAATCCGTTTATATTTCAAAATCTCAAAGAATTTGTGCGTCTCATTTTCCAGGATGAATTAGGAGTTGTGCATATATCATTAGTTCGTAAGGTCAAATTCCCAAGTGGATCACCTTGCCCACCCAATCGTGTTTAGTCTTATACTCTTTTTGCGCTAACTTACCCCCTTTGTTTATAGTGTGGTTGATCGTTACGACTCTGTTACCACATAATCTACAACTGCTATTTTGTTGCGTCTTGTCTATTCTTGCTTTGACATAGTTAGTCCTTCTGGCGTTGTTTTGTTCTGCTATCAGAAGAAATTCAGTTTTTCTCTTAAGGTTCCCCTTTCTTAGCCATGTCTATGTTTTCTCGTGTGAGATTTCGCTTGTTTGTCGTTTGAAATGTCCATACAGTTATTTTTCTTCACAATTTTGTTATCTGGTTATTTTTGTTCTGTTGATGCTAGTGCTGTCTATACTGTTTCTGGTTGCTGTAACCAGTCTCCCCCCACCCGCGCTTTTTTATGTTGTCTTCTAGTCGTTGTATCGATGCACCGACGTTAACTTCAGTGTTGGAAATTCCTCTTCCTCCTTCTTTTCTTGCCACAGTTTGGTTTGGCTGTGTAGTGTTTCGATTGTTATAACTTTGCAATTCAGTTTGGTTTAATGGTTGTTATTTTTCAGTATTTATTGTGTTGATTATTGAGTCAGGGTGTTGTTGACTTGATTCATTAATTATTAGTTGGTGTATTTCTGATATTTCAAGGTCAGAAAACCAACCTTTCTTTATCATCGTCTAATCTTGATCAGCGTTTTGGCTTGTTGTCTGAAATCTAGTGCATTCTTCCGAGATTTCTATCATTCTTTTCCTATAGCCTCTTTGTGTGGAGTTGCTCTTAAAATATCAATGAAGAGCAAGTTTGTTATCTTCCCTAGTCTATTTTCTTTATTGGTGTCTCTGATTTGTGTAGTTACTTAGGTCGTCGTTTGTGTACCAGAAAAAAGAACGGCCGGCATTCGCAGGATGCCGATCAGATCTCCCATGTTGACTATCGAAGGAGCACCTGCTGATCATGACACCCAGAACGTTTTTTTTTTTAGGTCCCTCTCTGTTTTATGATTCGATTTGTCATTTTATTATGGGTAATATATTGTGGCTATACCAAACACAGGGGTTATTTAATATTTGCTCACCTGTCTCAGATGGGACCAAGTACTCTTTAAGTGAGAGAGGACTCTGAAGCAAGTCACAAAAAACTATGTGTTCTCTGGGTGAAACTATTTAAGTTTCAATCCAATAAAATATTATATTAATTAGAAATCCTATTCTTTTGTGTGTGTGTGTGTGTGTGTGTGTGTGTGTGTGTGTGTGTGTGTGTGTGTGTGTGTGTGTGTGTGTGTGTGTGTGTGTGTGTGTGTGTGTGTGTGTGTGTGTGTGTGTGTGTGTGTGTGAATATCCAAAGATATTAATGATGGGCAAAGCAAAAAAATATTGCAAGAATAATCTATTTGAAACAGAGAAAAATAGAACAGATTGGATGCGTGCTCTTCCCATCACTCTAGGATTTCATCTTTAAATTTTCACCATTAAACTGTTTAACTAGATAAGACAGTAAAGAATTAGATTAAAGTTCTTCCATTTTGTTGATGGATTTCTTTTAATATTTTTCCACGTGATTTTTGTTCATATTTATTAAAATAAAATCAAACAATTAGAAAGGAATAATTCCAAATAAACAAATATTAAAATCGAATTTTTAAAATCCATATCCTAATTAACCTTCCCATTCACGCTGTAAACCGCTATTAGGTTGTATGTATGAATACAGTTGCATGGGTTTTGAATGTATATAAAGCTAATAATATTAATGATATTAAATATGTTTCTCAAAAATTGCGATTTGAATTTTAAAAAACAGAGGATGTGATGTAAATAACTAAGGGAATTGTGACGTAACTGGAGAGGTAAATTTGATTAGAGACAGACAGATCATTTTGATTGTAAGAAAATTATCATTATTTTCACTCTGAGATTTTTTTTTAAATTTTCATAAACACTAAGTTTGGTCTTCTGCCCTGGTAAAATGATCCGTTTATATCTCAAAATCACCGAATTTTATGTGACTCACTTTCTGGGATAGATAGTGTTTGGTATATATACCATTTGTTAGTATGACCAAATTTTAATCTCTTGCACAATTCCCAGAGGATCACCTTTCCAACTCAACCATGAGTAATTTTTATTCTTCTAAATATTATTAGTCCTTGCGAGTTTTTCACAATAGTGTTTGCTCATGGTCTTTTACTGGAGTCTGAGAGACAACAAGTTCCCTCAGGTCTCCAGGACTCTTCTAAGTTTTTTCGGTTCGTCTTCTGATTTGCACTTCTTGCATCCCCTTAACCAAGCCTTTTGGGACTGCTCCAAACGCACCAATTACAGTTGATATCACCATCACTATCATGTTCCATAGCTTTCTTAATTCTCTGGCAAGGTCTAAGTACTTGTCTCTCTTGTCGTTTTCTTTGATTTTCTCTCTGTGGACCACCGGCAAGTTCAGATTTTTAATTATCAGTAGGTGTGGTCATCGAGGCCGAATTAGGTGATCCGTTTGATTCTCAAAATCCCAGGGAATTTTGTTCGTGTCATTCTCGAGAACGGATTCTGTTTTGTGAATATACTGTTTGGTAGAATGGTAAAATTTCAATTTCTTGCACAATTCCCAGTGGATCACCTTGACTACTTAGTCGTGTCTCGTCTCGTACTTTTTTGCGCTAGTTTGCCACATTCGCTAATTATGTAATTAATCGTTTCGTCTCTATCACCACATAACCAATACTTGCTACTCTGTGGCGCCTTATCGATTTTTGCTTTTACCTGATTGGTCCTTATTATTATTATTATTTCATTTGAGAGTTAAGATTATTAGTAAAATGGTGGCTTTTACTGGAAATCAAATACTTTAACAGCAAGTTATAGATCGTAAAATATAGAAGAGTAAAATATTTCGCTAGGCCCTTGAAAAGGAAAACTCTTTTTTTGACAAAATGTCCTATTGCATCTCCCTATTCCATCCCAAATTTTGTGAATAGCCATCCTCACTTTCCACAACTTTGTAGCCATTTCTATCGAGAAGAAAGCGATACAGTCGATCGTTTTATGAAGTGATTGGCGAGTTGATCAGTTGATTAGTAAAGAGACGAATCGATGAATGCCGAGGTGATTTATTTGAGGTTATCGACCCCAGCAATATATTTTTGCAGCACTAAGCAATTGGGAGAAAGTTTGACCATTTGAAGTCGCTCATCTTCGATTAACGGTCGACTTCATCACAAAGTCAACGTCTTGAAAGAACATCCGGATATAAATGAATAGGTGCGTACATTGATGCGCACAGAACCAAATATGAGTACATTTGAGTTTAAATATATCTACATGTGTAACTACCCGAGCAGATAGAAAAGTCAGCAGCCTGACACGTCATTATTAGTTGAATTTTTGTCTATAATCTTCATTGTATAATGGTTAATCTATATTGTCTACCACTAAATTAAGTGCACTGATAAAGAAGAAATAATAATAATAATAATAATAATAATAGTTGAAAAATTGATAACACGCACAAAAATTGATAAGACGAGACAGAATAATGAATGTAGGTTATATGGTGATAGAGATATAACGGTTACTCACTTAATAAACGAATACAGCAAACTAGCACACAACGAGTACAAGACTAGGCACGACTGAGTGGGAATGGTGATCCCCTAAGAATTGTGCAAGAAAACTAAATTTGACCATACTACCAAGTGGTATACGCACAAACCAGAATCTGTCCAGGAGAATAAAATGCATAAAATTCTGAGATTTTTGGATACAAACAAATCGCCTAATCCCGACCAAAAGATCAGACATAGTGTTGAAGTTGGTTGCTTGCTTACTTGGTTAGTTGGTTGGTTGGGTTTTTATGGCATATCAACCTTTATAGGTATTTAAGGCCAAATCCTGTTTATACATTCTAAATATACGATTTGTAAACGAATAGTTTGTAGGTAACATTTTAAAGAGGCCAGAGGCTCATTTCTTTGAGGACAGTTAGATTGTTTCAATTACTGTTATCTAACAGTAATAATTGGATTTAATATTAACCATTTCTTTGACAGTAAAAGTATTTGAAGTATTGCTATCTAACTCTAACAGCTTTATTTGCACACGATTAAATGGGTTCAAGTACTGCTATATAACACGAACAATTCAATTTAACATAAGTCATTTGTTTGCGTACAGTTAAATAGTGAATTAGTTCAATTTGAACCATAACTAGGAACCTAACAGCAAAATAGCTAATGTAGGCTATGCGGTGACAGAGATGAAACCATCAATCACATAATAAGCGAATGCAGCAAATTAGCGAAGAAGGAATATAAGACTAGACACAACTGGGTTAGCAAGGTGATCCACTGGGAGATGTGCAAGAAATTTAATTTTGACCATACTAACAAATGGTATATGCACAACCCAGCACCTGTCCTAGAAAATAACACACATAAACTCCTATGGGACTTTGACATACACACGGATCACCAAATCTCGACCAGAAGACCAGACCTAATTATAATCAACTAAAAAAAAGAACTTGCAAAATTGTCGACTTTGCTGTCCCGGCTGACCGCAGCATATGACTGAAAGAATGTAGAAAGAAGAATAAGTACCTCGACCTTGCTCGGGAATTGATGGTTGGTTGGTTTGTTGGTTTTATGGCATATCAACCTTTGTAGGTTATTTAACGCCAAATCCATTTTTATGTAAATAATCTGTTCTATTGAAAACAGTTAAGTTTAGCATAAGTACGCAGTTTAATTGTCAAAAACATTTCCATTTCAAACTATTCAAGCAGTTATATGTAATAATTCAGTTAAGTGTAAATACAATTTTAATGTCGAAAAACAGTTCTATTTGAAATAATTCAGTTAAGCCTAAGCACGCAGTTTAAGTGTAAGTACGGTTTAATTGTCAAAAACGTTTCTATTTCAAGCTATTCAGTTTACTCAATTCAGTTTAGCATAAGTATGTTGTTAATTCTATTTAACCCATAGATAGGGCCCTATCAGGTGCTACCACTCCGGGCCAGAGTGGACCTGGGAGCGATGGCAATGAAGGGGTACTCCGCATTCCCCAACGCTCCAGCACTGCTAGAACCTCACCATCAGATTGTTTAGTGTCATATTCAGGACACTCGTTAGGGGGGGTCTTACCCCTCTGCAGAAGTGCAGTCAGTGTATTCTACAGCCCCAGCTGACTGGGCAATAGGGAATTGAAAAAAACTGTGGAACATGCAGATGACAATTATACCAATTGTAATTGGTGTTTTTGGAGGAATAACTAAAGGATTACTAAAGGGACTGGAGGACTTGGAAGTTGGCGGACGAGTGGAGACCATGCAAACAACAGGATTATTGAAAACGGCCAGAATACTGAGAAGAGTCCTGGAGACTTGAAGAGACTTGCTGTCACTCAAACTCCGGTGAAAGACCATCGGCTAACACTGATGTGAAAAACTCTAATGAGTAAATAATAATAATAATATTGTTGAGTAATAGATGAATACAAGAAGTTAAGTATATAGGTAAAGTCTAAAATTCTTAAATACTTATTTTCAGAATAATGAGGTCTGGAATGACAGGCTTGATTTAATTTTTCATTCCAGTATATTCATCAAGAAATAAGATATTGAAATAGGATTTTAAATTTTATGCTGTAATATGAATTACATTTGGTTTTACTATTTTTACAAGAAGTGTTTCGGCAACCATAAGCCTCTTTAGGTGGACTGTTCCTTAAAGTGAACCTTCTGTTCACTTTGAAAGTTCTAACGGTCTGTTTTCTTGTATATATATATATATATATATATATATATATATATATATATATATATATATTCAAGAGCCTCACGTCTGATTGCCTTCAAGACCGGTCATCCTATTTCTGTGTGACAACGCCACGCCACTTGACTGACTGATAAATTGTCCTTCAGGGCTGATTTACGGCACTAAGTAAGTTGCCAAGTTTTTCACCGTAGAGATGAACACAGGCGTCCATGTTTTCGCAATATGTCGAAGAAAATAGACCGTACATTCACAAAAGGAATAGAAACTAGAATAATTTGCCTTTAATAAACAATCTACCTGAAGGGGCTCTTGAGAATCAAAGTGTGCTGTTAAACTTTTAAAACCAAATATAATAAATATTAAAACTTGAAACTTGAATTAAAAAATTGCTCAGTCGGCTGGGGCTGTAGAATACACTGACTGCACCTCTGCAGAGGGGTAAGACCCCACCTAACGAGTGTCCTGATATGACACTAAACAATCTGATGGTGAGGTTCCAGCAATGCTGGAGCTTTGGGGAATGAGGTGTACCCCTTCATTACCATCGCTCCCAGGTCCACTCTGGCCGGAGTGGTAGCACCTGATAGGGCCCTATCTATGGGTTAAATAGAATTAACATCCTTCTTATGCTAAACTGAATTGTTTGAGTAAACTTAATAGCTTGAAATAGAAATGTTTTTGACAATTAAACCGTACTTACATTTAAACTGCGTGATTATGCTTAACTGAATTATTTCTAATAGAACTGTTTTTCGACATTAAAAATGTATTTACACTTAACTGAATTGTTACATATAACTGCTTGAATAGTTTGAAATGGAAATATTTTTGACAATTAAACAGTGTACTTATGCTAAACTGAATTGTTTTAAATAGAACAGATTATTTACATAAAAATGGATTTGGCGTTAAATAACCTACAAAGGTTGATATGCCATAAAACCCACCAAACCAAACCAAACCTTGAATTAAAAACAACTTTTTTCGGTATATATATGTATATATAATAAAAATTCTTTCGGATGAAGAGCAATATCACAATATATTTCAAGTATAAAAAATATGGTAGAAAACCAAATAAATCCGATCATGATGTAAGCTACTATTTAACATTATATATATATATATATATATATAGAGAGAGAGAGAGAGACAGATAGACAGACAGACAGATAGATAGATAGATAGATAGATAGATAGATAGATATAGAAAGAGAGAAAATATTGCACTCGAACAAGTACTTCTTAACTATCTTGATAAAATTTTCTTCTAAACGAGACTTACCAGTTCAACAAACGCAGACTTGAGGCCACCTTTGGGTAAGCGAGCTGCGTCATAGTCTTGCGGGGCTCTAGGCTCGGTTCATGGCCGACCCTACCCTCCCCTAAACCCCCACTATAATCGACCTTCGGGTCGTTGACCTTGTGTCAATTCCTGTCTGGTGGGAGGCAGTGACAAATACAGACTAAACAGATTTTGTTAGAAAACGTGGAATATTTTACAATCAATACGCATTTTATTAGGCATTACTCGTTACCAAATTCAGTAAAACTTAAAAAGATGCAACACCTCTACAACCAAGAATAAAATGACATAAATATATATAAAAGATATAAAGCGTTTCAAAAGATTTGATATTATTTGCAACGTACAGGGTGTTTCTAAAAAAATAGATATATTTTATAATCCAATACCCTGACCAAGTCTCGTTCAAATGATCTCAAATATGAATAATACGTGTAGAGATGTTTCAAAATTGTCTTTAATGTTTAAATATCTTTTTTTCTTTCCAAGTGAATGGCATTTCTTTACTTGAAAAGAAAAGAAAAAGCATTGAATATGAAAATTTAAATTGTTTCTATGTTACATAGCCATTATATGGCTACGTGAAACATACATAGAATGTTCATAACATATATACATAGAACATAGGAATCCCGAAACACGAAAAACACTTACGACTTCTAAGTTCAGGTACGAAACTTTTTATTACCTTTGAGTTTAAAGGTTCTTTGACATATGAAGAGAGATACACATTCTTTCTATCGTGGCTTTTCCATCTGCCCCCTCATCTTGTGCGGCGCCCGTAGCGCGCAAATTCGTCTCGCCTCAGCGAGCCCCGAAAGTCGACCCTTCCCGTTCGGAGTCTAGTTCTCAACTCAACTAACTCTTTTCAAAATTCCCCAAATCCTCCGCGCGCTTCCGGTGCGTGACGTCATTCGCACTCTCTAGCCCCGTTTCCCATCTGGGCTATTGTGATATCTCTAAGTGACACGTCCGCTCAGCGCGCGCACACCCGTGAACACCTGCGTTAATGTTGCACCTAAGTAACCCATGCACAGAACCGAAAGGTTCTCAGCCTAACTAAACCCAAAGGCATAAAACGAAATCGCTCGTCCATTATATTACATCTATACATGTTGAAATTTGAGATCATTTGAAGAAGAATTAGCCAAGTTTTTATATTACGAAATGATCTCTATTTTTCTGAAACATCCTCAACTGTTTTTCTTTGTTCGTTTGTTTGTTTTTAATCCTATATATTATTTATTTTTTACTACAGAATTTCAATGCTGTAGATTCGGGTAATAAAGAGTCCATTTGATATAGAATAACATGTAAACAATGGAATGACTCTAGGATTGGTTAAATAGCCCTAAGTCTATCAACAGTTAAGTTGAGAGCAGTCAGCACAGCAACTCCTGGATTGGTAGTAGAAGTTGTTTATTCCTACCCGGACTAAAGTGAACTGTATTTGATCAGTTCCGTTTTCCTATGATCCTCCGGCGCCTGAAATATTTTCGTACTTAATATTCATTTGTGAACATTTTTGGTGATAGCAATTTGTAAGAACAGAGTTTAAGTATATTTTGACAAAAAAGTGTCATTAAACTTTATTCTTAACAATTCCTTATTTATTTACTTCTAAGAAATGAATTTTGATATCAGTGAAATTCTTGGAATCATCATTATCATCATCAAAGCGTGTTGAGAGCAGAATATCTCTCTCTCTCTCTCTCTCTCTCTCTCTCTCTCTCTCTCTCTGTCTCTCTCTCTTTCTCTCTCTCTCTCTCTCTCTCTCTCTCTCACTCTCTCTCTCTCGTCATCTGTCCCTATCGGCCATCTACAACGGCATCGAGTGTTCGTTCGATGCTGATGAATATAAGTTTTGCTGGTGTGTCCTTGTGTAGTAGTCCATTGGAAAACTTCGCTTATGAGTTTGTTTTACTGCACCAACAGCGTCGATCATGTCTTTCTCCTCTTATTTGTTTAGTGATGTGGAAGGTAGGTGACCGTACAACAACTGTTTTGTAGGTTGCTGCTTCCAGGATTTATTGAAAACAGCACGCAGCATCCTTGTATAGTTCTAATCTAGCTTTTGCTCTCGGCGATTTAAAAAAGTCCAACTAGTGCAACCATACAGAAGTACAGACACGGCTAAATATGTGAAATATCCAAACAATTTGCAATGAAACTTTTCTCCTTAATATTCTACCTGAGTAAAAACGCCCCCACACATAGATAGATAGATAGATTAGACGAAGAGGAATATTTATTTGTTGTTTATCTTTTATTGTTCTCAGCTAGTTTTGACCTTAGGTCATCATTAGAAGAAAGCTTTTGGTGGAGAAAAATTTTTTTTTGGTATTTTAAATAGGTTTTAAAAGATTTGAAAAATGAACAGGTGACGGAGCATATCCATTCGTTTAATGAAAATTATGATCATACAAATGATTCAGCAAAACTTATATATATATAATTGACTAATAAAATGTTAACAGAATTTCTAATTTCCGGTCAAAATTATATACTAACATTCAATTCTTATTCATAATAGGAATATACATTGTCAAGTCTATACAACAAATTATATATATATATATATATATATATATGTGTGTGTGTGTGTGTGTGTGTATATATATATATATATATATATATAATACAAATGATTTGGCGAAACTGAACAGCGTCTATGCAACAATTCATAAATATATATATATATGTGTGTGTGTGTGTGTGTGTGTGTGTATGTGTGTGTGTGTGTGTGTTAACCTGATTTCAATTAGTGAATGTTTGCACTACCTTGAATTTTAATATCCTTATATATATATATATATATATATATATATATATCATACAAATGATTTGGCAAAACTGAATCCTGTTGCCGCGACCAAAACCTTAACTAGATGACATTTTAGTCAAATATAATTTAAGAACTGAATCATTATTACTACGGAGCCAAATCGTTTGACTTCTACCTTCCGAAATCAACAGATTTTTATGATTTTCCGTGACATTGTCGCAATTGAACCTGAAAATGTTGCCTCGTCATGTATTTTCCTATTATCAACTTACCAGTAAATGTTTATGGTCTAACAAATAAAACATTAATTCAATTTGAAATTTGAATTAACATACGAGATGGCAATTAAAAAGAATGAGCAGTGAAGGTGAACTTCAGCGACAAAGTCTAGACGAAATTATAAATTTTAACTGATTGCACGGAATCCTGCGTACTGATATATTTTCGCGGCAAAATAGGTTTATCTTCAGTTGCAACAGCCTCGGTCTGAGTTTTACACCATTGTAGAGGAAGATGACTATTTTAGTCACGTGGCTATGTACTTTTTATGTATTTGCCCAGCCCTTCCGCCACGAGTGGGATGTAACACAGGGTCATTTTGAAGGAGGATTGAATTCAGAGTTTTCTCTCAAAAGAAACCAGTTTCCTCCTACTATTTGCCAACAACTAGTGTGAGAACAGGCGAATGTATGCCTTTCCCAAGGGTATTAGCGAAGTGAAACGCTGACCGATTCAAGTAGGATTCGAACTAAGTTCGCCAATTCCATAACATTAAGCGTTTTGTAATTTTATTGTCTTCCTGCCTAAGAAGCATCATATATTTGTGACATCTTTTACGATGTACGATGTCCATATCTATTCAAACCGGGAATCAGGCAAAAAATATTATAATTCCACAAATATATATAAGAGATATTGCACAGTTTATATACCTTATATTGGATATTAGAGGCCACACACACACATACATATATATATTGTTTATACTAGTTGACTTAAAGACCACGGAACTTTCATTTTTTATATTAGGTTTGACTCTAGTTTTCTCGCTGGTTTCTTTGGTCCTTAGTTGGGTCTTAGGGTCCAGTAGATTGAGAAGTTGCCCTAGGTTCTGCTCTAATGAGTTTGCGTTCATATCGACTGATTTTTTCTGGGGATGAGGATTTTTTTTTTGTATTGTCTGTTTTGTCTAGTTTACAAAAAAACTACTAAAAAAATCAAATAATGCTTACAAAAAGTCCTCCAGAAGATCAATCGATATGATCGAAGTCACCGATTCCATTTATTACGATGAGAACCGTTATTCTAAGCTCGCCTCGTGTGCTATTTGTAATCCATGACGTCAACTTCTGCGTCATAAATCTTTTCTTTTTCGACTTCTTGACGTCAGTTACCAAGCACCTTCTCCTTTTCTCATACCATAATTAGTATTGCTTTTTTTTATTCTTATACTTACCTACCTATCTATAAGCATATTTTCTTCTTTGCAATCATGCGGCATATTTTTCCTTTTCCTTGTGCACATACATACGCACACGTATATATATATATATATGTGTGTGTGTGTGTGTGTGTGTGTGTGTGTGTGTGTGTGTGTGTGTGTGTGTGTGTGTGTGTGTGTGTGTGTTCGGGGATATAGAGGTGTATGTATAAATACATATAGAAAACATGCACATACGTACATGTAGGCATATACACTCATACACAAAAACTTGATCACGCTGTATGATTATTATTCAGAAGCCATTTAAGCGTATTGACGAAAGAGACTATGTTGAAAGTTGTAAAGTAATTATTTGTAGCACAAAATTGGTGCATCTTACCTCATAAGGCAAAGCACTCATTTAGATAGATAGATAGATAGATAGATAGATAGATAGATTGTAAATTCAATATCACTAATCTGTCTGTCTGTCTGTCTGTCAGCCTCTCTCTCTCTCTCTCTCTCTCTCTCTCTCTCTCTCCCTCTCTCTCTGTATTTGTGTTTATATATATATATATATATCTTTCTGGGTTTGTGTGTACACATACACATGCATATACATATATATACATAGACAAACACATATATAAATTTACACACAAACATATACATACATACATACATACATACATATATATATATATATATATAATCCAAGGAAATATATGTACGTGTATGCGTGTATGCGCTTCTGTGAGTCTTGGGATGATCAGTTATCTTCCACGATTCATTTCTCGTCTCATTGTACAATCTGCGCGGGCCAGTCCCTAAACGTCATTCTCCTACTTTTCCCGCCAACTACCTGCCCAGACCACACTTTCTTTCGCGCGCAAAATGATTAATGCCAGCAGCGCCCTCTGTCCAACATGGCTCTTGGCCACAAATCGCACTCGTTCCGGCAACCGTGTATCTTTTTGCTTTCTTCTTTTTTTCTTTTTTATTTGTTGTAGTGGCTGTGGATATCATTCGTTGTCATGTTGTTGTTGTTGTTGTTGTTATCTTTTAGTCATACAAAACAGTTGATGCCAATTAAACCTTCTTGGCACACGCCTTAGAAAAAAGCAAACATGTTCAGCCATCTCCCTTTGAGTATTCGGGTGTGTACACTAACTCATTTCTGTATGCATCTTTGTGTACGCTTATTTGCAAGCAGGAATGGGAAAATATACGTTATTTCTATATATATGTGTATACAATATGCATATATATATATATATATCTATATAATCGCTTAAGTAAAAATCTCTGTGAAGAGTAACTTGAACTGAAATAAATTAACAAAAAACTATGCACACACACACACACACACACACACACACACACATATATATATATATATATATGTGTGTGTGTGTGTGTGTGTGTTTGCGTGTGTGTGTGTGTGTGTGTGTGTGGATAAGCCAAAACCAATCCGAATTTTTGTGTTATTTTCTTAACTGTACAGTTGTTCTGATATAGTAAAAGTGCGACAAAGTACTCACTTTTATATATATATATATATATATATAAATGTATATGTGTGTGTGTGTGTGTGTGTGTGTGTGTGTGTGTGTGTGTGTGTGTGTGTGTGTGAAAATATACTGCATTTCTAAGTTTACGAGTATGAAAACAGTATATATGTATATTGTCGCAAGCGTAACTCTCGGTAAATGTAAAATAGATTAACAAGAAACAACACACACAGACACACACACACACACACACACACACACACACACACACATGGGCGCCTCTGGTGGTGTAATGGTAAGCAAGCTCGTCTAGCAAACCTACACGAGTGAGTTCGAGTCTCATTGGGTACCCCTTTCATATGGCCTTGTGCCACATCTAAGCAAAAAGCTTAGTAAATTTCCACACACACATATATATATATATATATATAGTTGGGTTTCTATGCTTTGTATTTATCCAGATAGATACGTAAAAAGTAAAATTGGCGACCATAGTCGAAGGTAACACGAAGGCTCCCTTTTCGATAGCTACTACACCAAGGTGTAGGGGAGGGCGCTACTCCTTCCCTGGTTTGCTCTACTTTACCCTTGATCCGTACCTTATAATGCTGAGTGTTAAGCAAGGAGGCATCAAGTACCATTTTTTGAGTCTTTGGTATATTGAACCCAGGTCTCCCGGGCCATTGGCAAACACTCTAACCGCTAGGCCAATGTCCGGTATTGATAGATACGTAGTAAGCCAATACTTATCCTAATTTTTGTTGCATTTTGTTAATTGAGCTTTTGTGATATTATACCAAACGTGCAATAAGTATTGACTATTATATATGGGTGGCTGGCTGTGTTTTGTGTACATGTGTGGATGCGCGTGTGCATGAATCTGTGTTTAAATGCTTAAAGTGTTTGTATACAAATGTTTGGTTGTGTTTATTTGTATGTATGTATATATACAAATATAAATATATATATGTATTGTGTTTACATATATATATATGTGGGGGGTGGCTACATGCGAAAACATGTGCATAAATATTTAAAATGTTTGTATGCAAATATTTGGTTGTGTAAGTAAATTGTTTGGCATTTGAGAACTAGAAATTGTATGCATTTCTCAATACTTTCACGTATGTAATGTTCTAAATATCTTTTAAGTTAGAGAACTACAATTGCATACATTGACACACACATATGTATGTGCAGGTATCTCTCCCTATATGTGGGTGCATTTGCGATTGTGAATTAGTGTTGAGACCAAGCCTATACATGTTTATCTTCACGCATGTGTACATATAAGTAAATGTATATCTGTGAGAATATATATATATATATATATATATATATATATATATTTATATATGTATATATATATATATTTATATATGTATATATATATTCTTTTCTTGTATAGCGCGCTATTTCTTCTTCCCTTCCAACACTGTCCTTTAGCGGGAATTATCTATGACCAATTAACAGCGCCCTCTTGGGAACGGCCGACTGCCAAACTCATTTGCATATAAACATAATCGTGAACAGACAAACAAGAAAAAGGCATTATTTTTCCTCGGTAGCCAGAACCCCGCCCCAGGGAAATCTTCGCTTCGTTATTTGCTTCCACGCCATTTGGTGACGTTCGGCAAATTAAGTATATGACAAGGAATAAAATAGGGAGGAGAGTTGAGACTAGGGGACGTGTGCAAAAACGACAAATTGGGACGATGAAGATGATTTCTTTTTCTTCTTTATAAACGTCACTTTACCAATTCCACACCTTTAACACCACACTTCCTCCATGACAGCATATATTAACTTTTTCTTTTCTCACTTTTTTTTTAAGTTTCATCACAAGTGAGTTCTTTTGCTTCCACTTCTGTTTAATGGCGTCTCTCTAGTTTTCATTTTATTGATCCACTCTTCTCTTCGTCTATGTCCGTATGTCAATCTTTACATCTCAGCCAATTCGATTTGATTTTCATTTCTTCATCTTCTCATAAATGTTTCTAATCTTTACATACCTATTTTTCCTTAACGTGGCGTAGTGAGTAACATACCGGACTGATACTTCGTAGATAAGGATCAAGCAATAAATAAGTATATATGGTATCCTTTTCAACCATGACTTTAGTTGGTTGTTGTTGTTTTTTGTTTTTTGTTCTATTCAAATCAGTTGCATGTTCATTATTTTCAAGTTTTTTGATTTTGAACACGAGAAAACTCTGCAATGCTCAAATGTAACAATACCCATTCAAGCAAGTTCAAGCTCCAGTCACGCTATTACGTTCACTTTCGGACTAATACCCTTTGGAAAGGTCAAATAGCTAAAGGTCAAATTGTACCACAACTGTTCTTCCACAAGGATGGAGCTGGCACTAAATAACACACAAAGGTTGATATGCCGTTAAACAAAAAAAAAAAACAAAACAAAACAAAACAAAACAAACCTATTTTTCCGTTTCTTATATGTCTAAATTTCTGAGAGGAAGCTTAAGAATTGTTATTACTTAGAGTATTCAAATTATTGATTTCATCTTTCTTGTTAGACTCACAATATTTCGGCCTTCTTCAAGTGTTTCATGATGAACTCAGGAGCGCATACAGAGCCTAAAAATGAACACTTAATTTGATCGACGGCGGTAAAATGATCCAATTCTGTTAAACATGACCAGAAGCAAATGTTAAGTATTCCTTGTAATTCTTAACTGTAGTTGGGATTGAACCTGCAACCTCCTGATGATTTCACTCAAAAGCACTATCCAACCAAACGCATTATCCACTGTGCTATGGCGTCCTTGCCGGACGCTTCAAATAGAATTTTTGAGACTATAAACTAAATGTCTTCATCAACTTCTCTCCACTATCATATCAGATTATCTTTACCCTAACTCTTATCGCCATTTTTTTATCGAGCCTTTTTGATTAATGGTTCCCAAATCGAATTCATCTCTTCACTTGTTCTACTGAACAGGTGCCTATAGCTCACCCTGTTAGCCACCTCTTTAATATTCTAAGTAATAACAATTATTGTCTTTTATTTTTATATTCTTCTTTTCTTTCCACTCTCACTCTAATAAGCTTTATTCGAATACTCTCTCTCTCTCTCTCTCTCTCTCTCTCTATATATATATATATATATATATATATATATACTTGGTTTCGGTTAGTATGATTAGTTTGGTTTCATGTCATATTAACACTTGTAGATTATCTAAGTCCCGCTGATGCATATATATTAAATATATATGATGTGCAAACCGAAATAGTTTGTAAGTAACTTTTTTAAAACTAACTTAAGCTCCTGCGTTTGCACACAGGTAAATGATTTCTAATATAGAAAAATATAGGTTGTCGATAGCATTATATTTAAACAAGCAAGAACTCATTTGTTTGCACACAATTGAATATGAGAATTAATTTTTATTTATTGCGGACATTTTGTCCTCATCTTGGTAAGTTTTTTTTTTATTCTTTGTCATATTCAGGATACTCGTTTCGAGGTGTCTTTCTCCTCTTCCGAGATGCAGTCGGCGTATTCTACAAACCTTGCCGACTGGGCTGTAACTTGGTTTTGGTTTCTTTAGTAAATGGCATATCAGCCTTTGTGGAATATTTAATGCCAAATCCATTTTTCTACAAGGAGAATAGAGGTAGTATTTTACTTGGGGTGAATAAGAGTTATTAGTCCAATAGCGCGACTGGAGTTTTAATTCACTTTTTACGATATTACAGTCCAGCACCTTACCAACGGGGACTCCCGGGCCTTTTTGAATGTAAGTTTTTTTAAAACTAAACACTCCAAATGCCGCCTTATGACACAAATAAAAAAATTTTATTTACCCAAGAGAAATCTGCGGCGAAAATGGATTTGATTCTTGGAAAGATGTAGGATCAAGCTTTTTTTTTTATCTGAATATTGCTGCTTCAAAAATATGATTGCTTTTTCTTTCTTTTATTTATTTATTTATTTTTTTTTTTTCCTGAACTTACAAAAGCTCGAATTCTACTGTTATTCTTTTACTGATTGCAGTAGTTGTCTCTTTGCGATTTTCATATTTGATTTCGAGGCTGCAATTAATTTTCCTAAGCTTATATAGGTCCATTATTTTTCTCCCTTAATATTTCTTTTACTGAATTGTTAATTCATTTACAACCAACGGTATTTTATTCGCATTTAAACTTTTATTATTTTTATAAAGTTCTGAGGAAATTTTACAGTTGTTTTTCAAGTAGACACGACCTTTTTTTTTCTGCTTATGCTAAATATTCTGTAAAAAATTGTTTACAGGATAATAACTTTATTTCAGTAAAAAAGAAAAAAAACTGTCTGAAAATAAACTACACAATTAATCTTTCGGTTTTATCCATAAAGAAAAAAAGCATAATGAAAGAAAAGAAACTCCTTGTTCTAATTGTGCGAGTCTTATAAATTATCATTCGCTTAACTTGAATTATTCAACAGGCGCATTGGAAAAGAAAATAATGTTTTCTAGATAAGGAAAACGACTAATTTTATTGTTTGACCATGCTCGTCCTCAGATAGCAAACTTGATTGAGCAAAATAGAACTGGGATACGTAGTTCTTTCACATTCGACCCATTTGTCAGACCTTTCAAGTTCTAACAATTACATGTTTTGCTCCATGTAACTCACTCTTCTGAAACAAACATGCCAACAATCTATTATGTCTTGTGGAACATTATATAATCAAAATGGATATTATTTGGTACTATCTATTACCAAATTCAGCAACATCAATAATTCAGAATCAAAAACAGAGACATGGGGAAGAGAGGATAACTGAGTATGACATTAAACCGCATTCAGTGATTACACTCTAGCTCTTTGAAGAATGAGATCACCACTTCGTTACTACTACTCCCAGGTCCACTCTAACCCAGAGTTGGAGTACCTGTTAGAGTTCTATCTATGGGTAAAATAGATCAATTAACATTATCAATATTAGATAAAAATACTTGAAATCATATAATAGTGTGCAAACAAATTATTCTTATTATTTTGCTCATTTGAGAGTTTTTCACCCCAGCGTCAGCAGATGGTTTTCCAATGGAGTCTGAGTGACAGCAAGTCTCCTCAAGTCTCCATGACTCTTTTTAGCATTCTGGCTGATCTCAACAATGCTGTAGTTTGGATGGTCTCCATTCGTCCTCTTATTTATAAGTCCCCTAGTCCTTGTACCAATCCTTTGATGAACGTGCCGAGTGCGCTAATTACAATCAAGTATCACTGTCACTTTCATGTTCCACAGTTTTTTCAGTTCTCTAGCAAGGGCTAGATCTCTCTTTTCGCTTTCTTTCAGTTTTACTCAGTGGTCAGCCAGAATGGTAAAATCCACTATTCGGCAGGTTCTCTTTTTTTCTTTTTTCTTCTTCTCTTTTTTTTTTTTTTTTTTTTTTTTACTGCATTCGCTTATTATATGATTGATCGTTTCGTTTCTATCACCACATAATCTACATCTGCTTATTATTATTATTATTATTATTATTATTATTATTATTAAATAGGAATGGTTACTTGAAATCATATTATATTGTATAAATTATCAGTATTTGTCAGGAAAGTTTGAACCGTATAAATTATTTGTATTAAGAATGGTTACTTAAACCGCTAAATGTAACAGTTATCGTCTTAAGAAGATGAATCGAAGATCCGGGTTCAAATCCTGAACGAAGCTTTGTTTGCGTTTCACTTTGCGTAAACGCTCTTAGAACAGGTATAAATCCATCTGTTCTTCCACTACCCAACTGGATAAATAGAAGGATAGAATGGGTTCTTTAACCCCGGTAAAGCAGCTAGTCTCAAAGAAGGAAAATCTGGATTCAAACCAGCTTTACTCCGCTTAAAGATAGAGCTTGTATCACATCCTGTCTGTGGTGGAGGAATTGGATAAATGCATACATCAAACCTAATTTCTGCTGAATTCTAGTGGAAGCGGATAATTGATATGATCAGAGTGTAGCATCTGTTCCATGAAAAAATATAGAGAGTTGCTGTCTTTATTTTGTATCTATTTCTAGAGAAGTATCAAATTTTAATTTTCTTTGACAAAATAACTGTTTTTCGTTTGTGTATTTTATTCTATACGTATTTTCAAACAACCAAAGGTTTTTTACGGTTACAGGTAATTTAGACATTTTGTCACATCCCCCCCAGAGGCTGTATCGGGAGTGGTTGAATACATACATACATACATACATACATACATATAGAGTTTTTCGACAGCTTATACAGTCTTTCCATATTTCGATTCATCAGCATATTCATTTTGTAAGATATATTACAAGAGAATTAAAAAACGGCTTTCGTTTCAAATCAAATTGGTCGTTTTCTCTTGCGATACCTGCAATAGTTTCGTCTCTGTCACCTCTTCACTTTCTTTCGTTTTCTCTCCACAATCACCAACCTAGCCATGTAAATGCCCCCAACCTCCTCAGAGACCACACACCCCGCACTCGACCGCTTCTCAGTGCAAACATCCACTGAGCCAGGGACTTAACTGAAGCCTCCCCCCCTGGGCGTGAGCCGGTGAAAGAAAGGAGGGGCATGTCCAGCCCTTAGAAAATAAGAGTGGCCTCAAAATAAACTGAAAACCTACACAAGTGGGCACGAAAAGACGACGGCGCTCCGTTTACTCAGTCATAACTTTTAAACACGACTAAAAACACATAAGGACAATGTTTGTATCTGAGGATTATAAAGGGGAAAAAAAACGCGCGTATTTGCTCTTGTAGGAGGTAAAATCAACGCCATGTTCTGGCGGTAAGGTTATCATTTTGTGGGGAGTCAGGCGGTCCAGTTACGATAAATGCAAAGAGAGGAAAGAACGTCCTGGCCGTAGGGAGGGAATGGGCAAGAAACCAGATAGGTTAATAGATGTTTGGCGAACAGAAGTGGGGTGGCCTGAGGGTGGAAAGTTTGGTTGTTTGATGGTTGCTGGTAAGCAAAATTGAAGATGGTGACGGTAGTGAGTGACATTACGAATATGCGTGTGTGCCTGAGAGGAAGGAGGTGTGAGGGTTGTCCTCTTCATATATATCTTTACTTAGTCTAATTCCTAGCATTTCCACCTTGACGAAAACCTTTTTGACTTTTCATTTTTCCTTTCTGTGCGATCAATAAACGGGTACATAAACGCATAGAATGAGGCAATGAAAGTAATCCCGATTAACATAACTAGTTATGATCAATATATGATAGGTATCATCGATAGTTTGTTGTTAAATTACATCGACTTAAGAACTATATTATCGGGACTTAGTATATGCTGACCGTGCGTCATCCGTCTCCTTCCCAAAAAGGTTTGTTTTGCCTTGCCTTCTCTTATTTAATGGGATACCAACCTTCGTAGGTTACGTAATGCCAAAACCATCTTTGTAGAACAGAACAGATACTATCTAACTTATCGCTGAGGGAGATTAGAGGGTTCAATATTTTCTCAAAGGCATCAGTCCAAAAGTGAACGTAATAGCGCGTTTGGGGTTCGAACTCTCTTACTTTGAAGCAGCAAACCAGCACTTCACCCATTGACTCCATGAAGACTCCCCAGCGAAAAGAAGGTGTTCTGGGTATGGCACTATACAGCGTCTAATATTCAGGCTCAAATTCTAAAAAACTATGGATTACATAGTATCTTTTCATTGCCATTACTCCCAGGTCACCTCTGAGTTCGAATGGTAGTATCTTTCAGGGTCCCAACTATGGCTCAAATTGATATGTTTGAACATTATATGAGTATTAAATAGGAATACTTGATCCCTATAATTGTATATTTTTTATATTAAAACGGTTACTTGAAGTCATAATTGTTTATTAAGGGTTATTATAATTATTTGTTCGAAAACATATAACTGTGTGCAGACAAACGACTATTGTTAAACAGAAAGAATCACCTGAAAACATATAATTATATGCTTTACGTTGATCCCAGGTCGATTCATACCAAAGACTCAAAAAATGGTACTTGATGCTTCCTTGCTAAACACTCAGCATTATAAGGTACGATCAACGGTAAGTGGAGAAATCCAGAGAATGTAGTGCCTCCCCTACACCTCCCCTATTGAAAAATGACCCTTCGGGTCGCCCCCAATAACGGTCGGCTAACTAACATACTTATACGTTTAAAACGGATATTATTGGATATCATTTATTACCATAATCTACAACCCAGAAGCTCTGCAACCAAAAATAAAATCGCAGTATCATCGTAATCAAAATTGCATGATTATACGCAAGAAGTTAATTTATTTTTGGACTATGACATATTTGTTTATAGGTTTGTTTTGTAATGGCATATTAACCTTCTTGGGTTATTTAATGCCTAATCAATAGTTTTAGAATAGCAGTAGTGGTACTAGTTAACCAATAGCTGGAAGGATAAGGTGAGTTCATACCCTTCCTGAGGGTATTTGTCCGAAAGTGAACGTAATAGCGCGACTGAAGTACAAACTCGCTTACCACGATTCTGCAATCCAGCGTTTTAACTATTACGCCACGATAACACCCGCCTTTGTTTACTGGGTTTCAATGCTGTATTCTAACGACAAATAATACATTATGAAAAGACTTTTTTAATCAAGTGTTCCACGAGAAATAATTGAATACTGTTTTGTTTTCTTTTTATTTTGTTGTGTTTTGTTTTTTGTTGTTTTGTATATGTTTATGTTTGTTTTAGTTTGTGGGGTGGCTTTGTTTTTTATTTTAGTTTTAAAGGAAAATTAACTTTTAACAAATGAAATTGTCAGGAGTGTACTTATTTATGAGCGATATTCTAGATAGAAATATTTATTTACATTTTTAAGATACATGGTTATGGCTGAATATTTGCCTGAAGTTTTCACAGTAAAATATTCAGTCTGTGTCATTAATATAAATTACTGAATTCAGTGCACTGATAAAAAAAAAGGATATTATGTTTAAAAATGAATATTTTTATGATTAGTCTTCGGGCTTAATGATCTTCCTCGTATTATAGATATACACGAAGAGAGATGGTCATGCGCACAGATATTTAAAAAATCTGGAAAATGTGCGTACCAAAACACACACATAGATAGATTGAGTCAAAGGTGCTTAGTAACTGTCAATTTTATACCTATGCAATCATCAGACCCGACGTATGCTCTATTTCAGATATTAAAATTATCTGTCAATAAATATAGCAAACCAAATATCTCTATATATATGTGTGTGTGTGTTATATATTGGCGGAAGGTTTTGTTTTTTTTATATTATCATTTTTCGTTGTTTATATCTTATCATTCGGTTTGGTTAGGCTTAGAACTATTCGGCTTAGTGCACGTGCAGGTGCACACATTGAGTGCAGTTCACGCTCGTGCGCGGAGGATGTGACAATCACAAATGTCATAATAAAAACCCCAGATAGGAAATAGGACTGGGGTGTGAATGACGTCATGCCCGGAAGCGAGGAGCTGGGAATTTTGGTGATTTTTGAAAAAGCGGTTAGTTGAGATTCGGACCTGGGCGAGGCCAGTCGAGTTGTGGTCTACGGGATGCACCGCGCGTTTGTTGGGTCAGTGAGTTGAGATTCTGACTCTGGGTCGAGAGTTCAGCTGGGGAGTTGACTGAAGAACGATGTAGAAACAGTCAGCATAGAAAAATTGTCTCTCTCTCTCTCTCTCTCTCTCTCTCTCTCTCTCTCTCTCTCTCTCTCTCTCTCTCTCTCTCTCTCTCTCTCTCTCTCTCCTCGTGCCGAAAGACTATACTCAAAAAAAACTTAATAAACGTTTCGTACCTGAACAAAGAAAGTCGTCAGTGTTTCGCGTATTTCGGGATTCCAATGCATCTGAACAATTTACGTATTCGTATATTCGTAATATGGTCGTATATTACATATGTATGTATTTATGCATATTTTTAGGACTCTTCCCTGAGAATCATTGTCAATAAATAATCCTCGATTAATGAGTACATAATGTATTTCGGACCAACCAAAAAAAAAGTGATTTTCAATTTTAATTGTGCATGAAACTTGTAAAACGATGCCCTTTGGGATGGATTTGAAGAAAAGCAGGCACGTTTCGTCTCTGTACTCTCTTCTTGGTCGGGCCGAGAGCTTTTCAGCAACTGTCGTACTGCTGTAGATCAGTTTGCTCAGTAGTATATTAAGAATCCAATGTATTATTTAAACAGTAAATCAATAATCCTTTAAATGCCTCCTAAAGTAATATAGAAATCTGAGGAAAAAATAAAGAGAGACGTATTATCCAATAATTGTACTTACTTGACACAGGAACAATTCTGCTGGGTGGGTGAGAAAAAATATCAACTTAATCCCAGGGACCCTTCCCATCAGGGAATACCTGCTTAGCACATCTGGGTTTATCGTTCGGTGCCTGAAGTACCTCAAAAAGGGACTGTCGATGTGACCAAGAATTTTTTGTAATAGCCGCACTTGAGTTTTGATTCGTTATTCTATAGTGGGGAGCCACTCCCCACCGAAGAATAACTCCATGTCAAAGACTGGGCGAGAATTCGAATAAATATCATATCAATTAGTGATAAGCTTTAATTACGAGGGTCATTCAATAAATAAGTGAATTTTACTAAAGGATTTGGCAATCGGAAGCACTTTTTTCAAGAAAATCAATAGTGATGGGTTTGGGTTTTTTTTTTTTTTTTGCATATCAACTCTTGTAGGTTATTTAAGGCCAAATCTATTTATACATATATATATTAGATATATGATTCGTAAACACATAGTTTGTAGATAACATTTTTTAACAACCCTGAGCTCATTTTATTTTCACAAAATTTAATGGTTTCAAGTATTTCTATCTGACACGAATAATTCTATTTATTATCAATCATTTGTTTGCACAAAGTTAAATGGTTTCAAGTATTGCTATGTAACAGTGACAATTTAACACCAGTCATTTTGTTTGTACACATTTAAATGGATATACATATATGATTTGTAAGTAAAAAGTTTGTTGGTAGTGTCACGTGATGGCTCACGGAAACGAGGAGGTGGGAATGATACTCTCTCCCCCGTTGAACTAAAATTATCTAGCAGTCAAAAAGTGACCGTTATGAGAGAATGTGGGTCACACAGATGTTAGCACTTAAGTGACCTTGGGTCGCCGGACATCGGAAGGGGAAAGAAAAATGAAGCCAAATGATTGGCGGGAGCCTCAAACGGAAGTGGGGTTCCCTTCCCCTCAACGGAAGTAAATACAAAAAAAGGTAGTTTTTGGGCAACGCTCGTGGCGGACGGACGATAGCCATTTCACTCCGGGCTAAAGACAAAAGACTGAGACATGAGAGACCTGAGTCTCTCAAGCCAGCATTAAAAACAGTACAAAGTCTATTAGCCCGTGAAAGAAGAGAAATTCTCCAGTGGAACCCCGTCAAAAAATAAGATAAGTAACTTTGGGACATTTTTCCGTTACACCCAAATTTTGTTTACCACTCTCTCTCTCTCAATTTGAAAAAGGATAAAAGCCAAGAAAAGACATTTATATTCATGGACTATCCTATTATATATCTTTGACATTTTGAACATATATATGTATATAACCGTAGTAAAGAACCTATGTATTTTCATTTTACCATGTGGTCTATGTTATTATTCCATGCTTTCCTTTCAGCTTCTATTCGCCTTACATTATCTTGCTTAGAACTGTCCTATTAATTCCTAAAGTATCACACGGAAAACCGGAGTTACCGACTACCACTACAGCAATATTAATATTATTACAACTCAGACCTATAGGCCCGTATTCTTCTATTATCGGAAGGGGAAGAAGTTTAGCGGCCTGGTGGGTGTGTGATAGTGTGAAATTTTGGACCCCTTTGCCAGCGGTGGCCAGTCTGGCCCTAAATTATTCCCTCACGTAATATGCCAGTTCTTATCTGCCTGAGAAAAGAACTCTGAACAGGACTTATTTCGGTAGGGGATCAAGTGCCAACCTGCCCCGTCTTCACACGTGCGAAAATAAAGTCCCATTTTGGGATTTTAGTCAATTTGCCGTCACAGTAGTTTCATTTTTAAATGGGTTACTACTAATTTGTTTGCATACAAGTATTGCTATGGTTTCTACACTGTTAAATGGTTTCAACTATTGCTATCTAACACTAATATTTCTATTCAACATTATTCATTTGTTTGCTGACAATGAAGTGGTTACAAATATAGCTATTTACCACGACTTATTTGACTCAACACTATTCATTCATTTGCACACAGTCAAATGGTTCCAAATATTGCTATGTATAACTAACAATTTAATTAAACGTACGTAATTTGTTTACACACAGTTAAATGACCAAACAGTTCTATTTTAAACAATTCAATTTAGCCTAAGGTACTGGTTTACATACAGTTTAAATGTCAAAATGTTCAGTCTGACCCATAGATAGGACCGTATCAGGTGCTACCACTCCGGACAAAAGTGGACCTGGGACCGATAGTAATGAAGGCCTACTCTACATTTCCTAAATCTCCAAGGCTAGAACCTCGGCATCAGATTGTTTAATTTCATATATTGGACAATCGGTGTATTTTACAGCTCCAACCGGCTGGACTAATAGTGATGAGTCCTTTCATATACCAGTACGCTGTTAACATGACCTTTTTTTTACTAACAGCTTCCAGACTGTGTCCTTTTTTACTAACCTCTGCGAGTCTGTGATTTTTTTACTAACCTCGGCGAGTCTGTGATTTTTTTACTAACCTCGGCGAGTCTGGGATTTTTTTTATTAACCTCTGCAAGGCTGGGATTTTTTTTACTAACCTCTGCGAGTCTGTGATTTTTTTTACTAACCTCTGCGAGTCTGTGACATTTTTTTTACTAACCTCTGCGAGTCTGTGATTTTTTTTACTAACCTCGGTGAGTCTGTGATTTTTTTTACTAACCTCAGCGAGTCAGTGTTTCCACTCCATGAACAGTCTTTTCGATCCAAGCTAGTCCAGACAAACACTTCTGGAAATATTCTTTTGACCAAAACATGTTTATCCATAGATATCACGCATTCTTCTGAAAGATTTCTGATAGTCTGAACTACTTAACTACCAAATCTTTGACGACAGGCAGGTGCACTCTGTTCGATAAGCTACCATTTCGAATAGTCTCAAAACAAATATTTCTCTGAGATTAAAATGACTTTTGCAAAAAACAGAGCGGAGTTTGAATTTATGGAACAAAATTTCCTGGTTGATATGTCAATAAAACAAAAACAAAAAAAACATAATCGAAAAAATTTCTGACAAATGATTTTTTTGCTGTTGTACCAAAAAAAAATTCTGCAAATTTATTTAATGACAAACATTTCCTTACAGAACAGTCGTAGCGTTATCTAATCCATTGCTGGTGTGGGTTAAGGTTTCATAACTTTTAGGAGGGTAAATTACCGGTCCATTGACCTAGCGGTTAGAGTGTTCGCTAAAGGGCAGAGAGACCGGGTTCAATCCCAGGTCGAGACATACCAAAGACTCAAAAAAGGGCACATGATGCCTCCTTGCTTAACACTCAGCATTACAAGGTATGGATCAAGGTTAAAGTGAAGCAATCCAGGGAAAGGATTAGCGTCATTCCCTGCACCTCGGTGTAGTAGCTATTGAAAAGGGAGCCTTCGCGTCACCCTCGACTACAGTCGCCAACTTTATTTTTATTTGTTTGAAAGTAAACGGGTGAAGGTTGACCTTACTCACTGCGATGTCAAAGTCCATAACACCATAGAATATCAATCTGAGATAGGATTACTGATACAATATAACTAAATCATTTGTACTTAGAATAGTTACTTGAAGTTATAATTGCTTACGAAGGATTGTAATTGCCATTAGTTATTTGGGAACATAAACTTGTGCATAGATAAAGGATTACTGTTAAATAGAAATAATTGCTTGTGTAATTATTGTGTAGAAATTATTATTACATCGGAACGTTTGAACAGGCAAATCCGTGGTATAAAGATTAAAGTACTGAACTGTGACATGATAGAAACGCTTACTTTTTTTAAAGGGTGCCTTAAAATTGTTAGCAAAGTACGCTCGCTAACCATTGTTAGTGACTTAGAACAGTCATTTGACATGGCAATAAATTAACATCATTTTAGCAAATTACAACATTTTAGCAACAACTCCCGTGGCTGACTCACTGAACTGCAACCTAGACGTAAGCGAGTTCGAACTCGATTTGCTCTATCACGTTCACTTTTAGGCTAATACTATTGAGAAGGTAAGAACCCCTTTATTTTGATAACTTGTGACACAATTGAGTAGTTCCGGATGCTACCGTCGAGTTTGTGGAGGTGACGAACAACACTGGACTGTGAGATGCCGAGCTAGCCTGATACTCTTCATGTGCTACTCATCGGATTTTCTTCAACGACCTCGGAATCCACCTTTTTAGGCCGACCTGACTACCTGATCGACGAGGTTATTGCAAGCAGAATGAAATCTCTTCAACCGTCTGGTAATATGATCAGCTACGCCTTCACCTTAAAAAGTATCCATGCTGTTTTTTTACAAGGATGGATTTTGCTTTAAACAACCTAACGAGATTGATATGCCATAAAAAGAAAATATGTCATTTAAAAACAAAAGCCAACACCGTGGGTCAAAAGTTTTTCAATATTTTGATATGCGCTAGATTGCGGTACTCAAATAACACGTGACCGAAACAGTTCAAGACAGGAAAGATACTCCTTATTTACCAACCCCTCCGCTTAGGCAGGATATGACACAAGGTCAATTTTAAGCGGAGTTTAACAGGTTTGAATACAGAGTTTTCCTTCTCCTAGACTAGTTGCCTCACCAAGGCTGAAGAACCCAGTCTGTCCTACTATTTACCCATAGCTGGAGGGAGAATAATTGGATTCATACCTTTCCCAAGGGCATTAGTGCTATGTAAAATGCAATCGGTCTCGTCCAGGATTTGAACTCGTGTCGTCGTGTCCATTTCCTACGACGATAACCATTACACCACGGGCGCATCACTATGGTTGGTATTCTAATGGTAGTTGGCGCGCTAAAACATTGTGTATTGCTTCACTCCATATGGTATTCAAAAGCTGCATGGTTGAACGTGCAACGTAGTCTTCTTCGGGACTTATTCTTTACGTGTTCGAACTCTTCCATAACGCAGTGGAAGCAGCTAAAAACATTTGTTGTGCGAAAGGTGAAGACGAAGTTGATCATACTATAGTAACCATATGATTGAAGAGATTTCATTCGGTTTGCAAGAACCTCGACGATCAGGCCGTTAGTTAGGCCTAAAACCGTGGATTCCGATGTCGTTCTTCAAGCCATTGAGGAAAATCTAGCCTTTGAGTAGCACACGAAGAGTATCAGGCGAGCTAGGCATCACACAGTCTAGTGTGGTTCGTCACCTCCACAAACTCGACGGAAACATCCGGAGCTACTCAATTGTGTCTCAAGCTGCCAAAATCTTGCAAAACTTTTGACTCACCCTAGTATTATAGGAGAACCTGGCTGCAATTATTTCTTTAAAATTTACTATCTAAAATTTTAAAAGTGTGGAAACTCATGTTTCAGTGTTCATCTTTATTCTTTTCTTTTTTTTAACAGATTATTTTTTTAAATCAGAGGTCAAAAGAGGTCAACATATTTGGAATTCTTCTTTCAACCCTCATGATCACCCACCCAACCCACTTCTCCAGTCGCCACCTTTGTTACTAAGTTCTATCGCTTTAAACTATTACTTATGAAAGTCTACGTCACTTGTGTTTTTAAGATAAGAAAAGTAGGAAGATGATATCACCAGTCTTTGTAATAACTTGTTTTCTTTTCATCTCTGACTGGATTTCATCACAGAACTTCCTTTGCCCAAGTCGGCCTTCTCTCCCCTATCCCAAAACATCTACATAAGTGCTTTGAAAGGTGAGCACGTCAATATGGTGTAATGGTTAGCGAGCTTCTGTCGTAGACTAAGGAGGAAATGAGTTCAGTACTCACTAAATACGCCAACATTTGTGGCCGTGTGCCGAAAACAATCAGTACTTAGTTTTGAATAGACATCAATTTAGATTGATTGATTAATAGATTTTAACTGCATTTTAATTTTCCCAGTCGGCTGGGGCTGTAGAATACACCGACTGCACCTCTGCAGAGGAGTAAGACCCCCCCAACTAACGAGTGTCCTGGATATGACACTAAACAATCTGATGGTGAGGTTCCAGTGATGCAGGAGCTTTGGGGAATGCAGAGCACCCCTTTATTGCCATTGCTCTCAGTTCCACTCTGGCCCGGAGTGGTAGGACCTGATAGGGTTAAATAGAACTAACTGCATACTTAGACTAAACTGATTTGTTTAAATTAGAACTGTTTGACTAAACTGATTAGCTTGAAATAGAAATGTTTTTGACAATTAAACTGAGTACTTACATTTAAACAGCATATTCATGCGAAATTGAATTGTTTGAAATGGAACTGTTTTTGACATTGAAACTGTACTTACGCTAAACTAAATTGTTTAATATAGAAATGTTTAGACATTTAACTGTGTGTAAACAAAATATGTATTTATACATAATTAGCTGAATTAGAACTGTTTGAATAAACTGAATAGCTTGAAATAGAAATGTTTTTGACAATTAAATTGTATACTCATGCTAAACTGAATTGTTTGATATAGAACTGATTATTTGTTTTCAAATGGAATTGGCATTAAATAACCTACGAAGGTTGATATGCCATAAAACTTAACCAACAACCAACCAGCTGCATTTTAATCCGTCTGAGGTTATTTTATGCTTAGAGGTTAGGGAATCTTGTTTATATTTATATTTTTGCGTGTGAATTTACTCAACCCCACTGCACGAACAGGATGAGACACAAGGTCATTTTTAAGTAGAATACAACTGGCTTGAATATCAGTTTTCCTTATTTCAAATCGATCATAGTACCAGGGTTAAAGAGCTCCGTCTGCTCAATAATTTACCCATAACAGTAAAGGCAGTAATTGGATTCATGGTTTTCCCAAGGTTCAAAGCACTATGTGAAATACAAACAGCCTCGTGCAAGAACTCGGGTTGCCGGCTCCATTTCCTACGATGATAACTTTTACGCCTCGTAGTTGTTTCTTAAGAGTTTTTTATTTATTTATTTTTGCTCAGTCCAATCGAATATGAATATTTTAAACAGATCTATTTGATCCATAGATGGGAACATAACAGCTACTACCACTTCGGGTCAGAGTAATGACAAATAAGTACTCCCCACTCCCAGATCTCCTGAACTGGAGCCTCACTATCAGATGCAGTTTAGTGTCATACTAGGGACACCGTTTTCGTTGGGGCCTTGCCCCTCTGCAAGGGATTCGTTAAGATGTAAAGGTTAACGAGCAAAATTAGGAGACTATTGAAAGTGAGTTGGATTCTCACGTAGTTCCATATATTTTTGGCCTAGTGTCAAACTCATCAAAGCTTTACCAATGACTACATTTACTAGTCATTTACTAAACTTACTAACAAAACTAAAACTTTAGAATAACACATAAGATTCGAACTCACATGTAATGATCATCGAGGCAATTTGCTGATCTCAGTGTCCTAAAAACTAGATGTAGCATAGACTTGGCACGAGCCCGCAAGAAATAGGCGCTTATTGAACAACTGGTCTGCATGACTAGCTTCCTTACCATTACACTATAACGAGGTAACCAAGTACTTTAGAACATAGCCTCTCTTTGAAGTTAAGCACTATTTTATCAGATTAACATTAGGAATGTGAGTTTGAGATATAAAGGATTATGAATACGAAGGATTATGGATATAAAGGATTATGGATATAAAGGATTATGAATATAAAGAATTATAGATATAAAGGATTATGAATATAAATGATTATGAATATAAAGGATTGTGGATATAAAGGATTATGAATATAAAGTATTATGGATATAAAGGATTAAGAATATAAAAGATTATGGATATAAAGGATTATGGATATAAAGGATTATGAATATAAAGAATTATGGATATAAAGGATTATGGATATTACCGTAAGAAATAAAGGTGTTATAGTTCTTGTTGAAGAAAATAAACTCGACGAGCCAAGTTCATATCCTTGCCCTTCCCTTGGATAACATCAGTGTTGCGAGGAGCGTAGACATGTGGTTCTTTGGACAAGTTAAGTTTTGTAAAGGCTAGATGACCAGTGAACCCGTTGAATTATCGTTATGACTGCTGTCCATGATGATACTGATGTTTCTATTTAGGAAGGATCTGATATTCAACTTCGCACCTACTAAATGGATGTATGCTATCCAGCCGAACAGCTACTTTATCAAAGTGGATTTACAACAAAAAATCATGCAAAAATCGCCAAATGATCAGCAACATGGACGTTTAAAAGAAATTTTGCAATTCAAAAGTGGAATTTTGATTATAAATGATCCATAAACTCTAATTCATTTCATCAATCAAACGTCTTCACAGAAAAAGATTGTGTGCAGTATGGTTCATTAACAAGTACTTCCTAACATATTCTATTTTTTTTAAATAGATAATTTTCTTCAAAACCAATATACCAGAAATGTATTATGTCTAGTGAAACAGTACACAATCAAAATGGACGTTATTAAGTATTATTTATTATGAAACTCTGAAGCATTGAAAATCGAGAACCGAAAATATAAATCTATAGCAGTTTAAAAATAAGTCCACTCCTCGCAAATATCATTGCAATTATATTTTTGGTTACAGAATTTGAATGCCATAGAATTTGGCAATGAATGATGCATATATATATCCGTTTTGATTGTAAGATATTCCACTTGAAATAATAAAATCCTGTTATCTTTGGTTTGGAAGAAAATTAACTTTATTAAAAATGTGTAAGGGGCGTACTTATTTCATGTAAGATACTCTATATATACGAGCTTGAACATTTTGAGAATTAGTTGGTTTAATTTCTTCATTTTTTAAGGGTGTATCAACCTTCGTGAGTCATTCAATTCCAAAGCCATCTTTGTCGAAGGAGAGTTGTGATACTACTTAATTCATAGCTGGGAGGGATAAGGAGATCATACCTTTTCCAAAGATGTTAGCCGGAGAGGATAAGGAGGTTCGTACTTTTTACAAAGGTGTTAGTCCTAAAGGATAAGAGGGTTCATACCTTTTTCAAAGCTGTTAGTCCGAAAGCATAAGAAGGTTCATACATTGTCCAAAGATGTTATTCCAAAAGGATAAGGAGGTACATACCTTTTCCAAAGCTGTTCGTCCGAGAGGATAAGAAGGTTCATACCTTTTCCAAATGTGTTCGTCCGAAAGGATAAGAATTTTATACATTTTCCAAAGGCGTTAATCCGAAAAGATAAGGAGGTTCATACTTTTTCTAAAGGTATTGGTTTGAAAGTGAAAGTGAAATAGCACGGATTGAGTTCAAACACGTTTACAACAATCGGAGTTCGAACTCACCATTATGCAATGAGGTTTTTAGAGAATTTCTAACAGAGCGGAGAAGTCACAAATTCAGAGACTGAGATGGAACAAAATTTCTAAAAGATTGGGAGAGATACTTAGCTATACTTGACCAAAGAGATGACGAAACAAAACATAACCTCATTCCGTAAATCACAAGTACCTCTTAACACTAGAAATATCTTGCTTACCCTAAAAGACGATCACCCAACTATAATTCAGCCCCTACATTATGATTTGCGTACCAAATGTAATTCAAGGAAATTTGAATTGTATTGTTAGGATTTTCACATGCATTTACCCAATTCTTCTACCACAAAACCGAGACGATACAAAATCATTTTTAAGCGGAGTACAGCTGGTTAGAATGCAGAGTTTTCCTTATTGACCAGTTGCTTTACCGAGGCTAAAGTAACTAATAAACTTTATTATTTACTGATAGCTGGGGTTTTTACATAAATGCATAATTAAAACATATTCAATTTTCATTTGTATATATATTTACCTACCTATCTGCGCGAACAAGATGCGGCAAAAGTTCAATTTTTAATCGAAGTTTAACAGATTTCAATTCAGAGTTTTCCTTCTCCTAGACTGGTTTCTGTGCTAAGGTTAGAGAGCCCACTCTGCCTAACTATTTATCCATTGCTAGAAAGAGAATAACTTGATTCAAACCTTTCCCAATGGGTATTAGCGCTATATGAAATGCAAACAGTCTCGCCTAGGATTTGAACTCGGGTCGCCGTATTGATTTTCTTTCGACGATATTGTTTAAACCACGAACGCTTCCATTCTTCTTTATACCAATAACGATATAAATACTTATTTGCTTTTTCATACAATTAAGTCACAACAATAAATGTGGCCACATCATTTTTTCCTTCTTATCTGTATTTTACAAATTCGGAAATTGTTTTCATCAAGCTACTGTATCATTCTATTTTTAGTCACTTTTCTTTTAATCACAGAAAACCGCAAGAGTTTTGATAGATTGGTGCAAACAAATTACAATTTTCTCTCTGTTGTTGATTTAAGGTTTTATTTCAAATTAATTTCATTCTTTTTCTTCCTCGGACAATTTAAAGAACCAGAGAATTACAGCTATGAGTTTCAATCACTTTGAATCACAAGAGCTTTGATGGATTGATGCAACCAATGTACTGATTTCTTTCTGTTGTTTCTTCTAATCTGTATTTTAAAAACTCTGAAATTATTTTTTTTCATCGACCAATTCCATAATTTGTTTGTTTGTTTGTTTGTCTGTTTAAATCACTTTGTATTTAAGACAACAAATGAGAATAGCTCGAGGTTTTAAAATGCGTATACCCAACCCCTCCACTGAAGAGAGGATTCAGAGTACAGTTGGTTTGAATTTAGATATTTCCTTCTAAACTAGTCGCTGCACGAAGGCGAAAGAACCCAATAATTATTATTTACCCCCAGCTGAGTTCTTTTCATAAATTTATAGTTTAAATATTTTTCATTCTTATCCATATCATTAATAGTATCAATACTTATTTCATACAATTTAATAGTGTTTATATAATTAAACACATTGTGTCGTCATGTCATTTTTTCTCCTTACCTTTATTTGACAAACTAAATTGAATTAGATTGGTTTCACTGGTCTATAGAATCATTTTTATTCATTTTTAACCACTTTTAACCACAATAAATGAAAACAAGCTTTTCCTTCCGTTGGCTCATTTAATCAGTATAGCCTCAGTCTTAAAATTAATTATCTTTTTAAGAATACATGTATTGAACACCCTCTGTCACGGACAGGATGGAATACAAGGTTTATGTTGCTTTTTTTTTTTTTAGATTCAGACTTTTCCTTTTTGACTGGTTGCGAAAGAGAACCATCATTCTAACAATTTACCCAACGCTAGGAAGGGAGAGATTGATTCATGCCTTTCCCATTGACATTAACACTTAAGTGAACAGCAAAGAACCTCATCCAGTTAGGTTATGATTACGTATTTGCTTTTAATGTTGAGGATGCGTTCATTTAGGTAAATATATGAATGTAGGTGTATGTGTTTACACGAACAAGTGAGTGTGGGATCATTGATAATAGGACACGATGGCATGCTTGATAGACTCTTCAAATACTACACCACGATTTACAATTTATATAGCCATTTACTAAGCTCAGGTTAGTTTGATAGAGACTAAAAGTATCGGGAACTCAGAGAGACTAACTTACTTTCAATAGTCTGCTAAATCTCGGGGGCATTTCCCTCAGGCAGTACCTGCCTCCTCGCCTAAAAGGGTTAAAAGCTGGTTTGATTGCCACCACCCAAGGCACCCATCAATACTGAAGGAATGTAAGAAATTCTTAAAACTACCTTCTTGGAGTTCTGCTTCCTGCGTGGCACCCCACATTAAACTGACCTTAACTGATCTCCTGGCCACATGGGGAGCTTGATAAATACTTATATCACCTCATAAGGCGCTCTATTGATTCATCGAGTAGATATTTTCTAGTCAAAGCGAAAACC
Source organism: Sepioteuthis lessoniana (assembly GCA_963585895.1). Lineage (NCBI taxonomy): Eukaryota > Metazoa > Mollusca > Cephalopoda > Myopsida > Loliginidae > Sepioteuthis > Sepioteuthis lessoniana. The sequence continues at coordinate 61,828,574 of OY757916.1, read as the reverse complement.
ATTGTAGCATAGTCGAGGAAACTGACTTGTTGAGAATGACTATGGCACAGCCTCATATATTATAAACTTAGTCAGGTGCAAGGTTACGGTAGTGATTCAGACAATGATGATCGAATTCCCTACACGCTGGCTAACAATTTGTGGCGTTCTGGTTAGTGAACGCTTGTAATATCAAATAAAGGACAAACTACGATATGAGAAGAAATAGAGATATATTCTCAGGAAAATGTATATACAATAGAGAGACTATTAGTAGATAAGAACATAGGATTAGTGAATACAGAATAAAGATATAGTCCAACGATAGTATTGGCTTCCGTTATTACGGTAGCAAGTAAGGCGATCTAGTGCGATCTCCAGTCTCCAACGCTCTAATACTATTCCTATAAGAAGCTGCTCTTCACCTTCTAGTCTGCCCTGGTATTAGTAGCTACTGCTATATATGGCAGATTGACTAGTTCATTGTGTGGAAAAAGGTGGGTGATACCCAACACAATTGTTCTATAGGGACCTTCTATATGGTGTTGGGTGAGTGTATGGTTCCTAGGCCAGCCAAGAAGGGAATGAATTTAGTTTGATTTTCAATTATTTTTTGAAAGGCTAAACAAATCTGGGAACTCTCTCTCTCTCTCTCTTTCTTTTATTTCTCCTCTTCTCTTGCTTCTTTCTCTCCTCTCCTCTTCCTCTTTCATCTTCTCTTCTTTCTCTCTCTTCTTTCTCTTTCTCTCTCTCTCCCCTCTTCTCTTCTTTCTTGCTTTCTTCTTTTTCTCTTTTTCTCTTCTATTAAAATCAGATTGTTACAAATTAATCAAATTTCCACTTTACATAAAACATCAAGAGTTGATATGCCTATAAACATATCAATTCATATTTGAGAAATTATAGGCCAGGTGTTTTGAACTATAATATGAACATGTGGAATAGGATGTACATTACACAGGTCTAGGTCATCCCTTTCTTGGTTCTGTCGAGAACTTTTCAGCACCACCAAGCTGATTCTAGTGTGTGGTTGTGGGTGTAGATGAAGGAAGGAGAGAATGCGCAGACATGTGTGTGTGTGTGTGTGTGTATGTTCGTACTCTTATGTAAAAGTCTACGTCGGAACGTTTTTGATCATTTATGACTTCAGATAAAGTTACCTCCACCACCCACCCTCCCTCTCTTAATATCCCTAGTTCTTTCTTTCTTTCTTTCTTTCGCTTCAACTTTCTTCTCTCTCTCTCTCTCTCTCTCTCTCTCTCTCTCTCTCCCAGCCTCTTTGATTCCCTCCCTATATATATATCTGAAGCGATGGAATTAAAGAGGGTTATATATATATATATCAGTTTTTCTTATCTTTATTTCCTTTCATTTGTTTGCTTATTTTGATTTGGTATTTCCTTGCCTAGGGGTGTTCGACTGACATCAGACATGAGTCTAATGTCAAAGAAAAAAGATGGGGAGTTGCTTCTTGAAAAGATTTAATATTAGATTGACAATGAGACAAGATGTCTAAGGAATTCGTTTGCATAACGTGATCGTTTAGAGATATAAGATTCGAAAAAGGGGACAAGTGACTTGAACTTAGGATGGACATACTACTAGGAAAACTTAGTACAGCTCATTTTTTAAATATCTACAAATGCAGTAAGATACAGGTTTGTTGAGAATCACAATTCAATAACTAAGAGAGGACTAACTTCTTTGAAAATCAGCATCCAAAATCGTAGCTTTTACAAAGATTTGAACACCAGCAACGAGGCTTTAACGTAGCTTTTCACAATTTGTCACTAAACACACCCAAACACTTAAACATACATATCAGTTTCTTTGTTTAATGGCATATCAACCTTTGTGGGTTATTTATTATCAAAGTCATCCTTATAGAAGGACAGTAATGGTACTATTTAACCGAAAACTGGAAGGAACATGTAGGGGTTATATCTTTTCCAAGAGTTCGAAGGTGAACGCAAAAGCGCAACTGGAGTTCGAACCCACTTACTACGATGTAGTAATTCTGCCTCTTTACTACGAGAATTTCCCAGGTACACACGTATATATATATATATATATATATATATATATATATATATTCAACTTAGAGAATAATATCTTCGTCGTTATCATCATCAAGACGTACCAACAACACGGATATCCTTGTCTCTCTCTTGCTATCTGTCCCTATCAGCCTGATGGGTTCTCTAGAAGCTACCCAGTGTCCACTATGAGCTAGTTTAAAATAAGTTTTTGCTGGTTGGTCAACAATGCTGTGTCCATTTGTTGGAGTCTATAGAACATCAAAAATGAATTTGTCCGTTGTTCTTCAGCGCTGTTTAATATATATTGTTCATCTTACTTGAATAGTTTGTGAGATGGGAGATAAGTTGCTGAACAGATGTTCTTTTTTAAAGTACTGCTTCCAAGATTTTTTCAAAATATCACATAGCATTCTCGTGCAGTTTCCATCTAACCTTTTTGGTCATTCGCTTCGTTAGTAGTGTGGTCTTACATTTGTACTCACACGGATAAAGCGTGGAAGAATACTCGTTGCATTTTATCAAACAGGTTAGATTTCCATATGGTTGATAATCTGTCAGTTGCAATTCATGCTTTACCGATTCGTATATATATATATATATATATATATATATATGTAAGAGCTTCGTTCAGAAAGTTATAAACCTCACCCACAAAAAAAACATTGCAAAACATTTTTGCTGTGGCAGTACATTAACAAGAAAAACTAATTTAGATTTCCGTCATAATTTCTGTGCCGGTGAGGCCCATAGAAAGATGAGAGGTGTGCGACAAATCTAAAATCTGGGTGAGGCTGAGAATATTTTGAACGACCCACGTAAATATATATATATCATCACCAAGTCATACTGAAAACACGGAGTTCTGTAACTCTCTCCCGCTCTCTCTCTCTCTCTCTCTCTCTCACACACACACACACACACACTCTCTCTCTCTCTCTCTCTCTCTCTCTCTCTCTCTCTCTCTCTCTCTCTATTGTTTTTGACAAGTCTTGTTGACTGCATCCAGTGTCCGCACTGATGTATGTAAGATTTTTGCTGGTGCATCCATAATAGAACGTCACTTATCTGTTCATCCTTACTTCTGCAGCATAGCCCTGCATATATTTCGTATTTCTTGGATGGTTTGTAAGATGGAAGATAAGTTGCCGTACAGCTGCTGTTTTGAGGAATGTTGCTTCCATGATTTGATGAAAATTGCAAATAGAATTCTTGGGTTGTTCCTATCAAGTCTTTTCTTCATGTATTTCGTTAGCGTCCACGTCATGCATCTATACAGTAGCAGACACTGCTACAGCCAAAAGCAAGCCACAAAAGGCATTGAGCTCTTTACAAACGCAAATAAAACAGAATTCACGAGTTTAAACTAAATCAGCCCTCTCCACATTAAACGGGAGGCTTTTGAATTTAGTAGACTAGTTCATATTCCTCGGCAACAATATCTTATCTACTGAAAGGGATGTCAACATACATATTGAGAAAGCATAGACCACAATTAACTGCTTATCAATCAGATGGAAATCTGATCCCTCTGATAAAATAAAACGTGATTTGAAGTAATATTAAAGTGTGTGTGTATGTACGTGTGTATGTGCGTGTGTGTGAGTTTATAAATAGGTCTTACTGAATCTGATGGAAAAAGAACGTCTTATTGATATTTTTGTAAATTGTTCTTTTTTCCTTAAAAGGAACGTACACACTGCTGTATTTGGTTGTTTGGGTTTATGGCATATCAACTTTTGTATGTTATTTAATACCAAATCCATTTTTTGGCAAATAAACAGTTCTATTTCAAACAATTCAGTTTAGCATAAATACTCAGTTTAAATATCGAAACAGTTCCATCTCAACCAATTCAGTTTAGCATAAGTACGCAGTTTGTTCTATTAGATAGGACCGTATCAGGTGCTACCACTCCGGGCGAGAGTGAACCTGGGAGCGATAGCAATGAAGAGGTACTCTGTATTCCACAAAGCTCCAGCATTAGTGGAAACTCACCATCAAATTGTTTAGTGTCATATCCAGGACACTCGTTGGGGGAGGGTCCTTACCGTTCTGCAGAGAATCAGTCGGTGTATTCTACGGCCCTAGCCGACTGGGCAAATATACTACTGGAGAAGCAGGAACAAACTCATTAGCGACGTTCTACTGTGGACTCTTTTCCGCACCAGTGTTGGGTGACTGTCAAAAATTTACATTCATCAGCTCCATGTAGACTCTGATTGCCACCGAGAGGACATACAATGAGCGATGGCCGATAGAAACAGAGGACAAGATCACTTGATTATATATATATATATATATATATATATATATATATATATATATATCTAACGTTTCCTCTTAGTACACTCTTATTTACGTTTCTTTTTGGAAACTGCCCGATATCGAAAACTTTCATGAAGCAATAATGATAATAATACAACCCAGAACCTGTCCTGGAGAATGAGACGCACAAACTTCTCTGGGATTTTGAAATACAAACGGATCACCTAATATCAACCAGACGACCAGACCTTATAATAATTAACAAAAAACAAAAAAAAAGAGAACTTGCAGAATTGCGAACTTTGCTGTCCCAGCAGACCACATACGAAAATTGAAAGCAAGCGAAAAGAAAAAGTACCTGGACCTTGTTAGGGAATTAAAAAAGCTGTGGAACATGAAAGTGACGATTATACCAATTGTAATTGGTGCTCTTGATACAGTCACTAAATGATTGATACAAGGACTGGAGAACTTGGAAATAAGAGCACGAGATGAGACCATCCAAACTACTACATTATTGAGATCAGCCAGAATACCAAGAAGAGTCCTGGAGACTCGAAGAGACTTGCTGTCACTCAAATTCCAGTGAAAGGCCATCAGCTAACGCTAAAGAGAAAAACTCTCAAGGAGTAAAATAATAATTACAGCTAGAATACCAGAGTTATTGCTAATTAAAAAGAAAGAGAACTTGCCGTCAAGTGAATTTAGCCGTTCCAGCGGACTACACTGAGAAAATCAAAGAAAAGAGAAACAAGTACTTAGACCTTGCCGGAGAACTTAAAAAGCTGTGGAAAATTAGGGTGACGGTGATATCAATTCCAGTTGGCATGTTTAGAACGTTCCCCAAATACTTGGAATCGAGATCATCCTGACCATAACATTGTTGAGATCGGCCAGAAAACTCAGAAGAGTTCTGGAGACCTGAGGAGACTTGCTGTCACTCAGTCACCAGTCAAAGATTATCAGCTAATGCTGGTGTGAAAAAACTCCTAAGAAGTATAATAATAATAATAATAACGGGAGATTTTTCACTTGTGTCTAAGTGAATGCAAACCTCCTCAGGTCTTCAGAATTCTTTTAAATATTCTAGCTGATTTTACCAGTGTGATGGTCTGGGTGATCTCCATTCTTCCTTTGAACCCCAGTTTCCCTAGTTTGGTGGGGGTTCGAGTTTTTTTGGGACCATTCCAAGAACACTAGTTATAATTGGTATAACCATCACCTTCATGTTCAACAACTTTTTCTGCTCTTTGGCAAGATCTAAGTATCGCGTTCTTTGATTTTCACTCAGTGGCCTACCGGCACGGCAAAATCTGCTAATTAACAAGTTCTTTTCTTCTCCTTAATTGACACTTGATCTGGTCTTCTGGCCTGGGGTCGATGATACGTTTGTATCTCAAAGTCCCAAAGAATAAAACTTGTGCGAAAAACTCAGATACACATGTTATTAATTCAACACCCAGAATATCATTCATAATTTAAATAAATTCCACGTATCGATAAGTCTTGGCCGCCCCATTCTTTGCTGGTGATTTTTCTTCCAAGGACAACTGCCGACATGTACTCTCAAGATTTGAACATGAGGACAACTGCCGACATGTACTCTCAAGATTTAAACATGAGGTCTCCATATGCCGAACTGTTTCGAAAATATTCTGACTTTGTCTTTTATCAAAAAAAATTTACCTTTATCGGGAAATTAGCTGTCATTCTTGCTACATTTTGCTGGTTACGTTTTTTTCTCATTAACATCTCCAATTAAACCTCTCATGACCATTTAGATATTCAGGGATACATATTAGTTTTTTCGTGGTATGCGTCATTATAAAGGAGGATTACTTGCCTCGGACCTATCTCCGTGAAGCACTTTTCTTTTTAACTAATACTTTTTGATCAGCAGTTTTCGCCAAGGAATGGGCAAACACAACAGCCTTCATACTAGCATGGCCGCACTTAGAGTAGGGATTATGTATTTCTAATCGCTTCAATGCCCTTAGGAAAAGTAAGAATCCATCAACCCCTTCAAGGTCCTTAAATCTTCATCTTGAAAGAATTTTTCCGTTTAGAAAATGAGAAAATCTCACGAGATGAAGTCCTGTAAGTATTTATTTACCAAACCCCCTCCACCACGAGTAGGACACAACGTCAGTTTTTAAGCAGAGTAAAGCTGGTTTGAATTCAGAATGTTCCTTCTCCTTGATAGGTTGCTTAACCAAGGCTAAAGAAACAAGTCTGCCCTGCTATTCGTCCATAGCTGGTGGTGAAGAACAGAGATTCATGCCTTTCCAAAAGGCATTATTAGCACCAAGTGAAATGCAAACTGCTTTGTCTTGCTATCATTAAGAAATAAAAAAATTCCAGAACCCTCTTATCATCAAAACTGTTGAGTAGATTAGACTCAACGTCAAATAGAAAAGAAATAATTATATGCTGGACCCCAAACCAAATTGGAGTGAGAGGGAATGAAAGAGCAGACTCGGCAGCCAAATCGGCCTTAGATCTGACATCCGATATATCCAGGATCCCATATACTGACCTGAAACCAACAATTAATAAATTCCTTCACACAAAATGGCAACAACAATGGAGCAATAACATCCACAATAAACTCTTCCAAATTCAGCCCACCTTGGGAGAGTGGAGACCAGCATCGAGAAAATCAAGAAGTGAACAAGCTGTTATATCCCGATTGCGAATTGGTCATACAAGGCTTACTCACTCTTTCATTTTGAAACAGGAAGCACAACCACAGTGTTCAACCTGCCAGACAACTTGCACGGTTAAACACATTCTTATAGAATGCAGAACTTTCACTGTTATCAGAAAGTGATTTTTCAAAGTAAATAACTTAACTGATCAGTTCGAAAACGTCAAAATAGATGACATTCTGTCCTTCTTGAGAGAGACAGAGTTGTACCAAAAAATATGACAACTTAAAACTGATTAATCTTGTGCAAACAAATGAAATCCTGCAAATAGAAAATTTTACGTACCTTGATATTCGTTTTGAAATCTTTGGTTGAATATGTATGTATATATCGACAGAATTTGGCGTTAAATGACCTACAAAGGTTGATATGCCATAAAACCCAAACAACCAACCAAAAATCGTCTAGGATTTGAACTCAGGTCGCCGATTTCATTTAATGACGCAATCAAGCATGGTTAAGCGTGCATGAAGAGTGTTGCACATTCCTCCACCAAAAACTGCTGATCATAAAGTATCAAGAATCGGCACTGACTTGTCCAGACAGCAGGAACGGTATGCACAAGAATTAATGCAAGCGTTACTGAGAAAACACTGCTATTAAATGATCTGCTTGATACAGGCTGGTTCGTTGTGATCGCTAAATTAGGAAGAGTACCATAAATAGTTATCAAGCTAATCCCCCAAAATATTACCACTAAAGCGAGTTCGTAACTAACGGGTACCGTCGACTAACGCCCAGGGGCAAAACTAAGTTTAGTACCGTA